>OU342740.1:366219301-366757363 GCA_910589775.1 Avena eriantha | reverse complement strand
GGCATGCAATGACTCTAGCTGTGGTTCATGAAAAGAACACACATCCAATAACACTGGTCAATCCTTATGTGGTTTGTGGAAAGAACACACATGCAATGACTCTAGCTGTGGTTCATGAAAAGAACACACGTGCAATGACTCTGGGTGTGGTTCATGAAAAGAACACACATCCAATGACACTGGTGTGGTTCATGAAAAGATAACACATGCAATGACACTGGGTGTGGTTAATGAAAATAACAGACATCCAATGACACTGGTGGATCCATGTGTGGTTCATGAGAAGAAAACACATGCAATGACTCTGGCTGTGGTTCATGAAAAGAAAACACATGCAGTGACACTTGTGTATCCTTATGTGGTTTGTAAAAAGAACACACATGCAATGACTCTATCTGTGGTTCATGAAAAGAGCATACATCTAGTGACACTGGTGGATCCATATGTGGTTCGTGGAAAGAACAGACATAAAATGACACTGGGTCTGGTTCATGAAAACAAATCACATCCAATGACACTGGTAGATCCATGTGCGGTTTGTGGGGAGAACATACATGCAATGACTCTAGCTGTGGTTCATGAAAATAAAACACATGCAATGACACTAGGTGTGGTTCATGAAAGGAACACAAATGCAATGACACTAGTGGATCCATATGTGGTTTGTGGAAAGAACAGACGTGCAATGACTCTAGCTGTGGTTAGTGAAAAGAGGAGACATGCAATGACACTGGTGGATCCATGTGTGGTTTGTGAGAAGAACAGACTTGCAATGACTCTAGCTGTGGTTCATGAAAAAAACACATCCAATGACACTGGTGGATCCTTATGTGGTTTGTAGAAAGAACACAAATGCAATGACTCTAGATGTGGTTCATGAAAAGAACACACATGGAATGACTCTGCGTGTGGTCCATGAAAAGAACACACATCCAACGACACTGGGTGTGATTCAAGAAAAGATCACACATGCAATGACACTGGGTGTGGTTAATGAAAAGAACAAACATGCAACGACACTGGTGAATCCATGTGTGGTTCATGAGTAGAAAACACAAGCAATGACTCTTGATGTGGTTCATGAAAAGAAAACAAATGCAATGACACTGGTGTATCCTTTTGTGGTTTGTGAAAAGAACACACATGCAATGACTCTAGCTGTGGTTCACAAAAAGAGCACACATCCAGTGACACTGGTGGATCCTTATGTGGTTTGTGAAAATAACACACATGCAATGACTCCTGTGGTTCATAAAAAGAACACGCATCCAGTGACACTGGTGTATCCTTATGTGGTTTGTGAAAAGAACAGACATGCAATGACTCTAGCTGTCGTTCATGAAAAGAACACACATCCAGTGACATTGATGGATCCTTATGTGGTTTGTGAGAAGAACACACATCCAATGACTCTAGCTGTGGTTCATGAAAAGAACACACATCCGATGAGTCTAGCTGTGGTTCATGAAAAGAACACACATCCAATGACTCTAGGTGTGGTTCATGAAAAGAACACACATCCAGTGACACTGGTGGATCCATATGTGGTTTGTGGAAAGAATAGACATGCAATGACTCTAGTTGTGGTTTGTGAAAAGAATAGACATGCAATGACACTTATGGATCCATGTGTGGTTTGTGAGAAGAACATACATGCAATGACTATGGCTGTGGTTCATGAAAATAACACACATCCAATGACACTAGTGGATCCTTATGTGGTTTGTGGAAATAACACACATGCAATGACTCTAGCTGTTGTTCATGAAAAGATCACATATGCAATGACACTGGGTATGGTTAATGAAAAGAACAGACCTGCAATGACACTGGTGGATCCATGTGTGGTTCATGAGAAGAAAACACATGCAATGACTCTGGCTGTGGTTCTTGAAAAGAAAACACATGCAATGACACTGGTGTATCCTTATGTGGTTTGTGAAAAGAACACACATGCAATGACTCTGGCTATGGTTCATGAAAAGAAAACACATCCAATGACTTGATGTATCCTTATGTGGTTTGTGAAAAGAACATACATGCAATGACTCTGGGTGTGGTTCATGAAAAAACACACATCCAATGACACTGGTGGATCCATATGTGGTTTTGTGGAAATAACAGACATGCAATGATACTAGTGTGGTTCATGAAAAGAACACACATCCAATGGCACTGGGTGTGGTTCATGAAAAGAACACATATGCAATGACACTAGTGGATCCATGTGTGGTTTGTGGAAAGAACAAACATGCAATGACTCTAGCTGAGGTTAATGAAAAGAGCAGACGTGCAATGACACTGGTGGATCCATATGTGGTTTGTGGAAAGAATAGACATGCAATGGCTCTAGTTGTGGTTTGTGAAAAGAACAGACATGCAATGACACTGGTGGATCCATGTGTGGTTTGTGAGAAGAACAGACATGCAATGACTCTGGCTGTGGTTCATGAAAAGAACACACATCCAATGACACTGGTGGATCCTTATGTGGTTTGTTGAAAGAACACACATGCAATGACTCTAGTTGTGGTTCATGAAAAGAACACACATGCAATGACTCTGGTTCTGGTTCATGAAAAGAACACACATGCAATGACACTAGGTGTGATTCATGAAAAGATCACACACGCAATGACACTGGGTGTGGTTAATGAAAACAACAGACATGCAATGACACTGGTGGATCCATGTGTGGTTCATGAGAAGAAAACACAAGCAATGACTCTGGCTGTGGTTCATGAAAATAAAACACATGCAATGACACTGCTGTATCCTTATGTGTTTTGTGAAAAGAACACACATGCAATGACTCTAGCTGTGGTTCATGAAAAGAGCACACATCCAGTGACACTGGTGGATCCATGTGTGGTTTGTGCAAAGAACTGACATGCACTGACTCTAGCTGTGGTTCATGAAAAGAACACACATCCAGTGACACTGGTGGATCCTTATGTGGTTTGTGAGAAGAACACACATCCAATGACTCTAGCTGTGGTTCATGAAAAGAACACACATCCAATGACTCTAGTTGTGGTTCATGAAAAGAACACACATCCAATGACTCAAGGTGTGGTTCATGAAAAGAACACACATCCAGTGACACTGGTGGATCCATATGTGTTTTTGGAGATATTAATGTTTGGTTGATGAACTAGTATACCATTTCAGCATGATGTACCAGTATCCTTATTTTTGATAATCTGTCATTACGAATTATATTTAACAAGAATTCACATACATCTCCACATCCAATAGATTTGGTGCGAGAAGATCTGTATTTTCTTCCACATCTAGTGTAAGAAAGGCATAGTTAATAGATTTCATAGTATTGGTTGTAGCATTGGCATCTAATCCACATATGAGAACGAGGAAGCATAGTGCGGGAATAAAAATTATAGAGAGTGGGGTTTAAGTTGGAGAGCTCATTCTGAATAAACATGTCTTATTGTTCCAATACTTCTATTTTCCACAGAAGAAAATGAAATTCCAAAAGAATCATGTGCCCCACCCTATACTGGCTAAAATTTGAACAAATGAGCCCATGACAAAAAGACTATTTTTGTATTTAGTGTAAAGAGGAAGCTTCATTGCCGTGATAAATATGCAAAGCTTGAGGTTACCTATAGAAAATGTGCAAATTTTGTTGGATCCGGATAGAGGATTAACTATTTGGATGACAAAAACACTGTTTGGTTTGACAATTTGGATAGAAATTCCTTCAAATATGAGACACTATGCTATATGATCGACTAGCTAGGATATGAATAGAGGTTATATGTTTTCTGGTGTCCCCCTAGGAAAACTCTAGATGCACTGAAGGAGATTCTTATGGAGAAGCATTGCAAGATGATGGCAGAGGCATTAGTGGAGAGCAAGGTTCTTATGTTGTTTATTCACCATCTGGATGAGAATGAACAATGGGTCAAAGATGAACTTTTGCATGGTGTGAATATAGATGATTTTGAAGAGGCACATGATTATGAGTGTGACTCAGATGAGTACCCTGCTTGGTATGACAGTGACTATGATATGAAGAAAGATGACGATGTATTTGAGGAGAATGTGGATGATTTGGAGTCAGATGACATGTTTGACAAGGGAAAGAAGAATGCAGCCAAACATGCACATATACCTGGCTCAGATGATGTCAATGAAGCTGACTTGGAGCTACCTGTAGAAGATGACATTAAGAAGAGACACATGAGTGATTCTGATGATGAGGAGTATAAGAAGAAGAAAAAGAAGAAACAAGTGGTCTACAAGATTAAGCCATTTAACACCGATGGTGACATGGCTAATCCTCAATTTAGAATAGACATAGTATTTGACTCAGTGGAGGTTGTTGGCAACACATTTTTTAGCCCAGCAGTATGTTGAGATGTTTAGAGACAATGAAAGGATGTCACTAAAAACATTTGCCAAAAAAGTGAGGAAGAAATACAATATGGAGCCTAGCAGTTTCAAACTTGGGAGAGCTAGGAAATCGGCATTGACAGTGGTACATGGTGATGAGATCAAGCAATTTTCATTGCTTTGGCAGTATGGGAGGGAACTTCTAACTAGAAATCCCTGGTCCTCTTTCTATGTGCACCTTGAGCATGGTTTGTTTAGCACTTTCTACATGAGTTTGGCAGCATGTAAAATAGGTTGGTTGAAGGGTTGTCGACCAGTTATTTGTCTTGATGGAACTTTTATTGAGACAAAATATGGTGGTCAATTACTCACTATTGTAGGCATTGATGGCTATGATGCCATTTATCCAATTGCGATGGCAGTGGTTGATACAGAGTGTTACAATTCATGGACTTGGTTCCTTGCTACACTAAACCAGGATTTTAACATTGTCAACACATCAGCCTTCACAATCATGAGTGATAAACGAAAGGTATATTCATTTTCAATAGTTAGGAATTTCAAATTATGTGTTATTTGTAAACTTACTTTCTTTATTTTATGTGTCAAGGGCCTTATCAAAGGTGTGCAAGAACAGTTCCCCAATGCCGAGCATAGGTTTTGTGTTCGTCACTTGTACCAGAATATACACCAAGTTCATAAGGGTGAAACAGTGAAGCAACAACTGTGGGCTTGTGCTAAATCAACAACTATTGCATCATTTGAAAGGAATGTGGCAAAACTTGTAGTAGATAATCCTGGAGCACATACATTTGTGGAATAGATGGCTCCAAATACATGGGGTAGAGCATTTTTAATGTTTTTTCAAAGTGTGACATTCTCTTAAACAATACATGTGAGTTTTTCAGTAGGTAATGCATATTATCTGCTATGTTTCCGCTACATTTTTCCATTATTGAATGTACTAATTTCTGCTATATTTACCATTTTCAATAGATACATCTTAGATGCCAAAGATCTTCCTATACTATCCATGTTTGAGAAAGTTAGAACGCAGATCCAACACAGGCAATACTCAAAGAGGAAGAAAGCTACTGAGAAAATGAGTGGCACTATAACTCCAAATATTAGAGACAAGTTGAGGAAATATATAGAACTATCAAGAGATGTTAAAGTTTCTCCAACTACAAACAGGGTTTTTGGAGTGGATTCACATGGCATGAATTATGTGGTGGAACTTAACTTGATAGCATGCTCTTGCAGAAGATGGTAGCTTACATGTAAACCTTGTAGCCATTCAATTGCTTGCATGTGGAATGAAAGAATTATGCCTGAGAGCATGGTATCAAGCTGCTACTCTATGGTACTTATATGCAAGCATATGGAGGTCAGATATTTCCTTTGAGAGATAAGGATGAGTGGGAACCTATAGACACAACTCCTATTTTGCCACCTCTTTATGAAAAAATTGTTGGAAGAAGGAAGCAAAATAGAAGGAAGCACCCGGAAGAGAGCGAAGATGGCACTAGATTGAGAAAACATGGAGCTATAATGCATTGTGGATATTGCAAAGCACTGGCCATAATAGTGGAGGTTGTAGTGACCTAAAAGCTGCAATATTGAGAGAAAATAACATGAATCTAGAGCAATCCTCGGTGCAGCAGCAGGAACAACATGAACCAAATTTTGCTGCACACAAGCCCTGTATGCAAACAAAAGGAAAAGGTCCAGCTACTAAAGTGGAAGAAAAAAAATACAAGATCAATAAGAAGGAAAAGAAAACAGAGTTCCAAGATGAGGGAACATGTTGAGCAACTCATGGAGATAGCAAAGATAAAGAAATCAAAACAAGTTATAGATGAAAATGGTGATATTGACTTCCCTGTAATTAGAACTGTAAGTGTTCATCATGGGTTCCCATTATTTTTATTTCGTGCCAAACCATCGTTTAACTAAGTTACTATATCCACCTTGTAGCACATTAAACAAAATCCATTGATGCTAGCTCTAGATCCTGAACACCAAACTGATTCTATGGTTCACATTCTTGGACATGAGGTAAAGAAAATCTTAGCTCATTGGATAATTTGACTATATGCCTATTTATTCGATCAATAACCACTATATTGTTCTTTGTTGCTAAATAGGGAGCTACTGTAGGAGTTCCTTTAATTATAGAGGAATTGTCTGAAGAAAGTTCTTTCGTAGCAGAACATACAACCCTCATACCTGCAGCAAGAGGGCCACTTGTCAACACAGCTCGGAGAGCACTAGTCACTACAAGATCAAGTATGCTTAGTAGGGAGCGAGAGGAGCTGCAGTAGCAAGCGGAGCGAGAGGAGCCGCGATAGCAAGGAGAGAAAGCGGACGTGCAGGAGGTACTAGAAGAAAGAAATCACAAGATGAGCATGAGCAAGAGGAATTCCAAACAACACAAGGAGCTCCAAGAGAGGAAGCTTGAGGAGCTGTCATTATCAATGTGCTTACATGAGCAATTTGTTCTTAAAAACTGAAGGTACTTGCTACAGATACTAGTTATTTTGCTTAATGTTCTAGCTACTTGTTGAGCTATATGGTTCTGCTTATATATATGATGTCCTAGTTTGATGTTGTCAACATTTGCTTATATGCTATACGTGATGTCCAAATCTTGTGAACATGCTGTCAAAATTTGCTTATTAGCTGTATAAAATCTGTCCAAATTCTGTGCAAATTACTATAAAAATTTGCCTATTAGCTCAGTAAAATCTGTCCAAATTATGCAAAAATTGCTGTCAAAATTTGCTTGTAAGCTGTCCAAATTCTGTGAAAAATCCCGTCAAAATCCATCCAAACCAGCGAACCGTCCAAATCAGCGCCATGTACCCACGTGTACGTTTTAATCAAATGCACAGGTCCACTAAATCGTTAGCAAGGGCCTAATTAAAAACATCCTCATCACGTGCGACGTGCATGCTTTTTTTTTTTGCAAAACCAGGCGGCAGACTAGTTTGTGACCTCGGATGCACCAAAGTACAAGTTGTGTGACTAGTTAGTTCGGTTTTTTAGATGTGTGACACAAGTGCACATGCGGGACAAGTTCAGTGACCTGTAGTGTCATTTACTCTAAACTGGCTAGTTGAGCCTTTTTATAATATATTCTCTCTGTTCCATAATTCTTGTATTTTTTAGTTCAAATTTGAATTAAAATCATGATAGGAATTATGGAATGCATGGAGTATTATATATGAAGGACGGAAATAACATATATTATCCTTAGATTAACCTGATCACCAAAAACTACATCGGAGCGGTTGTTTATCTTAGTATTTTTTGAGGTAAGTGATTTATCTTAGGATTGAGTAGTATGCTAGATGTAGTTTATGCAGGGCCTGTATAACGAACCACCGGGGCTTGTTCGGGAGTGAACTCAAAATTGTCCTCTTCGGCTCTCTATCAGAAGTGGTAGTTGGTGAAGTGTTATAAACGTACAAGAAAAAACGAAGAACGAAAATGAAAATCACACGTAGGGGACACAAGATTTAATGTGGAAAAACCCTCTCCAATATAGATAAAGAACCACAGGCGTCACCCAGCGAAACTTCACTATATGGGGAGTGTTTACGTAACGCTGGGGATTTACTCATATTCGACTTATGCCATCTAGCAGCTTACAACAGGTATATATAGGGGTGACATAATGATCGTTGTGTCACCAACGATCATTATCGCAGGGGACAAACCCCAGGCGTCCCTCGAGAATCACTTCCACTCGGCCCAAGCCTCCTGCGAATGGGCCTCGCTTTGCTCATCAAAATTTAGCATCCTTAATGAATCACGACACGACAAACTCCATCTTGAGACAAATTTCATCTTATAGCATGAACAACAACATCCCAGTGAACAAACAAAGAAACAAACTTTCAGCACCAATAACCACTTCAGATAAATAGTTATACCAACCAAGCTCGAGCAAAGATCAAACTTGGCAATAGGAACTTACTTTGCCATCATATCAACGGGATTGTCATGAGTACTAAATCTTGCATACCTTAAGCTTATCTTGTGCAACAATGTTACGAACATAATGGTACTTGACATCAATTTGCTTTGTTCTCTCGTGAAACATTTGATCCTTAGTAAGTTAAATGGCACTTTGAGTGTCACATAACAGATTGATGAAATAACAAATCTCATGATACAAACCTTTTAACCAAATAGATTGTTTGCAAGCTTCAACAATACCATGTATTCTGCCTTAGTCGTAGATTGAGAAACAATTGGTTGTAGTGTTGCATTCCAACTCACATCACATCCACCAATAGTGAACACATAATCTTTGAGGGATCTTCTCTTATCCAAGTTGGCAGCAAATTCTAAATCCATATAGCATGCGAGTTCGTCATTGGTCTTACCAAATTTCAATCAAGCATTGGATGTGCCACGAGGGTACCAGAAAATCCACTGAACAATTTTTCAATATTCTTTACCAGGATTAGCCATGTATCAACTAACCAAACTCATAGGCATATGAAAAATCGAAACAAAAATAAACCATGACATACATCAAAGAACCAATATCACTAGAATAAGGGACTTTTGATATGTACTCAAACTCTTCATCAGTAGTAGGACATTGAGATAATAACAATTTGAAGTGAGGAGAAATAGGAGTACTAACGGACTCCGCATCATGTATATTAAAATGATGAAGAACTTTATAAATATAACTTTGTTGACTAAGAAATAATACACTAAAATTTCCGTCTATCCTAATTTCCATACCTAGTATTTTCTTAGCACACCAAAATCGTTCATCTTAAACTCATTACATTAAAAGTAACCTTGACTTAAACCTTTGAGCCTCATTAGGAGATAAGTCTTCCTTTTTTTAAAGATTCACTTGCAGCGGATGACCTTCTTTCGTTTAGGCAGGCGTACAGTATCCAGTATGCATTTTTCTCAAGCGACAACATCTCCTCTTGCATAGAAGAAATTCACTTCTCACGGTCAATGAATGCAACGGCTTCATTATATGTAGTAAGATCAGAATCATTCTCCACCTATTCATCAGAACTCAAAGCATAATTTACTAAAATTATGCTATTCAATTAAAGGAGGATGGGGAACTTTGTTTCACATCGATCTATCAGCAGTAATGGAATTATGTGGTTGTTGCAAAATAGTAGGTGAGAGTTGAACAACATAATCATCAATATTGGCATCTTGTGAATCTTGAACAACAACATGTTTTTCAATAGTTTCCTACAAGTGCTTCACCTCCGCACTAACTTTCTCGCCTCCAACATGAAAGGCATATAAGAGCAAGCTGTCATGATACATAACGAATTCATTGAAAACAATATTCCTACTCAGAAAATCTTTTCAATTTGAGAATTCCATAAGCTATATGCTTTAATTCTAGAACAATTACTAAGGAATATGCACTTAACTTCTCTAGTCTCAAGCTTTCCAATATCAACATGAGTATATGTCAGTGCAAGCAAAAACTCTCAATTGTGAATAATCAGCTGCCGAACAAGACCATACCTAAATGAGAGCTTTCTTATCAATCAGAATAGAAGATGACATGTTGATGAGCTAGCAAGCGGCGGAGGCTGCTTTAGCCCAAAAATTCTAAACATATCTACATTCGATATCATAAAACGAGCCCTAGAGATGATGGTTTTGTTCATGCGATCAGCCACACCATTCTGTTAGGGAGTGTATGGGATGGTGTGGCACATGATCATGCCATCGTCTCTGCAATAATCCTCAAAAAGATTTGAACAGAATTTCATACCATTGTCAGTAAACAATAAATTAGCCATCCTTTCAGTTTTCTTTTCTACCAGAAATTTCCACTTCTTAAAAGCATCAAAACATCAAATTTATATTTCAGAAAATATGTCAACACTTTCCTAGAGTAATCATCAATAACAACCTACAAGTCCGTGATGACGCCCGTTGACACGTTGCCCAAGCTCGCCACCACAACCAGACACCATGTGGCTGATCCAACCGAGTATCGGAGACTCGATGGGGCATTGTAGTACCTCATCTTCATGCTCCCCGACATCGCTTACACCGTTCAACAGGTATGTCTCCACATGCATGATCCCCGCAATCATACACCTTGTGGCCACCAAACAAATCCTGCACTATGTCAAGGGCATACTCCTTCATGGTCTACATCTCTACTCTTCCTTGTCGGATTCAATGGTCACCTATATAGACACCGACTGGCTTGGCTTCCGTGACACACGTCGTTTTATTGGGTTTCTATGTCTTCCTCGGTGATAACCTCGTCTATTCATCATCCAAATACCAACATATGGTATGTTGATCCTGTGCCGAATCTGAGTGCCGCGTTGTGGCTAACGCTATTGTAGAGGCTAGCTGGATTCAGCAGCTTCTCCACGAGCTTAAATCGACCTTCCCTGCCCGATACAGTTGTGTTCTGCGACAATGTCAGCATCGTCTACATGTCAATGAACCGTATCCAACATTAGAGAGCACCAAGCACATTGAGATCGACCTTTATTTTGTTAGGGATAGTGTTGCCATAGGCCTAGTGTGTTGCATGTTCCCTCTTCTCGAAAGTTCGTCGACATCCTGACGAAAAGTCTTTCATCACCGTTGTCAGGCAACGGCCGTCTGATAATGGCCCAGCCCTGAAGCTACGCCGACGGCCGGGCCGTCGGCACGGGTCCCGCCCAGGACGTAGCCAGAGCCCGCCGCATGTCTGTCTACGTCGATAGCCTGGCCGTCAGCACAGGCCCAGCCTAGGGAGCGACGATGCCTATCTGTGCCAACGGCAGGCCCATCTGCTACGCCGAGCGCCTGGCCGTCGGTACAGTCTGTGCCATATGGCACATAATAGGCTGGCCGGCCTGGGTGGTAGCAGGCTATGCGGCATAGCTCCTGGCATTATTATTTTTTCATTATTTTCATTTTTAGATCCATTTTAGCACCAACAAAATAATTTCAAAGTTCACAAATAAAATATTGAAGCAATCAACATGACATTGCAATATCCATCATCATCCAAACAACAACACAATCATCCACAAAACATATTCATTATCCTAACAACATCATCACAATTGCATACACAAGATCTAGCTCTAGCTCTAACCATGTCCATGATCATGGTCTCGAACTCAGTGTATGTGTCGGTGTGTCAAGGAGCCCGAGGCTTCCCGTCCCGAGCTCAGGAGACGCACGTCGGGCCATCGGGGAAGTAGAACCACTAGCTAAACCATCGGGCGCCATGAGACGAAGTTGTGCGTCATTGCGTGGCGGACTAGGTGAGATCAGGGCACGAACAAAGGGTGCTGTCCCGGAGCATCCTGTGCCCTACATGTTTGAGCAAAACTTAGCAACTTGCAAGGCATATGAAAGCGGTAACAAGTGGTTTGGCAAAGAACTTACCAGGGTCCCTCCGTAGTATCTGGCAGCGAAATCTTCCATTGATATGCAGTGAGGCGGCATCCCAGGATCAGGTGGCTGATCACCTTCTACTGGAACCCGTTGTCCAGTGGTAAAGTAGTGATTCATCGCCTACAGAAACAATGGCTCAAAGTATAGGAAGTGGGACTTGTCATCATTTGCAAAAGTAAAGGTTAAAAGTTACAGCCGTCACTTTCCTAGAGTACGCATCGCACTCTGCTCTCAGCTCAAGCCATGCATCATACTCCCTGTTATAATTTGCCTGAATGGCCTTGTAGGCATCCTGGAAATCATGCTACAATTTCAAAAATAAAGAATCTCGTCAGCTTAGCCATTTAGGATCAAATTGCGGAAAGACGGTGAAAATAAGAAACACTTACATCGACGGTGGAGGTAGTAGGCCGAGGACGAGGCGCGATAGAGGGGTGGCTGGGGGTGAGGGTAGCCTTGACTTGTGTGAGGGTCATGGTAGGCTGGACCACCGCATCAAGAATGTTGAAACGGCCATGCGGCTTGCCGTGGCTCGAATGATAAATGTAGTCTCATCGACCTCAACGTGCATGTGCTCATCCACCTCCGGATGCAAACCCTTGAGCTTCTCGCAGTAGATGTTGAGCTTCTCCTTGGCGTTGCCGTAGTACTGGGCAAGCTGGGGTTGAGGCTGCTATAGGTCGGGCTTCTTCGTCTTCATCTTCTCCCACACGACTAGGTCGATAATAGGGCTATCAACCTCCCCCTCTGTCTCCACCTGCATGGCCAAAGAAATGTTAATTATGTGTGTCAACTAATAACATGATAGGAAATAAATGCAGGTTGTTCCATATATGTATATACCAAGTGCTTCTTGAAGAGACCATGGTTGCGGCTTCCCCCGCTGTGTGTTCCCATACTACCGCGGTTTTTCTTGTTCCGCTTACTCACGACCTCGAAGTCAGGGTCTTCCCCGATCCACCTACTAGCCAACACCTCAAAAGCGTCTTCTTTGTGTTCACACCACATTGGCATAACCTGAAACCACAACACTCATTTGAAGAACAGATAATGCAATGGGAACTTAGCATCTATGGACCTTCTCATTGATAATCTACTTACCATCATGAAATCAGCCACCATCGTTTTTGGCTTCTGACCCTTGGCAATCTCATCCTTCCGTATCTTAAGGCCGTGCTCAGCTTGGAAGTGATTGATCAACCTATTCTTGGTGTTGTACCATTGCTGCGTTGTCAACTGCCGACAAGATGCAAGCAAAGTCTTCTCCACCGCCTCCTGATGCTCCGGTCTCACCTGATAGAAGACCTTCAATCATGCAACCCAAAAGTCATGAGTTAGCACGATGGTGGGCAAAATAATTATGAAAGTCATGAGTTAGCACGATGGTGAGCAAAAGTATGCCTTACCCAAAATCCGCGAATCACAGCATCAGCAGCACTCGTGAAGCCCGCGCAATCGGTGAAGGTCTCATAGTCCGCCCAAAACCAAGCTAGCTTCCTCTGGCCGTTGGGGACTGTAGTGTACAAGCCCGGCCAATACTTCCTAATCAAAGATCCAAGCAAGCTATTAGGGTTACGGACCCCCTTAGGATGTGTCCAATTGCTACACAATAAACAAACATTAGTACATACCAAATTGTTATGACCAAAAGCATGAGTTAGCATGATGGTGATAAAATTAGTAAAGTCATTTACTATTTGCCATAGGGCTCAATCGTAGGTCTCTCTTCCGGGCTACAGGTAGACCCGCGTGCGATAACACTTAGTAGATTCCTAGACATGTAGGGGTAACAGTCCTACTGCGGATATACCGGGGGGCTAGCATGTGCTATAAGGTTCCAACCTTTGTTTTCCATGTAGATATGACCTAAACAAAGCTAAATCAACAAAAAAGCGCGTTGTCTGAACCTCGTACAAAGAAAGCTATAGGGGTAGACCCGTGTGCGATAATACTTAGTAGATTCCTGGACGTGTAGGGGTAACAGTCCCGCTGCGGGTATACCGGGGGGCTAGCATGTGCTATAAGGTCACAACCTTTGTTTTCCATGTAGATATGACCTAAACAAAGCTAAACCAAAAAAAAGTGTTGTCTGAACCTCGTACAAAGAAAGCTACAGGGGTAGACCCGCGGGCCCCACCGCCTAGGGTTTCGCCGAAAAAGGACCGCCGGAGCTCCGGAATCCCACTAGAACTTGCACGTGGACCTAGTATATGTGTCCAAGTCTGGTGAAAGGTCCATGGATGCAATGTCTAGATCCTTGGTCTGACCTTCTTTACAGTTTGAGTTTGTTTCGAAGTGTTATCGCATGCGCATGAACCGTCTTTCACCCCACTTGTTTAGGTATTTTAGGGCAACACACAAGTTTTCGTGGGATTCATGCAATTACATCGACGGAGACTGCTATTGGGACGGTACAAATGACTACAGTTAGAGTAATATATAAATTAGTATCAAATATATGGCTTAAAGAGAATGAATGGAAAATAGGGAGGCTGTGCTGATGGCTTAGCCGTCGGCGTAGAGGCTCCCTGGCCAACCAACTCCACGCAGATAGCCTGAGGCCTACGCCGACGGCCTGGCCGTCGGCATAGCCTGGCTATCTAACGCCGTTCTCATCGCCGTGTTCGAACTAGGGCTACGCCGAGGGTAGGGAGTACGCCGAGTGTCACCATCGGCACAGCCGGATCTACTATGCCGACAGCCCCTCTACGCCGTCGACGGGGGGACTCCACCGATGGTCGGAGTGGGCAGCTGGCCTGGGAAGGCCTCTACGCCGATGGCCCCGACAAATGGCCGTCGGCGTAGTTGTCCGGCCGTCGGCGTCTCCACTTTCTCCTGTAGTGCATGCAACGAAAAGGCTAGTGTGGCCTATTTCTTCTCCTACTTTCAGTAAAGTCGAACCAACCGGTATTGGAATGGCTACATATAGCAGTATATATATCACTCCATTTTCTCCGTTGTAGAGAGATAAAAATTCATTTTGTCCAATTTTGTCATTGCTCGGTACCACCATATCTTATGTTCCTCATGCTAGCTCATCGGATAAAGTAGCAATCTTAGATTTAATAGCAACATGAGGGAATTGGATGCATTGGGAAAGAATCAACCATTGCTTGGTATCCAGCAAACAACACGGGCGAGGCGAGGCGAGTTAAGTGAGTAGTCAAATAGCTCCTGTTCTGGAGAGTTCAGCTAGTCCGAGTTCAGCTAATCTGGAATCCACGACCGGGGCTGATGGGCGACGCGGGTGGAGTCCATGACCGGGGCTTCACCGGCGGTCGTTTCTGGAGATTAGCTCAGGACTCGGACTCAGAAGATGAGATTCGATCATCTTCTTCGTGGACAGAGAGATCTCTTCGCTATCTCTGCCCTACACCCGAAGAAGATATCTCCCGTGATCTGAAGGATAGAAGGAGTTGTCGACTGGAGAAGAGGCGATGGAAGAATTGGGCAGCAGGTGAGCTCAAAGTCTCTGCTCCTCCAAAGGTAAGGTTATCCTCTGCAGTTTCTCCCGGCACCGTGTCTTCACCGGCGGTCCTCAAGCTGCCGGTCTTGCCACTGTCGGTGACTTTTAGCGATGCTTTGGACGTGGCAACCTGGACGAAGGTGCGTTCAAGAAAGCATGACCAAAAAAACAGACTTCATCGGGCTGCCGGACCACAGCGTCCATCGCCGCCGGCAAGATCTCCATTAATGGTAGATCACGGTTTTTCAGGCAATCATCCTTTTTTGAATTCTGATCAAGGTTTTTCTCGCGGGCCAGCTGGGCACAAGGCCCATGCTCCGATCGGTGAAAAAAACACTGCAGGCCACAAGGGCTTGGATGTGTTTTCTCCCAAGGTTTGTTTGGCCCCATCGAAAGTTTTCTCCCGTGGTTGTCGAGCGACAAGGCATCTTGCATCCTCTCGGGTTCTAGGGGTTAGACATTTTTCCATCTTATCCATGGCGGCTCCAATGGCGGGTCGGGGATCTAGATATAATGCCCCGCCGGCAAACTCCATGGGGGGATGGAATGCAGAACCGCCAGGCTTCGTAAAGGCCTGGGGCTGCCCATGTCAAGGGACAAGGAGGAGGCGGACATGTTGATCATCTTTCAGGTTTGAACTCGGGTTTCACCGAGGGATCTGGTGCGTGTGCGCATGGTGGGTTTCAAAACAATACTGCTGCTGATAGGTCTTATTGTGCTCGAGGAATACAAGGGTACCTACCACACAATCTGCGCAAAGAAGGACCTTTTTTCAATCAGCCGGCTGGCTCAGGATTTTCTGATTCTTTTGATGGGAGGCAAGGCAACGTGCAGCAGAATTTCAGAGGTGAGAGTTTCAATGGTAATTTTGGGCAGTTTGAAGAAGGTTTCATGAGGCCAGACAGGGAGCAGATCAGGGCTACGGTTTCAGTAACAACAATCAGCAGTACCATCGACGTACAAGTATCAAGGGTTTAATAAGAGCAGATATAATGGTCGCGGGGAGGAAGAGGGCGTTTCCACGGTCGTGGTGGACATTATGAGCCACGAAATCCTCAAGAGGATAACTCTTCAAAGCAGCCTTCTTCTTCTGATTTGCAGGGGCTGCAGCAAAGTATCTCTATGGGGGCGCGAGCGGCGCAACTTGGTTCTATGGCCGTTCTACCCACCTCCGTAGATGCTGAGCCACAGAAAGGAATAGCTAATTCTCATGTTATGGTGGACCCTTCCATGACGACTGCAAAGAATAAGAAGACGGAAAATTTTCTTTGTTTTAGATGCAGTCTAAAAGGCACTATGCCACTGAATGCGTTGTCGTTGCCGTATTATGCATATACTGTGAATCGCTGTTACATAATGATGCTGATTGTCCCAAGTTGTCGATGCCAAAGCCGACGGACATTGCCTATGGGGTAGTAGAGAAAGTTTGATTTTTTCGAAACGCCAAAGACTAAAGATTTCAGAGTGAAGAATGATAGTGGCAAAATTTGTCGAATCCGGATTGAAGGAGGTACTATGTCGATTGATCAGGTGGTAAAAGAGCCAGAATGGTTGATGCCTGGAGACCACCAGTGGGATATCACCAAGTCTGTTGATGACTCTTTTAGAGTGGTGCTTCCTACCAAGGCAGATTTGGCTAGACTCTGAAAAATCAAGTTCATTGAAGTGGAGGACACTCCTTTGGTGATGCACTTCGAGGAATGGTCCAATCAGAAGCTGAACACATGGCACCTTCAGAAGGTTTGGGTACGTATAACTGGATGTCCAGAGGCCCTATGTCGTGACTACTTGGTATGCTTTGGTGTGGGATCTCTGATTGGGAAAACTAAAAAAGTTGACATGAAGTTCACTAGGGAAAATCTAGTTGTTCGTGCTCGCAAATCCACAAGAAATTATGTATGGTACGGATCACTATTACGATGATGAGGGGTATGGTGTCGAGTTTTTCGTAGAAGGACCCAATGGCGAGCTTCTTCCACGAGATGAGAATATGGAGGAGGCGGATGCTGATGATAAGAGCAATGAAGAAAATAATAGGTACCAGGCTGAGACTGAAGGTGGATCTCAAAAAATGCATGGTAACAAGCAGCACCAGACCGAACCTCCAAAACAAAACAAAGATGCTACAAATGTGGTTAAAAATTGTATGTCAAGGTTGGAGAATTTAATTCAGTTTGGCACTATTGATCCCACGTTAGCTAGCCACAAGGGGCCACGAGGATCTGCTTCAGCTACTCGTCGACCCTGGTTTGAGATGGTCGAGGAGGAAGAGGCCGCTGGATCAAAATTTGGGCCTATTGGGAAGTGTGCGGAGCTGCCGAACCCACGACAGAGCTCCGCTGCCGCGGCAGCTGTTTTGCTCCCATGGCAGGCTGCTAGCCAGCTTGCCTCTACAGACGCAGCCAAGGCAGACACGAAGGACACCATGACAGGGTTTCTGCCTCCTAGGCAGGAAGATGCGACACTATCTCCGCATTTCCAGCAGCATGTTGTGACTCCTTTGTCATCTGCAGAGGTTCCTATGCCATCGCCTAATGGGTTTTTCTCGGACAAGGGTCCTGCGATACTAGGGACTGTTTCACCATCAAAGGGCTTGTCTTTTTCAAAAACGGCTAATGCACATGTTGGCACTTCGCCGAGATCGCAGTTGTCTTTTGAAGATAAGACATCTGCGCCGTCCTCTCCAATATACCTTACACCATCTACACCCATAACAGCCCAAGGGAAGCCTGATATGGGGGGTACTAGTGTTTTTCTCGATGGAAGATACTCAAAGGATGAGGTGATTGTGTTTGGAGGAATTCTGCAGGCTGCGACCTTAGGCATTCATTCTAGCGACCACATCCGGGCGCAGCCTAATGCAGATTTATCTCAGTTGGAAAGGGCGCAGCAAGTGGCGCAAGCGTGTGGTCCAGGTAATTCTACATATCCATCTTTTTCAATTGCTTCCTTACCTGGCGATGTAGTTATCCATATGGTCACTAAGATAGGTGTCTCGTTAGGTATGTCTCCAGAAATAGTTTCATCTTCGGTTAAGTTAATTAAAGAAATCGATTTGAAAAAAACTCTTATCACGCTAAAGAAAAAAGAAGAGCATGTTCCTGAAAATATTGACAGTACTAGCAGTTTGGTCATTAACAAAGCTATGCCTCTTAGTGAGGATCTGGTAGATGAAGAACATATGAATGAAATGGATCACAAGGATTCACTAATGGTTAATTGCAAAAAACCAAGATCTCAAAAAAAAGAAATTCGGATACTATAGTAGTGCGAAGGAGTTCTAGACTTAAAAAAAAATCGCATAAGATCAAACGAAGGGTTGTTTTGGAATAGTGAGGGGTTTAGAGACTTGGCAAAACACTTGTTTATTCGTGAAACAATTAGAGATTTAAAACTTAATTTTTTTGCAATCCTAGAAACAGGAAGGTCAAATTTTGTAGCCCCCTTTCTGCAACATCTTTCTGGAGGACTTGATTTTGCCTGGTACTGTCTACCGCCACAAGGACGGTCTGGAGGTATTTTGGTGGGGATCAATTTATCCACTATTCGGGTTAATAATGTGTTGGAGATATGCCCAAGAGGCAATAATAAAAGTGATTATTATTATATCTTTGTGTTTATGATAAATTTTTACATCCCATGCTATAATTGTATTATTAGGAAACACTAATACATGTGTGTTTTGTAAACATAAGAGAGTCCCTAGTAAGCCTCTTGTTGAACTAGCTTGTTGATTAATTGATGATCATGGTTTCCTGATCATGGACATTGGATGTGATTAATAACAAGGTTATATCATTAGGAGAATGATGTGATGGACACGCACCCATAGTAAGCGTAGCATAAGATCAAGTCATTAAAGTTTGTATTGCTGTAAGCTTTCAAATACATAGTAACCTAATCCTTCGACCATGAGGTTATGTTAATCACCATCACTGGATGGATACTTTGATGACATCAAACGCCGCTTCGTAACTGGGTGGTTATAAAAGTGTCATTGGGTACTCTGAAAGTATGTGTTGAAGCGCATGAACCAAGATTGGGATTTGTCCATCCATATGACGGATAGATATGCTCCGGGCCCTCTCGGTGGAATGTCATCTAGTTAGCTTGCAAGCATGTGACTAGGTCACAAGGGATGACATATCACGGAACGAGTAAAGAGTACTTATCAGTAACGAGGTAGAACTAGGTATGGAGATACCGACGATCAAACCTCGGATGAGTATAGTATCGTGAGACAAAGGGAATTGGTTTCGTATGTAAATGGTTCAATCGATCGCGAAGTCATCGTTGAGTATGTAGGAGCCATTATGGATCTCCAGGTCCCGCTGATGGTTATTGATAGGAGATGTGTCTCTATCATGTCTACATATTTACGAACCGTAGGGTGACACACTTAAGGTTCGAAGTTGTTTTAAGTAGATATGGAATATGCGTTGGAGACCGAATGTTGTTCGGAGTCTCGGAATGGATCCGGGACATCATGAGGAGATCCGGAATGGTCCGGAGAATAAGATTCATATATAGGGGATCATTTTCTGAGTTAGGAAATGTTCCGGAGTGTTTGTATGAGGATTCTAGAAGGTTTCGGAATGTTCCGGAAGGTTCTAGAAGATATCTTGGAGTTTGCTTGAAAATCAAGATAGGGATCAAGGAGTCCTGGTGGGTCAAGACTAGGAGTCGTGGGGGAGGAGTACTCCTCCCCCCACTCCCCAATCCGCCGGCCTAGAGAGGAGGGGAGTCCTACAAGGACTCCCCCTCCCCAGGCGCCCTCCCTTCTTTAAATAGAGGGGCAGGGGCGCCCCCTCCTCCCCTGCTCTCATAACTCCCAATCTCTGCCGCCTCTCTCCTCCACCTTTCTTCTGCACAGGCATAGGCGAAGCCCTGCAGAATTCTCTACTCCACCACCACCATCACGCCGTCGTGCTGCTGGGATTCCGTGGAGAAGATCTGCTATCTCCGCTGCTCGCTGGAACGGGGAGAGGAAGGTCTGCTTCGACTCCGCACGTGTGACCGACTGCGGAAGCGCTGCCGAATCGCGGCGCCGGAAGGATCGTCAACTTGACCGACTGCGGAAGCGCTGCCGAATCGCGGCGCCGGAAGGATTGTCAACTTGACCGACTGCGGAAGCGCTGCTGGAACGCGACGCCGGAAGGATCGTCCACACGATCTTGGGATCGGCAAGTGATCGACTACATCAACCACGAGATCTAATCTCGTTAACGCTTTCGGATCTACGAAGGTTAGTTCCTATCTATCTCGTTGCTCATGTCTAATAGATTAGATCTTGGCTTTTATCTAGATTAGATCTAGGTTTTGTTCGTTCTTGCGATAGAATTTTTTTGTTTTCCATGCTACGAACCCATCATAATGTGGTTAATGGTGATTTTTGCATCAAGTTTCACCTAAAATCAAAGCGTGATGGTTTTGAGTGGATTCTTATACTGTTTATGGTGCGGCTCAAGACGTCAACAAGTAGCGTACGTACATGCGAAAATGAAACTCTTGCCTTGTTAGTTGGTGGAGATTTCAACATCATACGGAGACTGGAAGAAAAAAGTAACGACAATTTTAACGCTTGTTGGCCTTTTGTTTTTAATGCAATTATCGAGAGCCTTGACCTGCGGGAGATAGCTTTATCTGGACGACAATTTACTTGGGCTAGTCGTCGAGCGACTCCTACTTATGAAAAGCTCAATAGGGTGCTTGCTAGCGCAGACTGGGAACAAAAGTTTCCTTTGGTTTCAGTAAGGGCTCTTGCTCGAGCAGACTCAGACCACACCCCGCTTATTCTTGACTCTGGTGAACAAGCTCACCTCGGGAACAACCCAAGGTTCTCTTTCGAATTATCATGGTTGCGCAAAGAGGGTTTCCTTGGAATGATCGCTTAGGAATGGCTCTCTATCTCCCAAGGGGCAGTCCTTTAGAAAGATGGCAGAACAAGGTCCCCCATTTAAGACAATTTCTTAGAGGTTGGGCTCAGAATTGTAGTGGTGTTTATAAACAAGAGAAAGAACGCTTATTGAATCTTATAGATGGTTTAAACACCAAGGCTGAGACAACACACTTATCTATAGCCGAAAGAGCTGATCTAACAAAGGCTAATGATGATTTAGCAAAACTCCGCCGTCATAAGGAAACTAAATGGGCCCAACGTGCAAAGGTTAAACACATTCAGGAAGGCGACAATAACACTAAATATTTTCACTTGATTGCGAATGGAAAACATCGTTGGAAGATGATTTTTCAGCTTGAGCAAGATGAGGGTACGATAGTGGGAGAGAAAAACCTACGTGTTTATATCTCAGAATTTTATAAAATGCTCTTCGGACCTCCAGACGAAAATCATTTTTCAATGATTGAATCAAAAATATAGGATATTCCACAATTATCGCTAGAAGAAAATAATATCTTGATCTCTAATTTTCTGGAGAAAGAAATCCATGATGTTATCATGCAAATTGAGAAAAACAAAGCTCCGGGTCCGGATGGTTTCCCTGCGTAATTCTATCAACATTTCTAGGAGGTCATCAAGAAAGACCTCATGGATATGTTTGTAGCTTTCCAAGTTGGTGAACTCCTTTTTTGGCTCAATTTTGGTACAATTGTTCTATTGCCCAAAAAGTAAAATGCGGTTCAAATCCAACAATACAAACCCATTTTCCTACTAATGTGACTTTCAAGATTTTCACAAAAGTGGGTACAAATCGTATAACGGGTATTGCCCATAAGGTCATAAGGCCTAACCAAACTGCTTTCATGCCAGGGAGACATATTTTAGAAGGGGTTGTGGTTCTTCACGAAACTATCCACGAGTTGCACAAGAAAAAAAATGGATGGGGTTCTTCTTAAGATTGATTTTGAAAAAGCATATGATAAAGTTAAATGGCCTTTTCTGCAACAAGTGATATGAATGAAAGGTTTTAATCCAAAATGGTGTCAATGGATAAATAATTTCGTTACCTACGGCAGTGTTGGAGTTAGAGTTAATGATACAATTGGTCATTACTTCAAAACCCATAAAGGATTACGTCAAGGATATCCTTTATCTCTGATTCTGTTTAATATTATGACGGACATGCTTGCAATTCTTATAAGTCCGGCAAAAGAAGATGGTCAAGTTAGCGGACTAATTCCTCACTTAGTGGATGGGGGTGTTTCTATATGATACGTTGCTAACGTATCTATAATTTTTTACGTTCTATGTTTGTTTTTTATCTACTTGTTTATGTTTTGTTCCAACTTTAGAGTATTTTTATACACTTTCTTGGACTAACCTATTAACAAGATGCCACAGTGCCAGCTGGCTGTTTTCTGCTGTTTTTGGTTCTAGAAAAGTCAGAAAATGAATATTCTCGGAGTTAGATGGGACAAAAGCCAAAGTCAGTTTTTCACCAAGGGAGACACAGAGCCAGAATACGAGACGGAGAGGGACCAGGGGGCTACCACACCACCTGGCTGCGTGGCCAGCCTGGCCCGCGCCAGGGGGTGGTGTGTCCACCCAGGGCACCCCCTCGGCCTCCCCTTTCGCCTATAAGATGCCTCCGATACAGAAACCCTAAGTACGCGATCAAAATTCCACGAAAGAGTTTGTAGCCGCCGTCATCTCCATCCCTAGATCGGGGGGATCTGAAGCTAGGTCTCTCTGGATTGGACCCATAGTTTTTTGCAAAATGCACACAATATAAAATAATACTAAATAATAATATGTACGCCTAATTTTATACAATAATACTAAACAATAGAAAAATTCTAGTGATGCCTCGCGCGGGCCCCGTGTCCGGTCGCCCACCATACCTCTATAACCCACTGACCTTCACCCATAACCTCTATAAGTCCAGGGCCCGTGAGCACTACCACCCTAACCCTATCTCTGGAGGCTCACGACCACCACCACACTAACCCTAAGTCCAGGGGCCCGCGAGCACCACCATCCTAACCCTAAGTCCGGGGGCCCGCGAGCACCACCACCATAATCCTAAGTCCGGGGGCCCGCGAGCACCACTACCCTAACCCTAACACCGGTCTCCCGCGAGCACCGTACCACCCTAACCCTAACTCTAGGGGACGTGAGCACCACCACCCTAACCCTAAGTCCGGGGGCCCACGAGCACCACCACCCTAACACTATCTCCAGGGCCCGCGAGCACCACCTCCCTAACCCTATCTCCATATATACTCCATGTATATATATACTCCATGTATGTAAATAATAGTTATACTATACTCCATATATACTACATACACATATTGATAACATATATACTATACACATAAATAATACTCCCTCCGTTTCATATTATAAGACGTTTTAGGATCCGTTCCGACAGCGTTCCAAATGCAAATTGTACAATAATACCCCTCCACTTTGTCCGAACGGGCAGCCATCGCCCATCGGGATTGGATCGTCACCCATCTCGGGATCGGTCCCTCACCCAGCTCTCCCATCTCTGGGATCGATCGCCCGCGCCTGGCCTTCTCTGATCGATACCTCCAAATCCACGCGCCGCCAAGCACCTACACGCCGCGCCCTTCACACACCCAGCAAAGCGAGCGCCCAGCACCACCTGGAGGTCCACGCACGCCGGCCAACACGTCTAGGTCCACACGGCCAAGAGAGAAGGCCAGGGAGTCGCTACCCCGTCTGCTCTGCTCCTGATCGCCCAGGTGCTCCCGGACGCTAACAAGGTCCTCGGCTGTCAGTTCCCGCTTTGCTTGTCAGCACTTACCCATCAGAGCTCCAACCAGCACCTCCAAGTCCATGCGCGCCCAGCACAGCAATGTGATTCTGCTCTTCCTCGGCACAGCCCGTCCATCGGCGGTCCGTAGCAGTAGCAGGACCTCACTGGCTTCCTCCTCGCTGCCTGCCCGGGGTGTTCCTTCTCCCTCGGCACCTCGCCGCCATCAGGCATGGCACACTTCGTCCGTCGGCGGTCTGCAGCAGTAGCAGCACCTCACTGGCTTCCTCCTCGCCGCCTGCCCGGGGTGTTCCTTCTCCCTCGGCACCTCGCCGCCATCAGGCACAGCACAGTCCGTCCGTCGGCGGTCTGAAGCAGTAGCAGCATCTCACTGGCTTCCTCCTTGCCGCTTGCCCAGGGTGTTCCTTCTCCCTCGGCACCTCACTGCCACCGGGCACGGCAAGGAGCCTACTCCGGCAAGACATGGGAGGGCACAAACCTCAATTGCAAGAACGGTGCGACCAATTTTTGACCTCAACTTCACTCCACCACCTAAAGAACAAGAGGACGATCAGAATCAACATGTAGGTATACTAGTGAATATAGTTGTGCATCAGTCAGCTACCAATCATGAATGTTTATAAAGAGAAAATGAGATTAGCCAGAACTGTTGACAGTAACCTCATGCTACCAATCATGGATGTTTCATAAATGATATAAGCACAACTCAGGAATCATGCTTGACCAGTGGAACAAGTCGGGTACCATAGTGTTTATTCACTACTCCATCCCAATTGAATATTGTGTTACAATCAATATTAAAATACTGAGCAGTTGGAGTAGTTAATCCGCACACAGAGCAGTACAAGCAATCTTTGTTTACTCAAGGGAAAATAAGAGAAGATATGGGCATCGGAAGCCTTACTAGTGACACCAGCTCAATGAATAGCAGTAGTGCTAGCTGACTAACAATGCATCAAGCAAATTTAACATAGTGGTGCAGTTGAATAGTGTTTCGCAAGCATATTGGGAGAAGGAAGCAGTGATCAACATTAAAATTAAAATTCAAGTGACTGGACCCAAATTCAGAGTACCAGGTAGACAGGGACACATGCGTACTAAGTACTGAAACTGAAATTAACAGGTTGTCAATGCTATCTTTGACATGCAGTATATTGAAAATCATACTCCAAATATTGACAACCTGATTATGCATTGACAACCTACAGCAAGAATAAGTAAGATCATCTTATAAAATACTCCTACGGCAAGAATAAGTAAACAAGCAAGCAAGCATCCATAAAACAATAAGAAAGCCCATATAATTAATCAAAACAGTATCTGATATTGCTCCTTGTGCTTGATTTTGTATCACATGCTAGATAACACTTCAGCAAATGGCAATGTGGGAAATATTCTGTAGCACAAGCACAAATACTCATGATTACTAAAACATGCCTACTGACAAGTTGACAAGTTCAGTGTATAAAAAAAGCAAGCACCGAAACTTGCATAATCAAGCAAGCTAGTCCATCACAAGGAAGCTACTGACAAGCAAGCTACAACAAGAATAAGTAAACAACCAACACACACCTGAAGAAATTTCAGAGCAAGGATGAGCACTGAGTAAGTTTAGAGGAAGATGAACTTACTGGTCGCAGTGGTGGTCGTCATTGGTCGGTGAAGAAGTTGAAGGCCTGGTGCTCCCCGGCGCAGGCGGCGTCCGCCCGCTACTCTGGTGCTGCAGGCCGTTGTGCTTGCCGGCCTTGACGACGACGCAGAGCACGGCCGACCGGACGAGGCACGACCTTCATGCAGAGGGAGCCGTCGGAAAGCTTTTGGAGTTGGTCTTGGTTGTGGGCTCTTGGTGCCTAGCACGGTGGGGCAGAGATGGGAAGCGGGCGAGCTTGGGTTGGAGAACATGGCCGCATGGCCAGCGACGGCCAGGATCGGGTTCGAAGATCCGGCGCTCACGTACACGGATCCAGCAACGCCGCGCGCGAATCTAGCGTCGACGCATAAAAAATGAAATCTTTGACCCCCAATTATCTGGCGCAGGCGGGGTGCGAGAGGAATCGGGCTGTGGGGAGCAGGACGGCGGTGGGGAGTACTCCGGCCGTGGTGGGGAGGACGCTAACGATGGTGGGGTGCGAGAGGGAAATGGCTACATGGCGGGCCGGCGGGCTGGCGACGTGAGGTGATGGGAGAGGGGAATGAGCATATATGCGCAACGAGGGCGAGGCAGCGTTTCCGTGCACGATGAGGGCGAGGGGCAAAACAGGAAAGTCGCAAAATATCGTAACGTGCCGAAATGTGTACATGAATCGCTAAAACGTCTTATAATATGAATTGAAACGGAGGGAGTAGTATATACTATATACTCCATATATACTATACACATATAGTATAGAGATATATACGCATAAATAATAGTATATACTATACTCCATATATAATATATACACATATTAATAACATATATATAAAAAATACACATATTAATTAACATATACATATATAAAAAAATTGACGCGAGGGGGGAGGGGGGGTTGGTCGCCGCCTGGCCGGCCTTGCTCGCGGGTAGTGGCCAGCGATGGACGCGCGCAGCGGCTCCAGAGGCGGCAGTGCAGCGGCGTTCGGATGGCGGCGGACAGCAGGGGCCAGAAAGCAGGGTGCCGTGGGGATTTACCTGGCCGGCGGGGACGCACGTGGGCGGCGGTTGGAGAGGCGACGGTGCGGCGGCGTTCGTCGGTGAGGTGGCGCGACCGGAGAAAAAATCGGGCAGCCTGCCGGCGTGTTCATCGTCCTCACGCGCGATTTCCTGCAGAGTGTGGAGATGGGGGATTTGGGGAGTGAACGGGCGTGTATATACTTCTTTCTTACGGTCTTCCATGTGTCATCATAATAACTTGGCATGCTCTTTATTTCTGAGCAAGCGTTTAGGAGCATACCACATCACCTTGGCAGGAACCCTCTTCCTGGGTGGCTCGTCCTCAATATCATCAGGGTCATCTTTTCTGATCTTATATCAAAATACAGTGCATACCGGGCATTTATTCATATTCTCGTACTTGTCACCGCGGCAGAGGATGCAGTCATTAGGGCATGCATGTTTCTTCTACACGTCTAATCCTAGAGGACAGACAAGCTTTTTTGCTTCGTATTCGTTATTTCTTCGAAGCAGCTTTTTCATTATTACTAGCAACTTTTCAAATTCCAAGTCAGTCACAACGGTCTCTGCCTTCCACTTCAGCAATTCCAGTGTGCTATCCAGCTTCTTCTGGCCATCTTCACAAGTTGGGTACAACAATTTGTTGTGGTCCTATAACATCTGCTCGAACTACAAGCTCTCCCTTTCTGTGTCGCAATCTCGCTTTGAATCAGAAATGACCCGACCAAGATCATCAGCGGGCTCATTTGGTTCCCGTTCTTCACCTTCTTCTTTTTCATTGTATTCCATTGCGGTATCGGCGTATTTAGGGAACATAGATCGGTAGTTGTTATCAGCGCTCTCTTCTTTATCGTCGTCTTCCATCATAATCCCTCTTTCTCCATGCTTGGTCCAAACATTATAGCCGGATATAAAACCGGACCGAAGCAGGTGGCTCTGAATGACTCTTGATGAAGTGTGAGCCTACTCATTCTGACAGTCAACACATGGACAACACATAAAACCATCCCGCCACTTGTTTGCCTCGGCCACAAGGCGAAAAGAACGCACACCTTCTCTGTAAGCGTCAGAGCGTCGGTCACCGTACATCCATGGATGGTTCATCTGCATCATACAACCATATATATCAAACACAATCACGATGCTAAAATAAGACCACGTGGTCTAAACGAGAAAATAATTGCTAAACTTTTAGGACACCTCGAAACAAAGAAGAGAAACCTTAAGTGTGGCTCGGGAAAACGAGAAAATATTTGTCTTGTGCGAACTCAAGTGGCATCGCTCTCACAAGCATTTCATCGAGCACCTCTAGTGCATATGAAGAGAAAAAACCTAGCACAAACTTTGCCACCTTTCCTCCATGAAAAAATAGAGGAGGGTTGTGCCATATATATAGGACCAGCCCATTTGTGCCGGTTTGAGATACAAACCGGGACTAGTGGGTGTGTCAGGACCGCGCAGCAGACACCAGACCCTTTAGTTCCAGTTTGTATCTCAAATCGGGACAAAAAGTCTCTTACGAACCGGGACAAATGATTTTGGAGAATTCTGGCCGTCCGGTTCGGTCCATTAGTTCTGGCCCCAGCCACGGCCGGGACTAATGATCCGAATCAAAGGCCCTTTTTCTACTATTCAATGTTAGAGCTGACCTGACCATCACGATAAATGTAATTTCTAACTAGCAGAAGCGCAGCAGGAGAAATTAAACGGCCCACTCACACCAACATATATATCTCCTAATTCATGCCCGCATAAAGCCGAATCAACGTACAACGCGGGAGCTGTATAATTTTAGAGCAGTATCCATCCATGTACCGCCTCGTTTGCTGGATGCTGCAAGCAGCAACCGAAGTTAGCTCATCAGACTACATTTGCACCGCTGCGGTATAAGCTGCTGGTCCAGACTTAATTATGACAACTTTCTTTCAGAGGAAAATAATGACCAATCTGATCTTAGTAGTAGTATTAAAATGTGTCTCCAGGAAGAGTAGAAAACTAAGCTGTGTAGAATCAATTCCGAAACAACAAGTGCGGCTGCATGTAGCTGTACTAAAGGACAATCACCGTTGAACAAAATAAAGTCTACACCAAACCGTTACTTGGGTGACTAATGTTTTTGGCTACATATAGCGATTTTTATTATCCAATGTCACTGGTAGAAAAAGGTCTTTGGTCTAGCATCTAATTTTCATTGGTCCCGGTTCGGTTTCGCAATCGAGACCAATGTCAGGCACCGGTCCTGGTTCATGCCGCCAGGACATTGGTCTCGGTTCATTTCAGCTGAGTATTGGTCCCGGTTCATGGCATGAACCGGGACCAAAGGGTTCCTTTTTAGTCCTGGTTCGAACATAAACCGGGATAAAAAAATCGGAAATTCTCTGCCGTCTGCTATGCCGCGGCAGGAAAAAGGCCCAAAATCCTGCCGCGGCAGGAGAATATCCACCACCGAATCGGCTTCTAGTTTCAAAAACATGTCGCAGAAAATTGTAAAAAATCAAAAAAATAAAATCCTTTTAACTGTAGTTGTATTTAGTGATACACTTGTCATGAAAATTAACAAACTTGAATTTCGACTTATTTTGCAAGAAAACGTTATAAAAACTTCAGATGGCCGCCATTTGCCCATACGATGTCGGAAAAAATCGTATAATATATCAAAATGATCGGCGAAAAATTACGATACCGATGGCAACCGCCTTAGGCTGTTTGCAAGTTTTTTAGATTTTTGAAATTCCAAAAGAGTCAAAATTCAGATTTTTAATTTTTTTTTAAATAAATAAAAATAATAAAAAAGACATATTTGGTTCCTCACATTTTTTGATAATAATGGACATATTATTTGTGGAATTTCGATTTATGGATTTAAAGATATGAATTATGCCATATTAAATGAATTAATGCAAAAAATAATAATAAAACATATTTTATTTCTATATTTATTCAATATTAGTATTACTTAGTCATTTTTGTACATTAAAATTATGTTTGTAACTCAAATTATAAGAATGTGTGACTCACAAGATGCATAGGTTAATATCATTAATAGCATAGTATAGACATAAGGTTACAAGTGGTACATAGGAAGGGGGATGGGAAGAAACCAAGATGTTAAGCATGCTAGGGGTGAAGTAGTGTTAGGATGGGTGACCAACCGGGAAGTTTAACCAAAGATTGGAATTTAACCAAAAACTAAGTGTGATTGAGAGGCTTCGGGTGAGAGATTAACCAGTCCTAATATTCATAGATTCAAAAAAATTCAAGAAAAATTATTTTTTGAAAAAAAAAAGTTCGGTCCCTGTTCATGCCACGAACCGGGACCAAAGGTCCTACTGTGAGCGCACGCGACGACGGGCCACGTGGAGACCCATTGGTCCCGGTTCGTGCCATAACCGGGACCAGCATTAGTCCCGAGTGATTAGTCCCGGTTCAAAATCCGAGACCAATGGCCCTTATGAACCGGAACCAAAGGGGGTCTTTTCTACTAGTGTGTGTTGCTGCTCGTTACCACCATACGTCCTACCTTATATTTTACATGGTAGCATCGGATAAATAGCAATCTTGGATGTATAAGAAACATGAGGTAATCGAAGATATTGCGAGAGAAGTTGCAATTGCAAGGTTGATCCAGCAACCAACAAATAGTCTTGATGTCTACACAGTTTAACAAAAATTATATCCAATTTTGTACCTAGTATATTGGGAGAGTGTTTATTTTCAAGGCGACATGACCTCAAACCTCAATGAAATGATCAGTTACACTGTGAGGAAGCACACCTCAGTTACTCGCTACTTTAACCTTGAGCACATGGTCGCGCCATTTGTTGGTGTGGTAACACCAAAGCTGTGTGAATGGCATAACACCAAAGATGTTTAACCAAAGATTGGAATTTGACCAAAAACTAAGTGTGATTGAGAGGCTTCGGGTGAGAGATTAACCGGTACTAATATTCATAGATTCAAAAAAATTGAAAAATAAATTCAAAAAATCTCGGTTCGTGCCAGAATCGGGACCAGCATTAGTCCCGAGTGATTGGTACCGATTTAAAATCCGGAACCAATGGCCCTTATGAACCAGGACCAAAGGGGGTCTTTTCTACTAGTGTGCATTTCTGCTCGTTACCACCATATGTCCTACCTTATATTTTATATGGTAGCATCGAATAAATAGCAATCTAGGATGTAAAAGAAACATGAGGTAATCGAAGATATTGCGAGAGAAGTTGCAATTACAAGGTTGATCCAGCAACCAACAAATAGTCTTGATGTCTACATAGTTTAACAAAAATTATATCCAATTTTGTACCTAGTATATTGGGAGAGTGTTTCTTTTCAAGGCGACATGAACTCAAACCTCAATGAAATGATCAGTTACACTGTGAGGAAGCACACCTCAGTTACTCGTTACTTTAACCTTGAGCACATGGTCGCGTCATTTGTTGGTGTGGTAACACCGAAGCTGTGTGAATGGAATCCGTCGGTAAGAAATATAAATGAAAAGACATAAAAGAATATGGTGGTTCCAAGTTCATGGCATCTTTGAAATGCATCTATTTCACCAACTTGGGTCCAACATATGGAGAGTAAGAGATATATTGAGAATCCCGTTCTAGGGTGGGCGACCAAAATATCTTGAGCATAGTCTTCTTGAGCAGAACCTAGGCTAAAATATATGAACCTTTTCATTACCTTCATATTCCATGTTTCCCAAGAGTTAGCTTCTATGATTTGCAGAATTTGTTTGGCTTCAGTGTGTATCGATCAGTTGGGTGTCGCCTCCATGGCTGAACATATCTCAGACTCATAGGAATTATATACTGGGTGTCAAGTCTTATCTTTATATCACCTTGATGCAAATATTGAATTAATGAAGAATTGAAAAATATCTCAAACTCATAAACATCAAAGGCAATAGGTACTCTAGATGGTGCGAAGATGATGCACCTTCCACATCACTGAGAACCACGGCCCCTGCAAACCCCTGGCTCATGTTGGCTTATTTCAATGAAACGATGTGGAAAATTGAGCTTTTTTGGTAAGGAGAAGAAATGAGAAGCAAATGATTGACTTCAGCGAAGCTCTATCTCATTTTAATTAGCATGTCCTTGGATTTAATGGACTTACGATAACAACTGATGTGGTATAAGAGGCATGAAGGTTTGAATAGACCATGTGGTTGCTTCCCCAACATGATCGGATATTTATCATCAAAGTTATGTAAGTCGCCTTACTTCATCCAACTCAGACCATTGTTTTATATCTTATAATATGGTTCATAAAACCATTGTGCGTCTCCTTGACAATCTCACAAATATGAGGCTTGTTGGAGGAGAGAATACACAATGGTCGATGAGGAAAAAACGATATGAGAAGGACATGTTATACCAAGAGACCTAGGGGCTATTTCTTATAATCACTCTAGTCTATTTTGATTGTTTGCAAACCTGGAGCAAGAAAATAGTAGGTTTTGTATCTAACTGAATTGAGAATTCGGGAATCAAATAGAAAAAGACTAACATGAGAAATTTGTTCCATAGTCAACAAAGCAAGAAAAGTATTGAGAGAGAGAGGTATACAGCCTACTAGAACAAGAATAAATCTATTGGAGATGATGTTCAAGAATCAAATGGTCGTAGGAAAGTGATCCAAATACATAATTCTTTCATCAAAAAGCCACTTGGAGACCAAATAAGAATAGAAATGAAAGACTGCAAAAATATGATGGTGCCATGAAAAAATGATAAAGAGGAAATGGAACATATATCTACCACATTTCATTTCTAATAATATATCTAAACATGCAAATTATCCACATCACCCAATTGTCCATGTTATCCCCACTAGCATTCATTAATGATACTATATCTTCACATGCAAATAATCCATGCAGTGTATTTTTTAGCCATATAATTGTCCACACAAATAACTTTAGTCGTTAAATACACAAAAAATCAACGTCAATAATATTGTGACCGATTGGATCTTGCATGTTTTTGTTAACAACTTCATACTTTTTTTGTCTTATACCATTCTATTCACAAAATAAATTAAGTAATTAAAAGATTACCGCTATAACACATGGGGTATCCTTATAGTTATATACAATGTTATGCCCCAAATTCCCTTGCATTGAATGAGAAGCTTTGGATAGATTTTTCTGATGATGAGATTGGAGATGCTCTATTTCAAATTGGTCCTCTAAAGGACCCTGGGAGGGATGGCTTTCATGTAAGGTTGTCTCTAAACATTAGGGTGTTTTTAACAAGGACATCATAACTACATTAAATGAATTATTGTGAAGTGGAATTATGCCTGAAGGAATCAATGATAAGGTGACTATTCATATACTAAAAATAAAAGATCTGATTTTCCTCCAATACCTTAGACCAATCAGCTAGTGCAATGTAATCTATAAGGTGTCTCAAAGTTTCTAGTGAATAGACTCAGACCATTGTTGCAATAAATTATTATACCTACCGAAAACACATTAATTCTAGGAAGATTAATTACTGATTCCATTTCATTGCATTCATTTTTGGTAGAAAAATGATCATAGGAAAGGGAAGTTCTGCGCGCAAAAGCTGGATCTCGCCAAAGTTTATGGTTCAGTGGTATGGCTACACCTTGAAGGGATTCTACAAAAACTAGGGTTTGAAGCTCAATGGATTAATTGGATTATGGCGTTTGTAAAATTGGTAACATATATAGTGCGGTTAAATGGTGAGCTTTTAGAAACTTCACTCCATCTAGAGGGCTTGGACAGAGGTATGCCTTATCACCCTGTTTTTCCATTTGTCACCGGTCTTACAAGGCTCCTCCAACAAGAAATTGATGCGGGAGAAATTAAAGAGTTAAACTTATGACGGTGAAGCCTGGGGTATCTCACATTTACTTTCTATGATGACAAGCTTTTGTTTTTGAGGAAAATATCGATCAAGAAACAAAAATCTAATCAATTTTAAGAAACTATGATAAAGCCACGGGGCAATTTTTTAGCCCATGAAAATGCTCTTTGTTACTTGGCAAGTGCACACAACTGTAGAGAGGAGGCAGTCCAAGTTGTGGCCTCCATTCTTGACATACAAACAATATGGTTTGAGGAAAAATAATTTGGTTTAACTATCCCAGATGACGTGCATGAAAGATGAGAAATTTCAGTCAGTAAAGGAGAAATAAAAAAAGAAATTCTCTAATTAGGTTTAAAAAATAATCGAGCATCCCAAAAGAAGCAAATAGTATTCCTACTTACCCCATGAGCATCTTTAAATTTTCTAATGGCTTGTGCGAGGACGATCTCATACACCTCACGTAAGACTTCTGGTGGGGGATAAAAATGGCAGGAGGTGGATGCAATAGATGAGCTGGGATAATCACGAGAATTAAATTACAAGGGAACGGGTTTCCTAGATCTCTATCTTTTCAATCAAGTTGTGTTAGCAACAAATGTATAGAGGTTTATTATTTTATCGGACAACATGTATGCGAAGCTTTTGTAAGCAAAGTACACCCTCCATTACAAAATATAAAATGTTTTAGCTTTTTTTCCAAATCACATGTATCTAGACTTCTTTTCGTATGTTGGTTCAGATCAAAATGAACCTACATACTAAAAGCGTCTAGATACATGTGTTTTACAAAAAGGATAAACTTCTTATATTGTGGAACTAAGGGAGTACTATCCTTCTGGAGAATTAACTGCTATAGATGTGCAGATTATCATATGTCCTCCCTACTTGTAATATACGTGGGAGAAGATGAGATCGGATATGCAACAATAGGATATACTAAGAGCATCTCTATCCGAACTCACAAAGACCTTTAGATAAGCAAAAGATTCCCGTGTAGCCATCTAAACCACACCCAGCTGGACTCGTATCTCCTTTGATGACCAATTTTTCTAGGAAACAGCCTCGACAACTCGCAAAAATAGGCGGTCGCGATCTCGATGAGCCAAATTTTCCTCCCTTCGGCCTCCTAGCTGCGCCGCCCATCACTACCGGCGTTCACACCAGTGACTACCTGTTGCCTCCGCCGAGATCCCGAAACATCCTATGCCCTCCTCTCCAGGAAACGACTGAAGCAAAACTAACATGCATAGGGCACGATTGTTTGCTCGTCCTGCTAGATAGGCTAAACTAGGACATGCAATGATGAGAAGTAAAATGATGTTTATTTTGTGGTGGGCTTGGTACCATCGGAATAACGTGGTTTTCGTAAGGGAGATGCACCCATTGATAACTTTATCAGGTTCTTACAAAATTATCCAGCCATTTTGCACGGTTTAGCGTATGGAAGGGCGCCATTGATAGAAAAGGGAAAAAGTAAAATGGGACAAACAACAAGCATGAGAGATCATGCCCTGGTTGTCAATGTCAGGCCAAAAGAAACTTCGAGAAGACCAAATCAAGGATGGGTCAAATGTAATGTAGATGCTAGCTTCACCAACCAAAGCAATAATGGAGCATGCAGTGCTGTTCTGAAGGCTACACTAGACAATTTTTATGTCCATCTTGGGATTTTATAATAAATTGTCAATCTGCATCGATGGGAAGCAATAGTATCTTCATAGAAGGAATCAAAATATCCTTAGCACACTCTTCCCTTAACCTGGTCACTGAGATTGACAGTGCTGTTGTCCTAGATTATTGTAAAGATGGAAGCAGATCGCTCAGAAATTTTCCTCATTGCAAAGGAGTTTAAGCTAAATAAGCCGCCAGATGGACATGCGATTTTATTGAAGGTTAATAGGGTATGCAATTTCGTAGCACATGATCTTTGCCAATTGTACCGTAGAGAATTGAGTGTTGGTGTGTCGCAAAGTTCGGTTCCAACTAACGTGTCCGGCTTTGAATGATCATAATAAAGACTCTGTTTCTTTATTAATACACAACACCTTTTTCAAATAAATGCACTTGAGTATGCAGTATCATATGTAAGACAATATATATCTACTAAATGATAATCACTACCAAACAAAGTAAATTCTTCACCTACCTTTATTTGAGTTACTAATGTCCTTTGGCTATATATAGCATTCCATTTTCATTGTAATAGAATAGATAACAAATCTTGCTATCAGATCTATCGCAGCTCTTTTATCACCATCCCTTATAATTTACATGCTAGCACATCGAATAGGTAGAAATCCCAGATGTAACAGAAACAAGAGGGAATTAGAGGCACCGGGTAAGAAGCGAGCATCGCTATGTAGATCCAGCAACCAACAATCCAATACATGCCTATACATAATTCAGGATAAATGCTAGCTAGTAGCAATGAACTAGCATATCTCCCGTGTCTTCCTTTTTTAGGCGACATGGACTCGAACCTCATCAAAATGAGCAGTTACGTCGTGAGTGAGCACACCGGCCTTGAGAACATCAAGACGTATGTTGAGCTAGTCAGTGCTTGATCGTTCGGTCCATGAGCGCTTGATGGTCGGTGCCGGAACACTGCATCTTCCAAGGCGACATTGTTCAGTACCGACTAAGCTCCATGCATGTGGTTAGAGACGACATGATTGTCACGACGAACGCTATGTACATGTCTGTAAGTGTAATACAGGAGCAGCAGGAGAAATTAAGCTGGCAACTCACGCCCACCTGTCTCCCATTGTGTATGACCCCATAAAACCTAATCCGCGTAAAAATGTGGGGTTTAACTGCAATAGAAACAGGGGACAGAGTACCATTTGCGGTTCGGCCCAACCACCAAACCCGACATTCACTAGCAGAAAAAGAGCCTTCCGTTCGGAGCGCCCCAGAGCTTTTGTCTCGGTGGCGCCACAAACCTGGACTAATGCTAACATGCGTCCCGGTTCGAGCCGCCAGAGCGTCGCACGAGAGCCGGGGGCATTCGCCCCAGTTCAGAAGGGACTATTCGTCCCGATTTGTGACATAAACCGGGATTAAAGGTGTTGCGTCAGACACGTGGTCTGCCGCATACCTTTAGTCCCAGTTTGTGTCACAAACCGAGACGAATAGTCTGCCTATAAATACGCCTCTCAGCCAACCATCTCTCCTCTATTTTTTCTTGGTGGAAGGTGTGAGATGTGTATGCTAGTTTTTTTCCTAGGAACATGAGGCATTCGATGAAATGCATCAGAGAATGATGCCGCTTGATATCACACACAAAAAATACGAGGTGTCCGAGCCACACATAAGCTTTGTCCTCTTTCTTTCATCCTCAATCGAGGTTAGCAGCCTTATCCTTTCATCTATCATTGATACAATGTATGTGTCGATGTAAAGTGGTCGTTTCACTATTCATGATGTTCTGTAATGGTTTTTGATAAACTTAATTATATGATGCAGATTAACCGGTGGGGATGGATGTACGGTGACCGACGCACTTCCGAGTATATTAAAGGCGTGGATAAGTTTATCGATGTGGCTAAGGTAAACAAATAGAATAGTTTTATGCGTTATCCATGTGTTGACTGTCGGAACGTCAAGAAGTACTCTTCCTCGAAAATCCTTCGCGGCCACCTGGTTCGGAGCAGTTTCATGCTCAGCTATAATTGTTAGACCAAGCACGGAGAAAGAGGGGTTATGATAGAAGACAATGAAAAAGAAGAGGATGATGACAACTATCATATGTTTCCTCAATACGGTGATACTGCAATGGAAGATAATGAAGAAGAAGGAGGTGAAGAACGGGCATCAGATGAGCCCGCTGATGATCTTGGTCGGGTCATTTCTGATGCAAAGCGAGACAGTAAAATAGAAAAGGAGAAGTTGAAGTTCGAGGGCATGTTAGAGGATCACAAAAAAAATTTGTACCCAAATTTCGAAGATAGCAGCACAAAGCTCAGTACCACACTGAAATTGCTGAAATAGAAGGCAGAGACTGGTTTATCTGACAAGGGATTTGAGAAGTTACTAAAAATAATGACGCTGAAGCTTCCAAAGGATAACGAATTGCCCGAGAGTACGTACGAAGCAAAGAAGACTCTCTACCCTTTAGGATTAGATGTGTAGAAGATACATTCATGCATTAATAACTATATCCTCTACCGCGCTGAGGAGTACGAGAATTTAGATAAATGCCGGTATACACTGCACTACGGTATAAGATCAGACGAGATGACCCTAGTGATGTTAAGAGCGATGACGACCCCCCCAAGAAGAGGGTTCCTACTAAGGTTATGTGGTATGCTCATATAATACCACGGTTGAAATGTCTGTTCATAAACAAAGGGCATGTCAGGTTGTTACGATGGAACAAACAAGACTATAAGAAAGACGGGATGTTGAGGCACCCCGCTGATGGGTCACAGTGAAGAAAAAATCGAGAGAGACTTCCCGCATTTTACAGGTGACGTAAGAAACTTATAGTTTGGTCTAAGTACATATGGCATGATCCTTTTGGGGAGCAGATCGTCAGTCATAGCACCTGGCACATGACTATATATCTACAACCTTCCTTCTTGGTTATGCATCAGGTATAAGTTCATTATGATGTTAGTGCTCATCCAAGGCCCGAAGCAATCCGCCAACGATATTGATGTGTACCTAAGGCCATTAGTTGAAAAACACTTACAGTTGTGGGGCAAACTAGGTGTACGTGTGTGGCATAAGCACAAACAGGAGTCATTTGACCTACGAGCGTTGCTTTTCGTAACCATCAATGCTTGGCCTGCTCTAAGTAACATTTGAGTGAAGGAAATATGCCCGAGAGGCAATAATAAAATGGTTATTATCTTATTCCTTGTTTATGATAAATATTTATTTTGCATGCTATAATTGTTTTAATTGGAATAATTAATACATGTGTGTTTAATAAAGAAATAAAGGGTTCCTAGTTATGCCTCTCTTATAAACTAGCTCGTTGATTAATAAGATGATCAATGTTTCCTGATCATGGACATTGGATGTTGTTAATAACGAGGTCACAACATTGGTGAAATGATGTGATGAATATTTATCCAAAGTATAGCAATACGAGGAAAGTCATTGTGTTTAAATTGCTATAATATCATACGAAGTAATTCTAGTCCTTAGACCATGAGATCATGTCAATCACTAACACTAGAAGAGTAACTTGATAACATCAAACGTCACATCGTAACAAGGTGATAATAAAGATGGGTTAAGATACCCCGAAGGTGTTATGTTGAGACTTGTGGATCAAGAGTGAGATTTGTCTATCCCGATGATGGATAAATATACTCTGGACCCTCTTGGTGATATCACATTGAGATAGCTTGCAAGCAAGTGATGTGATCACTAGAATATTATATCACGGGAACAAGAAAAGAGTGCATGCCGTTAACGAGATCAAACTAGGTATGGAGAAACCGATAATCGAATCTCGGATATGTAATATAGCGCAAGACAAAGGGATTTAGTTATGACGTTAAAGGTTCACACGATCACTAGAGTCATCGTTGAATGTGTGGGAGTCAGTACGGATCTCCAGGTCCTGCTGCTGATTATTGATCGGAGATGGGTCTCGACCATGTCTGCATTATTCGTGAACCGTAGGGTGATAAACTTAAGGGATAATGACACTATTTGGAGCAAATATGTTTCAGATAAATATTTAAGAAAGCGCTGGAATTATTTCAATGGACACCGGAATTGTTTCAGGTGAAATTGCTGAAATTGATTATGCGTGTGAAATTGAAATGTTGTAAGGGGTTTCATGTGAATGTTTGTTAATTAATGTGATTAGAAAAATTCTGAATAAAATAAACAAAATAGTTTTATTAAATGAGACATACAGTAATTTTAGTGGAAAATTAATGCCTGTGTGAGTGGAATTTTGTGTGGAGATAATTTATGTGAGTGGGTCCTCCACCCACATGAATGAGGAAGAGGTGGGGGCACCCACCATGGTTGCCACGCCATGGCCTTTGGCTGTCCCCCTCCTCCTATAAAAGGCCCCCCTCTCACTCCATCATACTCACATCTCCTCGTGAAGGATCTCTCTCCCCCTCTAGAAATTATTTCCCATGGTCTCAGATTAGCAAGATACATGTTTCTGGTGGCTTTATGTGGAAAGGAGTTGCTGCTTCCACTGCATCGTTGGAGCGAGAATGGAGAGGTTGTCGGGTACCAAATGTGTGTGCGATCACAGATACACCGCTGCTTTGTGGTGCTGGACTTGCTAGTTTGTTGGACCTGCTGGACTTGCTGGACTTCATCATGATCTTGAAATCGGCAAGTGTACAACTACATCATCCACGAGCTCAAACTCGTTAAGAACGTTTTGTCGCTCTTTAAGGGTATGTTCTCTATGAATGTATATCCACCCGTTGATTGTATCTAGGTAGATAGATCTTGGTGCTTAGTTGTTCACATCGTAGAATTTTTTTTGTTTTCTATGTTGCGAACCCAATATTCAGGACAGACAAACAAGGGATACAAGGCATGCACGTACTGTTTAGATGTGACTGAATGTATATATTTGCATAAATGAACTAAGATTGTAACCTGGGAAATCTTCGATTTGTTCCGACCAATCATCCCATAAGAAAGAAAGGCAAGCATTTCAAATATGATGCAGATCACTGGAAGAAGCCTGACCTCCCTACTGGTGATGATGTATTTGGTATGGTGAAGGACATAGAAGTAATCTTTAAAAGGGTCCTAATGGTTAGTCTGTTCCGAATGACGTTGCTACCGGACACACGCCCATGTGGAAGAATCAAACTAAATTTTGGGAGCTTCCCTATTGGAATGTACTACATGTCCGCTCTTGAATCGAGGTGATGCATGTGACAAAAAAAATCTTTACGTGAACCTGCTTGGCTTCCTGAGCGTGTATGAGAAGACAAAAGATAAACCAAAAGCACGAGAGTACCAGCAACGTATGAAAGACCCAGACAACATGCATCCACAAAACAAGATGGATAAAGGGCGTCACTTAAGTCCTGCCAGCTATGCTCTTACCAAAGCAGAGAAGGAAATATTTTTTTAAGTCCTTTATAGTATCAAGGGTCCATATGTCTTCTCGTCGAATATAAAGAGGATAATAAATATGGTAGAGAAAAAAATCCAAAACCTGAAGTCTCATGACTGTCACGTGATGATGACGCAGTTGCTTTCAGTTGCATTGAGGGGGCTACTATTGGAAAATGTTCGAGCAACTATTGTGAAGTTATGTGCATTCCTCAATGCAATATCTCAAAAGGTAATCAATCAAGATATTCTGCCAAGGTTATAGAAGGATGTGGTCCAATGTCTTGTTAGTTTTGAGTTGGTGTTCCCACCATCCTTCTTCAATATTATGACGCATCTTCTGGTTCACCTAGTCGAAGAGATTGCCATTCTTGTTCATGTATTTCGACATAATATGTTTCCCTTTGAGAGGTTTATGGGAGTCTTAAAGAAATATGTTCATAACCGTGCTAGGCCAGAAGGAAGCATCTCCAAGGGCTATGAAACAAAGGAGGTCATTGAGTTTTATGTTGACTTTATTCCTAATCTTAAGTCGTTTGGTGTTCTTGAATTGTGGCATGAGGGGAGACTAAGTGGAAAAGGCACGCTAGAAAAGAAAGCAATGATATGTAGGTACGGGCAATCATTCACTTCATCACACTACATAGTTCTACAAAATTCCACCTTCGTGGCTTTGTATATCGAGGTACACAAGAATATTGTACGCTCCACAAACCCAGGGAAGCCTGACTCCTTGATTAAACCCGGGGAAGCCTCTATATCTAAGCCAACCGCGCCATGGCTATCCACACATCCACACCTTCCTCTCTCACAATAATGGACACCGCATACTGGGTCATTCTGACACTCGAGGAGACCGAGTCGTTGTGCTCCTCCAGCTATCCATGCACGTCGGGCTACCGGCAACCCGCCAACTGGACGCTGAGTGCTGGAGGGGTTCCTGTCCCCCCTGTGCCTCAAGGTTCCGCCTGCCAAGCGGCCATCACGAACCAATTCTACCTAGATCTCACGTCGGGGTAGCGGATGGATCCCCATTGGGATCCCAACAACTACGACACCTGGAATGCCTTCTTCGCTAATCGGCAGGAAAGGGAGTTCGCGGGGTACGAGGGTGACGGACCGCCCCCGGTGAACCACAATGAAGCCGGTCATCATCTATGGTGGGTGAACTGGACTATCGTTGATGTGATGCGCTATATCGCCGAGGGAGATCATCGTCGCCTGTGGTACCCACACTTTTACCCGCCGCAAAGCCACAAGAAGGGTGGTGGTGGTGAAGGCCGCGGGCATAGCGGCATTGTCATCCGGGAGCCCCTCCCCCGTGCATCGTGAATCCGAGGCCGGAGTAGAGGTGCCCCCGGAATATGCCATGGTTGACGGTCCCCAGTTTCCTCGTGCACAAGCCGGGAAAGGGCTGAGGATCCCCGGAATATGCCATAGCGACGACGACAAAGACGATGATGAAGATGACCCTGAAGCTGTGTACTATAGGGCTAGACATGATTGTAACTAAGCCGTTGGCTAGGACGAATGGTTCCTCTCTGTACCCAAGATTGTTGAGATCCATTGTTGTCATTCCGTACTGCTCGTCTACCATTACCCTGCCTCCTGTCAGCTTGACCCATTTGTACAAGAACAAAAGGAAAACAGAAAATGGTTTTGCATTAGTTATTCAGATTCAAACACTTTTCATGTTGAAAGTTTTGTCAGATTCCAAAGTATGCAAAAAATTATTAGTTAATGCATTTTTAATTGAAAATGGCAAAATGATTAATAATTTGAATAGTTAGAAAAATTACTTTAGAAAACAAAAAATGGTTTTGAATTAGTATTCAAATTTAAACACTTTTCGTGTTAAAAGTTTTTTTTAATTCAAAATGATTTACCATTTAAAAACCCTTTAAAATTTAAACATCTAAATAACAAATTATACGGGAACTTGGACTGAAAAGTTTGAAAAACATTTGAAAAAGGACATTTCGAACCGGTTTCTGCAAATAAACTAGACTAAAGGGCCTCTACGCGTGCCGTTTTGGGCCAACCCAAAAAAGAACATACGGACGTATGACCTTTTAGTCCCGGTTGGAGCCACCAACCGGGACGGATGACCAGAGCATTCATCCTGGTTGGAACCACCAACTAGGACGTATGACCTTTTAGTCCCGGTTGGAGCCACCAACTAGAACGAATGAGCTCTTACTACTTAACCGAAGCGCCCCCTTCTCCTTCCCCATTCTTCTTTCACTCATGCGAAATAGAGGCGCCGCCGTGGCTACGAGGACAAGCTTGGACGCCGTCAGGATGCCCAACCACCGCCCCGCCGCCGGCCTCCATGCGCCGGCCTCGACGTCCGCATGCGCCCTCGACGCTCGCCGCCCTCGAGACGTCCGACATGCCCTCAGGTAGGTCAGCCGTCAGCGATGGTAGAAGGAGCCCCCGCCGCTCCTTTTTGGCCTCTAGGAACCCCCACTCCCCATAGATGCTGACGCCCCCTTCAATTTTGCCCAAGAACCGCCGGAGCCACCCTGATGCCGAGCACCATCCCCAGCCGCCAGAGTCACCCCGACGCCGAGCACCTTCCTGACGCCGCTGTTAACAGAGGACTCCATCAGCCACTCTGCCTCGACATCGTGAACCCTCAGGTGCCTTCCGCTAGTCCCTCTGATGCCCTCCATTTGTCAACCTCCGGCGAGTTCTCCGACGAACCCTAGCTCACACCCACTGTGGAAAAAAAATAAGCTAGAATGACCCAGTCCACTGCTGCTCGCACGACCCGCTTTTTTTGAAACCCTCTGTTAATTTCCATGTTAAAAATTATATATCTTGAGTTCTGGAGATTAGTTGGAGATGAATAAAAATGCGATGGATGCCAAATTCAAAATGCTAACTTTTGTTCAAGACCAAAGGCTGATTCAAAACTTCATGTATCTAGGATTTTGAAAATACACTTCAGTAGGTTTGGGGCATTTTGCAAGCTTGAAATGAATTAGAAGTTTCCTGGGGCTGATCTTGCTAGGGTGTGTGCACATATGGTCCTATGGGGCTGATCTTGCTAGGGTGTGTGCACATATGGTCCTAGGCACTGAATAAAAAGGTTGCCAAGTGTTTGCCTTATTTTTGATGGCCTTTTCTTACTTTCTTAGTTTTTTAACTGAAAAAGGGCAAAAATGTCCAAATTATTGGGAACAACCTAGGGAATATTTTTTGGATATATAGGTTCTACATGTAGCGAGGACCATTCCCTAATTTTTGGTGATTTTTCTGAGCTATGAGAAAGGTAGATCCTATGTAAACCTAAGAAAATGGTGTTTTCTGAAAATAAATAAAAGATTATTTTGTTTTCAGATTTTGGGCTAAGAAAAAATTGTGTAGATGTATCTTGACATATGGAATAAGTTTCCCAGCTAAAGTTTTGTGTATTGTCATTAATTTATTAGTGTTTCGCTGTCTGTTTATAGCATTACAATAACTTGTAATTCTTAATTTGCAGAAACTATGGAACCACATGGTAGAGACGAAGGAAAGGAAAACTTGCTCGAGGAAATGATCTGCAGGGGACGAGATCGTGATGTCACCTCGCTATATTTAAAAACTCCGGTGAGGGAGATCAGGAGCTTGATCGAAGGGACGACTTTGGTGAGGGAGAAGCCAACGGCTCTAGTGGAACATTAAATATTACAAACTCCGGTGAGGTGTATATATATATTAATTAAGCCTTTGCTATCTATATACATATATTAACGCTCTTTCTTCTTTTACCCCTCCAGGTCGAGAAAATTTTCTGCAAGAAAGAAACGAGGCCTAGCCAGAAAGTTGGGAGACTGAAAGGTCATGATCGAAGAAGTCGCTGCAAATGGTGAACCAAAGGCTCCCGATGATGTTGCAAAAAAATTGTAAAGCAATGCGGAGTTATTGTTAGAGATTACGTCCCGATCACCATTCGAGAATGGAATAGGACAAAGGAGTTAGGAGTTAGATATGTCGGCGACAAAGTCAAAGATACACCTTGGAATAAGCTCATTGTTAATTTCATCCTACCGACACCAGAGGTGCATCCAAATGAGGTGGATCCAAATGCATATATATCAAAAGACATGAAGAAAATCCCATACCCATCGAAGACATTAGAAATGCAGTAAAGGCTATTGAAGAGGGCAGGTTCCTTCCTGATAGAGAAAATGACAAGATCACACACGCCCTTGGGAATGATGAACACGGGACGAACACGAGGCACGCCAGGCTCCAAGCCATGGAAAATTAGGTTTCCCTTCAGTAGAAAGAAATATCTCGATAAAAGCCGTTAGAGGAGAAAGAAAAATGAGGAAATTGAAGCAAGGAATCAGGCAGGCCGAATGCATCAAATAGAATAACAATTAAAGCGGCAGCAGAATCAAATCGACACACTTAGCCAGCAAGGTACTACCGGTCCATCTCAGCGGCACATGGTAGAAGTTGCACTCGATGCTACCAGCACATCTAATAATCGGAAAAGCAGTGTGGCTTCCACAGAGCTCCCGGGTGATGATGATGCATCGGCAATGCCTCCTTTTGGCTACCCAGTGGATGATATCATGGAGATGACACATTGTGAGCTACATCTTAAAGTTGTGAACATAACCATGAAGGTGGCATTCGGCTATGCCTTACCAATTGGACCTAAACCAACTTACCATTGTTGTTCGGTTCCATAGGGCTACGCTATTGTCGAGGTGGATGGAGTTATTAACGGATTTGAGCAGCTGAAGCTTGACTACCCTGTAGGTGAAGGGTATGTGACTGAACTGGGAGAAGCCAAAAACATCACCGTTCTATGGCGAAAGGAAAACACCATGCTTCCAAATCGGACGCCGAGGCCATCGACTCTTCAGAGCACTCCATCTTAGCTGCCGCCTCACTCGTGTCCAGTGCAATAGTCGTCTTTGCTGCCGCCTCGTCAGGTGCCGTCTCCACCGCCTCACCTGTCTATAGTGCAGCCGTCTTCGCCGCCGCGTCAGCCGTCTTAACCCACTAAGGCTCAGGGCCAAAAGCGAAAGAGTACCATCGCTACTCTAGGGAGGGGTAACCAATCACCGAAACATCGATTGGAGGCCCTCCTAAAAGTACCAAAGGTTCCTCCCATGAGACCTTATGACTATACTCCAGAGGAGAATGAGGTGATCGTAAAGGCCCAAACAAAACAGTGGTTTCATAACTTGAAGCGGCTAAAAGAGCCAGATTTCCCCAGCACCGAAGAAGAAAAATCCCAAGTGCAAAAAATGCTGAAGACCCTTCATCAACCCGATCCAAGGCTATCATCATACTATGACCGCTCTATTCTCAAATCACATGAGGCAAAGGTGTGGTCGAAGAGTAGTAGTGCAAGCGGAAAATCAGTTTCCTGGCTCGGAGAACAGAAAAACCAATCGTGCCTCCCGCTCAACGTGATTTCCGATACTAAGGTGGGGTCGAGCAAAGGTCGAGCAGTATGATCCGGATTATGTTGCAATATACGAAGAAGCGGCCCCTGCTCATGGTTTGACTATTGCTCAGCACGTAGCCCAGTTAGAGTTCCCCGTGAGTGATGTAGCATACACATACCGGCATGGGAAACTTCTCGTCAAACCTGAGGAGGTCAAGCATCTACGAACAAAAATGCGAAGATTGCATAAGTGGTACATGCAAGCCTCAAAGGCAGGAAAAACTGGATATTGCTGGGAGTTAGAAACGAGCATTACGGGTATGGAGATGCCGAGATAATGGTTGAGTTTTTTGAACTATTTCAGTTATGCAATCAAGACGCTATCGACAAAGCGATTGTTAGTGTCTATTGTCTATAAGTATTATATCTATAAATAATTCTCTAACTAGCTCACCTCGTTTATTGCATTTATAATCGTACTCACTATATTATGCAGAATGAAGATTCTTGAATGCAAAAGAGGACACTGGGTTTATTGACCCATACTGGGTTCATCAACGTACTCTCCAATATGTCCCAAAGATACAGAGAGCAAAATTCTAAAGACGTTAAGGTTTTAAAAGATCAAAAAGGAGTATTTTCTTACAACTACGAGTGTCTTGTACACATTCTATTTTGCTTACTCGATGTTAACCTTATAATTGATGAGTTATGTGTACGCAGTTTCCACTTTATTCTCCTAATCATTCAACTTGATAAAGGAGTAGTACAAGTCATGGACTCGAAACGTAAACCCCTTGCGATGTGGGCGGACATGCAGAAAATGCTCCAGAGGTAATTTCAATCATTATGGCGCTATATCGGCAACTTTCGTTCATTTCCTGATATCAAGTAATTAATAACTCATTTTATTCATTTTCTTTGTGTACAACCTAATTAATTATGTCATGCAGTTTAGCCTAAGTAGCCGGGCTCTTAATTGCCGGTCGATATCGATCCCCGCCGCACACGCCCGCTCTCCGATGCTCCTCTATTGAAGTACCAGGATTGCTAACCAACCAAAGAGACTGATGATGTAACGCGGAGCTGAAAGTCTGGGAGACTTGGGTCTAAGACTAGTAGGGTAACATTGATAGTAATATGCAACCACATACAATACCAACTAAGTATTTTGCTGACATGGCATGTTATTAATTGATGAGAGAGAGGCTTGTGGTAATAAATTATATTACCATAGCATCACGCACACCAAGGCAAGATGAGTCTGCAATTTAATAAATGAGGCCTTGCATGATATAGTAGACATAAGTTACTTCCCACCCACTATGACTAGTCTGAGCATGCTGCTAGTAGGACACTGCCTCACCACGACGGGTCTAGTACGCAAAAGATGGTCAGATTGCAGTTGGGTGTGTCCAGGATTTGCACACTACAGTAACGTCTCGCTACGCCAACGGCAGCCATCGGCGTAGCACAGCATCGGCCTAGACGCAACTACCATCAGCGTAGCGAAACTATCTGCGTAGACGGCTACGCCGATGGCTAAGCCGTCGGAACCTCAGCTGGGTCCCACCAAAATGGTTAACGGCTATTTGGCTACGCCGACGGTTTAGCCGTTGGCCTAGTTCTTTTTCAGATTTTTTTTTAAAAAAAAATTAACTTTTTTTATTGAAAAAAATCAATTTTTTTAATTCTTTGACTCTTTAATCTCACAAAAAATTAACCTCTAAGTACGCTTAATTTCTAGTTAAATTACACTTATGGTAACTTTTTGATCGATCACCTATCCTAATACTACTCCAGCCCCAGTACGCTTAACTTCTTTGTTCCTTCTGGATAAGCTTACGATAAAAAATTAGACCTTACTAATAATACTACCTTATCAATCCTATTAACCTTTGGACCATGGTGTCACACGCCTTTATTTTTTAAAGTTCAAACAATTATTTAATTAAACAATAATGAATAATTAATAATAATCTTGAGTTCAAATAAAAATAAAATAAATATTTTTTCCCTTTTTCTATTTAATATGGAAAAATTCATATCTTTAAATCTGTAAATTGGAATTTGACAAATGAAATATCTAAATCGATCAGAAAAATGAGACGAATCCAAATATTGAATCCATATAATATTGTGAACCTAAAAATGATTGATGAACCTTCTCACATTGTTTTGATCGTTTTTAAATTTCTTATGCCTCTTTCAAACTATGGTCAAAATAGCGGGCACAAAGATTCTGAGCTCGGGACTGAGTATCACTAAACTTGCATTGGATCTATAATGAAATAGCATATTGTGAATCTAAAATTGATTTATGTAAAAAATCATGAGCATCATATCATATACACCCTCCGTCCAAAAATAACTGACTTGGATTTGCCTAGATTCGCATGTACCTAGACATATTTTAGTGTATAGATACATTTGAATCTAGACAAAGCCAAGTCAGTTATTTCTGAACTGAGGGAGTACTTGTAGTTCATATCTGACCCACTTTCTATCGAATCGGCAGAAATTTATCTTTTTCACCAGGGGTGGACGAAAAGGTTTTAGATCCCCTTGTTAGGACATTATCAATATAAGATGGTCTAGTATTTTTGAAAAATAGGGTGGTAGCATTTTGAAACTTTAATTTGGTGGTTACTTCACAAAACACCCTATTTTTAGCACTCGGAAAATGAAAAATGATTTTTTGTGCGATGAAAAGGAAAACTTCCTCCTGTAACATTTTACGCCATCACATGATGCACATGCATGCATAATATGGGCATATTATCACAAACTATGTCTTAATTCTAGCCATAACATTGGTCATTTGAATCGAAAGCTAGGAAACCTCAAATGAGATAGATCATTTTATGAAAGTAAGTTTGATATTTTTCCTTCCAAATATGTCACATAATATAACACCATGCGAAGGTTTCACATTGTTTCGATCGTTTTTGAAATTTTTATGTCCGTTTTAAACTATCGTCAAACTTTGTCGAACGGCGGGCATGAAGATTCTGAGCTCGGGCCTGAGTCTCGCTAAACTTGCATTGGAACTTTGATGAAATAGCATATTGTGAACCTAAAAATGATTTTTGTAAAAAATCATGAGCATCAAATCATGTAACTGTAGTTTATATCTGACCCACTTTTTATCGATTCGGCAGAAATTTGTATTTTTCACCAAGGGTGGATGAAAAGATTTTAGATCCCCCTGTTAGGACATTGTCCATGTAAGATGGTATAGTATTTTTGAAAAACGGGTGGTAGAATTTTGAAACTTTCATTTGGTGGTTGCTTCACAAAACACCTCGTTTTTAGCAATCGGAAAATGAAAAATGGCTTTTTGGTGCGGCGAAAAGGAAAACTTCCTCCTCCAACATTGTTCGTCATCACATGATGCACATACATACACAATATGGTCATATTATCATAAATTATTCCTTCATTCTATCCATAACATTGGTTATTTAAACTAAAAGCCAGGAAACCTCGAATGAGATAGGTCATTTTGTGAAGGATTTTTTGAGTCATAATCAATATATCAAGTTTGATATTTTTTCCTTCCAACTATGTCATATAATATGACATCACGCGAAGGTTTCGCATTGTTTCGATTGTTTTTGAAATTTTGATGCCCATTTTAAACTATCATCAAACTTTGTAGTCGAACGGTGGACATAAAGATTCTGAGCTCGGAGCTGAGCCTCGCTAAACTTGCATTAGATCTCTGATAAAATATAAAATTGTGAACCTAAAAATGATTTTTGTAAAAAATCATGAGCATCAGATCATGTACCTGTAGTTCATATCTGACCCACTTTCTATTGATTCGACAGAAATTTGTCTTTGTAACCAGGGGTGGATGGAAAGATTTTAGATCCCTACTGGGACATTGTCCATGTAAGGTGGTCTAGTATTTTTTGAAAAATGGGGTGATAGCATTTTTAAACTTTCATTTTGTGGTTGCTTCACAAAACAACCTGTTTTTAGCACCCGGAAAATGAAAAAAAATGGCTTTTTTGTGCGACGAAAAGGAAATCTTCCTCATGCAACATTATTCGCCATCTCATGATGCACATGCATGCACAATATAGCATATTATCACAAACTATGCCTTGATTCTAGCCATAACATTGGTCATTTGAACCAAAAGTCAGGAAACCTGGAATGAGATAGGTCATTTTGTGAAGGTTTTTTCAGACATAATCAATATACCAAGTTTGATATTTTTTCCTTCCAACTATGTCACATAATATGACACCACGCGAAGGTTTCACATTGTTTCGATCATTTTTGAATTTTTTTACGTCTGTTTTAAACTACCCTCAAACTTTGTCGAACGGCGGGCATGAAGATTCTGAGTCCGGAGCTGAGTCTCGCTAAACTTGCATTGGATCTCTGATGAAATAGTATATTGTGAACCTAAAAATGATTTTTCTAAAAAAATCATGAGCATCAGATCATGTACCTGAAATTCATATCTGACCGACTTTCTATCGATTCGGCAGAAATTTGTCTTTCATCAGGGATGGACGGAAATGTTTTAGATCCTCCTTTTGGGACATTGTCCATGTAAGGTGGTCTAGTATTTTTTTTTAAAATTGGGTGGTAGTATTTTGAAACTTTCATTTGGTGGTTACTTCACAAAACCCCCCGCTTTTAGCCCTCGGAAAATGAAAAATATGTTATACAAAAGTATTTGTAATGTTTATATATTTTATTCAACAGAAATATGTAATATTTGAGTTTAGATAGATAAATCTTATTTTTCTAAAAAAATTGATATATTATATGTATTTTTCTGAATTAGAATGATTTAGTTATGTTTTTTCTTGGATTAATGTGACAAAAAGGGAAAATAGCTAGCCCACGGTAAAGCCGTCGACGTAGCCTTGACGCCGTTGCATCGCCTTTATGGCCAATCGACTACGCCGACGGCCCAATCTACGCTGATGCCTGTCGTCCATCTATCCTACCCTATGCCGACGGCCAACCTAGGCCGACGACCGGTTTGTTCGGCTGCCCTCCTGGGGGGCTACGCCGACGCCCCGACATATAGCCGTCGACGTAGCTTCTGGCCATCGGCGCCTTGACTTGTTCATGTAGTGGCATGGCGACACACATGGGGCATGGCGTAGGAAGGGCCTAGAGCTATAAGGGGGAAGAGGACCGTGGATTCGTGGTTTCGCGGATGGCGGGGAGGTTGAATTGATGTAGCACACTGGACTAGAGCAAGATGAACCCTTCCATTATGAATTGGGAATGATTAAATGATTAAAATAGGTACTCAAAATTAATTGTTGTGTGAGATAAAGTAGGAGAGACACGCTCGTGGGGAATGCATATGACCATGAAACATCACATGTCCAAATTTGAGTCCATAACATGCATACCATATGAAAATGTGTAAGACTTGGTAAAGGATAGTGCGCTTGGAGCAGGAGAGGCGCTTAGCTAGTCATAGTGGGAGTAACATGAGTAGTAACATAGTTCTACATGTATTGCCAACTAAGCATTTAGATGACATGACATGCAATTAAATGATAAAAGAGAGGCTTGTGGTAACTAGCTATATTACCATAACATCACATTTTAAGACAAAATGAGTCTACATTACAATAAATGAGACTTTGCATGACACTACACCTATGTTATTTTCCACTATAGAGTAACTTAGACTAATAACATATACATGTTACTACTCTTAGTTACTCCCCATATGACCGGCCTTAGGCTGGATCAGTGGAAACTTGATGGGCCGGTCCTAGGCATGTAATGCACAGCTAGAGAGGAAGCCTGGCGAGGAAACAACTCAAGTTTGAGTTTGACCAAGGGTAGTGTGTTTCTTCAAGTTTGAATAAAGCTAGATGTGTCTTCTTAGTGTAATATAGGGTACTCTAGTAACATGTGACACGGGTTTCTCCATTAGCTTTTTAGGGTTAAAATCTGTGTCCGCAAAGGTAACACATCTCGTGAGACTACATATATATAGCTCAAGGACAATCACCACTGAATAAAATAAATTCTTCACCAACCTTTATTCGAGTGATAGTGTTTTTTGGGCTACTTATAGCACTCCATTATGTTCATAGCCGTAGAGAGATACAAATTCTTATCATTTCTCGTTACCACCAACCTTATACATTACATGCTTTCTAGGGTTAAAATCTGTATCAACAAAGGTAACACGTCTTGTGAGACTGCACATATAGCTCTACTAAAAGACAATCACCACTGAATAAAATAAATTCTCCACCAACCTTTATTCGAGTGATAGTGTTTTCTGGGTTACATGTAGCACTCTATTTTCATCACAGTAGATAGATACGAATTCTTGTCATTTCTCGTTACCATCAATTTTATATTTTACATGCTAGCTAGCACACTGGATAAGAAGCAATCTCGAACGTAATAGAAACCCGAGGGATTTGGAGGCACCAGGAGAGAAGCAATCGTTGCTAGATAGATCCACCAACATGCGGTGTAGTCTCCATCACTACATAATGCTCGAGACATGATACCTATAGCAATGAACTAGCATTGTGGCGGGGTGAATCTTTTCAAGGCGATATAGACGGCCTTAAACCTCACCAAAACGATTAGTTACATCCTGAGGGAGTGCACTGATCTTGAGTGAATCAAAGAATGTCTTGAGTGACTCTGTGCCAGGAGGTTCAATCCATGAGCACTTCATTGCTGGTGCCATAACACCACATCTCTTGAAACGTCGTGGTTCAAATCTCTAGCTGTTGGAGGAGAGATGGAGATGACACGCCGAAAGGGTCGTGGAAGGCGCTCAATGACACGAAGGAGGGAGAGACAGGGTGAAGAAGGGAAAGTCGGACTGTTTTACTAACTAAGCTTCATGTTGTTAGAGATGATGATGAGTACCCAGGAACACCGAACATAGAGGAGAAATTAAGGTGGCCAATGCTGCTAGTTTACGCCTGCATAAAGCTGAATCAACATAAAACACGGGAGTTATCAGTAGGCAGCTTATTACTGCTAGCAACTCGGTCCAACCACTAGACCCAGACACCGCCCGTGTAAAAATGGACATACCAACATGGTGAACCAAATGCGACTCAGGACGTGCACATTTCCCTGCAGACCGACAGGTGGGAACAACATGAAGCTCGTTAGCTCCTAATTAACTTGGCCAAATAAGCTGAGGGCAACATCGATCAGATTCTTGCCTTGGCTTCTTAATTCTTATAGGCCCAGTTCTTTTGGCACTCATAAGCCATCTGACTTGTTAGTCGAGACTTCTAAATCAGTTATAGAATAACTATTTTGAAATTTGGAAGCGCTGACTAATAAGTGGGACAGCTTATATATGGGAGAAGTTAGGGAGAGGGCAACTTATTTTTTAAGCTGCTAAAATAACTAGGCCTAAGTGGTGCACGTAAGGAGTAATCGTAAGTGTTAGCTCACACCACACACTTGCACGGTAATAGAAACAAGAGGGAATTAGAGGCACCAGGAGAGAAGCGAGCATTGCTAGGTAGATCTCTCGATACGCCCAGCTATATTAATATAGCAACCACCGGTAAGATCGCTGCTGGGACAGACAACACAGCCCAAAGAAAGACAAAAGACGATACAAGATGCTGGGGCAGCAGCACACACACGCTCGAAAGAAAACAAAGAGAAACAAAATGGAGACGGAGTCGGCTCAACTAAACGAGGAAGACCGCAGCCGCTGCACCCACCGAAGAATGCCCACCATGTTCCTAGCCCCGACTCGTCAAGCACCAAGCAGCACCCTCAAGAGGGAAGGCGATCGCTGTTGCCCGGACCAGAGACTGGCCCTAGAGTTTCCCCCGGCACACAGAGAAAAGTGGATGAAGGGTAGCCACGCCGCCCTCCAGGAAGGAAAGATGCCACCCGCGGGCGGCACCGCGACGGTGTCGGACGAGCCGACAAGGATTTCTCCCAAAAAAACCCTATCCACAACCCTCGGGCGATCCGTTGCACAGGAACCCCGCAAGGTCGAGACCTTGCCACCACCTAACTTGCCGCCCACGAGCATGCGCCACTCCGGTCCCGATCTGCCATCGTCGTCTCCCCAAGCAAGCCGTCGCGAGGTCTGCAACAACGAGGTACGGGTAGAGCTGAAGCAGGGCCCGTGGTACCGCGACCGCGCGGGAGGGAACAACCTCCACCGCATGCGGTAGTCGACCGGACGCGGCCACAGACACCCAGACCTCCATAGGTCCGGCCGGGTCCAGCGGACCCGTAAAGCCTTTGTGGAGACATACCAGTCCCATGGTGGTCCGGTCGGGCCCCGCCGGGCCCGTAAAGTCTGCGGCTATGCTGCAACAGGCCGGCCGAGGTCGTCGCGGATTCCCTCCCCCCTACCCAACTCGATCTACAGAGCGAGCTGAGACGAACCAGTCGGCCCGCACTATCCAGATGGGGCCCAAAAGGGCCCGATCTGGGCCTCCCGTGCCATGGCGCAACTAGTCCGGTGCCCCACTTGCCACCGCCGCGTCGCGCTGCCACGTTGCCCCGCCCCGCGCCGTTGAGCTCCAGCCGCGCTGAACTCCGCCGCCCCAGGTGCACCGCCGCCGGGAAGGAAGGCCCCGACTTGCCCGTCCGGCGCGACGGAGGGGAGGCGGGGGGAGGGGGTTTGGCCAGGGTGGGGGAGGCGCGCCCCCATCGCCCTTGGGGGGGGCGAGAGGAGCGCGACGCGTTGTCTCTGGCCTGAATTCGATTTCCTCGCTAGGTAGATCCAGCAACCAACAATGCAATATACTAGAGAAATGATACGTAGTAGTACTCCCTCCGTTCAGAAATATAAGACATTTTAGTTTTATGAATCGAATATATCTAGACGTCTTTTAGTATATATATATAGGTTCGTAGAGGATCGGAGTGAATCTATACACTAAAAAGAGTAGATACATTCATTTTACAAAACTAAAATGTCTTATATTTGAGAGAGTAGCAATGAACTATCATTTCTCCCGTGTGCTTGTTTTTAGGCGACATGGCCTCAAACCTCATCCAAACAGTCAGCTATGTCGTGAGGGAGCACACATCAAGACGTATTTGAGTTACTCTGTGCTTCAACATTCAGTCCATGTCGCTTCATGGTTAATGCCGTAACACGCACCGAGGAGGGACGACGGAAGGAGAGCTCAAGAACACGAACGGAGGAGAGATATGGTGGAAAAGGGAAAGTAGGACTATTTTACCGACTAATTCCATGCATGTCGTTGGAGATGACATGATTATCACCATGAAAAATGAATGCTCGGTAGTAGACTGCAAGTGTAATACCGGAGCAGCGGGAAAAATTAAGCTGGCCAACTCACACCCGCTTGTGTCCTAATTTATGCCCGTATAAAGCTTCTTAATCAACATAAAACATGGGGTTAGTTTAACCAGATTCAGATTCAGTACACAGCTGGTGAGTGTGTGTACGCACTGTGAACGTCTCCATTTATACTTTCTCAAAACAAAACAAAAACAGGGGACAGTACTGCTAGCAGTAGCAGCTTGGCCCAACCACCAAACCTGACATCGGTTAGCCGCACAGTCTCCCTGCAGATCAACATGTGGGAACAACGCGAGGCTCGTCAGCTCCTAAATTAACTTGGCAAAAAGTAAGCCAAAAGCAACATTCGATCATAGTCATGTCATTTTGATTATTTTTATACTAACTGGTGTATTATGTAAGTGCTAGTTATGTCCATCCATCCATCTAGAGCCTTGTCCGCCGGATCCTACTCCAAAGGAAATTTTCCCACCACACAATACTATAGCTGCACACTATAATGTCATCATATTAAGTTTATATTTAAAGTTTATAAAATCTCAATGCAGTTTTTTGTATAGAATGAATTTATCATAAAATTATCTAGTTCAATGTGCTATGATACTGCATGAAAGTATGATACCACTAACACCTCTATCTTCAATAATTAAAGTGCCACATTAGAAAAAAAAATAGTTCAGGTTGTCACATCTAGTTCCTCTAGGAAAAGAAATAAGTCCTCCTCCCCTCCCACACCTGCGCCGCACCTGCAGTGGCCGGGCCGCACCTCAATCTCCCGCCCCCAGCCTCCTCCCCCCATCTCTCACGTCATTGCTGCGCTGGCCCTCGATGGGTGGTGGCGGGCTCCCGGCCTTTCCCCTCTTGGTCTAGGACAAAGGTGCAGCTCGGCGACTATCGTCTGGCGCGGCGGCGAGGGCCCCCTGGTGCGGAGCGGGTGGCCGATGTGGTGGCGGTGCCGCCATTGGTGGCGGGGGCGGATGTGGTGGAGCTCCATTGGTGAGCCCTGCAGGCCCAGATCTAGGCCCTGTGAGCCCGATCTAGGACATGGCGGGTTAGGTAGGGTTCGGCCTCGCTGCCTCCGGTTGTCCTCATGAGCGTCTCATGACGGAGAATATCATTTTGCGGCCCGAAAGTTGGGGTAGCTAGGCAACGCGGTACCCAAGTTGATTTTTATCACCGCGATTCGAAAAGTTGGGGCGCCAATTGCTGAGAGGGGTCTTTCGAGTGAATGATGGTCAAACCCAATATTTTCAATTCGTGCTCGTTAAGTCAGGATATTCCGTTACACTAGTTCCTGTTGTGCCCCTCCTTCGCCGGTCACTCTTCTTAGCCACCCTGCACGTGTCGTAGGGGCAAATCCGTTGCTGTACTTTCCTAACTCTCCACACTGAATCTTGCTGCGGTGGCGGCGGCGGCCCCTTTTCTTCCCTTCCCCGACCCTAAATCTGTCGGCGGCGGAGGACCTGTTTTCTCCCTCCCCCGACACTGAATCCGACGGCGGTGGCCCAACACGTCTTGTAAGACAAAGGTTGTAGCTACATCGCCGACTGAAAAGGGTCTGTCGGGGCCCAAGTCTGGGGCTCAACGCGTAGCAGCGGCGAGGTCTTCAGCCCCGGTTAGCGAGGAGGCCAGCAAGGATTCTACTCCCAAGGTACCTACGAGCAGCGGGTTGAAGAGAAAAGCAAGCCCGGCGGCGGATTGTTCGGCTCCGGTGGGCGGATGCAGCACTCATATCTCAAAGAAAAAAACCCGGGAGAAGAGCGAGAGGTGAATTTTTCTTATATATGCCTTATCTTGCAAGTAGATTAGTTACGGCATAATAGAATCGAATGAACTGAAATGTTCCCCTTTTTAATCAAATTAGGCACAGTTTTGATACAAGTGACCTATATGAGTTCATAGTTCATGTTCGGCAGTACACTGCAAAGCTTGATTTTGGTTGCGAGACGGTTGTGTTCGGGCAAGATGTGCATCTGCTTGTGAATTGCAAAGAGGTTGTGTCTATTTCGCAGCTGGTAGATATGCTTGCCGCTAGAATTCCCTAGGGTTCTAGACAGAGGACAAAATTGGTGTGGCGCAACATGAATGATACCTATCAGCAAATTGAGCACTCCCATGAGATTCAGATGGTTTGGGAGTGTTGTGCAGCTGATCGTAAGGTGAAAGTTGAAGCGATGATTGATGATATGTATGCAGATGCTGGAGATCTTGCTGCCAGAGCTTCTGCTCCTAGAGAATACAGACCAATATATGCTGATCTAGATAAGTTCAGTATACGCATAGAGGTGGATTCATACATGGCAAAACTTGATGAAGGAGTTAATAAGCCAGTTTCGTCATGTACTGTGGAGATCACTGTCGATTCCAAAAACATAACTCTTGATGAAATGAGAGAGATGATCGGTAAGGAAATCAGTATTGGCCCTAAGCAGATGGCAAAAATCCGGTGGTGGATCATAAGAAGCAGCAATTCATAGATGTTTTGGATACTGAAGATCTTATGCAGATTATGCGGCGAAAGAAACGAACCAGGAAGGTGTTCTTCCTTGGTACCATTTCTGATGTTGTTGAACAGGTTATAGTGGATGTAGATGCCCCTGTCGTGGCTGAACATAATGAGGTGATCGACGTTGATGAGATCTGATGAGAGCTGCTACCCTAGGCTTGTCATATGGACCGCGGGGTTCCCCTGCCTGTATTTGTAATATTGACTGCTGTTGCATTTAGAGCGTGCTTCTGTGATTATGTTTGTTGAGAGATTGTGATATAATATTGTGCGAGCTGTTGAGATTTTCAGACATGTCACTCACTGAAACCATCGTTATTGTAATAAGACATAAGTACATTGTAGTTGACATGATTATGTTTCTTAAGATGACGTACCGTACTTGTTTCTGTTATTATGTTTGTTGGGACATTGTAATGTAATGTTTTGTGAAACCATGACTGGACTAGTGATGCATAAATACATTGTAGTTGACATGATTATGTTTCTTGAGATGATGTAATGTACTTGTTTCTGTTATTTTGTTTGTTGAGAGACTGTAATGTAATGTTTTGCGAAACCATGACAAGACAAGTGATGTGTAAGTACCTTGTAGTCCACATGATTTTGTTTCTTGAGTTGATGTAATATACTTGTTTCTGTGATTACGTTTGTTGAGATATTGTAATGTGATGTTTTGTGAAACCATGTTGTGGTTATGTTTGTTGGGAGATTATAATGTAATGTTTTATGAAACCATGACTGAAGAAGTGATGCATAAGTACCTTGTAGTTGACATGATTTTGTTTCTTTGGATGATGTAATATACTGGTATGTTTTCGTTAGGCAGTGAAATTGGGATGGAGGGAGTGCAGGTTTAATATTTGAAATGAGAATGTGTGAAGAGAATCCATATCAGGCAGGAGACAGTAATCCAGGGAAAGGGCATGGTATCCATTAAACTATTGTAACATGCCAATTTAGTCATCATTGCAGCGGTAGAAGGGCTGCTCTCTCTCTCTCTCTCTCTCTCTCTCTCTCTCTCTCTCTCTCTCTCTCTCTCTCTCTCTCTCTCTCTGACGCCGATGATGTCGCCGTCGCATTCGCCATGATGTCCTTGAACGGCGAGGACGACCAGTCGAGCAGCGAGAGACTTCTCTCTAACATCGAGTATTCCTTCGACGATGTGAGTTCCTCTGTTTTCTCGGGCTAGGGTTAGGCAATGGTAAATATCTCGTCTGAGCTCCATATGTGCATGCAATTGTGTTTGATTTCAGCTTTGCGTTTACCTATAGGTACCAAGGACGATCTACGACTCCGAATGGGAGGGCCTAGATCTCGATGGAGAAGTGACATGTGACCATGGGCTAAAACTGAGGAGATATGTTGCATTCAAAGGCAGTAACACTGGGAGAAGGTTTTTGGGCTATACAAATCAGGTTTTTTTACATTATGTGCAACTGTGGCATGAAGTAAAATGTATCGTGCATGTTCATAACACTATAGTGTGTGTGTTTTTAGGTTGGCCCGGTGTGTAAAGCAGTAGAGTGGGTGGATCTTGAGTGGCCAGATGCACTTAAGAAATGTTTGGCACAGTTATGGGAGATGTATGAGTTGGAAAGGTCGGGGAGATTTACTGATGTAAGTGATGCAGCTGAAAAAATTACAAGCTGTCGGTACGAAATAAGGAGATGGAACAAGAAATCGAGAATTTGCAGTCAAAGCTAACTGACGGAATCGATGGGAGCTTGGTTGTTGGAATTGCAAAGAAGCTTCAGGATAGTCACAGGTTGCTGATTCATAATGTAGAAAAGGAGAGGGATCAGCTCAAGGAAGACAAGAAGAAGCTAGAGTACTGCATTGCGGATCTGTTGAAGGAACTGCAGAAGGCGCGCGAGGGTGAACAAGGACATACTATAGAGGATAAAGGAAATTCGAGATGAATAATTTATGTTGTACCAATGCCTGAAACTAGTTAATTGTAAGACTTGCAGTTGCGCTTTCCGAACTAAGCCAAACTCAACCCTCGAGCAAACTAATTTCAGACGAACACACATATCGTGCATAGAGTTAAGTTCACACTTACAAAATCACCACTTCAGAGGATAAACCAGGCAGTTCAGTACTAAATAGACATATGTTGTGTTCAAGCGAGCCTGGCCTGGAGCTGCATGTTTTCCTCCCTAAGATTGGCCAGCTCCTTCAGTACTATGTCGTGCTTCAGCTGTAGGTTCCAACGCTCCGTCATGGATTGGAGAATTTTGTCCGTAGCCATACGATTTTCCTCCAAGATCTCTTTCATGATCTCCGTCTGCTTCCTAGCCGAGGCGCGACCTTCACTATGTAGCTTCACCCAGTCGGCGTTTAACTCCTTCAGTTTCTGGCACTTGTCAGAAAGGACCGCGACTTCAGCGCGCAGTCGGTCAAAGGCTAGTTTCTAGGAATTTTGCTTCTCCCTTTGGATTGCTATCTTGCCATTTAGCCAGGTCGCCAGGTCCTGGTCGATCTTTCTCCTCTTTCCCTGCAAAAAAATACATAGTATGGTTTGTTCAGTTCACCAGGACAAGCTGGTTAGTTTCCATAATTAACTGAATCGACTAGTGGCACTGCCATAATTTCAAGGAAGAAGCAATCTAGGACTAATCAACATTTTATGAATTGACTAGTGGCACTGTCATAATTTCAATTTCAAAGACAAATAAGATTTATCAGCAGTTTAGTGTGCTGTGGGTTTTTCCCAATATCACCAAATAGTAGTGGGAGAGTGGCAAACTCATAATGCATAAACACATGTCCAGATACATAATGGAAATAGAACATGGTGTCCATTCATGAACATGAACACCAACACATGTCCAGATAGATAAGGAGTTGCCCTAGGATTCTTATTGCATCCTATAATGGGAAGCAGACATGGGCATTGCTCCCTGAACCCTAAACATTACAAAAGGAGAGGAGGACGAACTGATATTCGTGTCCCTGCTAACAGGAATTAGACCTGGGCATTGCTCCGATACGCCTCCAGACATGCCCTTAGCTCCTCGTTCTCTTTCCGAACACCCTCGAGTACGGTGATCCCTCTACTCATGTCCGCCTTCATCTCCTTGACTGCATCCAGGCAACGGTTCCTGTCATGGTAGGCTCGGATGGTAGCCTTGGTTTCCTCAACGCGTCCTCTGAGTGCCTCGCTGACTTCGTCCTGCAGGAGAATGCACCTTTCCACGAGATTCTTCTTCTCCTCCGTGAGCTCGTTGATTATCTTGATGGCCTGTTCTTGCCTGATCAAGTTACGGTCGAGCACTTTCTGCAGCCTAACGACGTCACGTGCAAAATCTAGCGAGATCTCCTTCTGCACAGATAATTGCTTGTGTAGGCTCTCATTAGCTTGGGTGAGGGAGCGTGCAAGCTCATGTTGGTTGGCAATCTTGGAACTGATCGCGGCCACCTTCTCACGATACTCGGCCTTCGATCGCTGCATTGTTCATGTTAATTGAAATAGGAATTCTACAATTACACTCCGGGTCCCAGTGAATACTAATACATATTAAAAAAATCCCCGTTGAATCTACTGGCCGCAGTGTTAAAAAATGGACCTGGAGATCTATTCATGACCACGATAAACTAATCCTAATCACAAAAAATCCATAGTGAATCTATGAACAACGGTATTAAGGAAAGACCAAGAGATCCAGTCAGATTCATGAAAACAAATACAACTCGCAAAATAAGAAGAAAAACCAATGCGGGGCGGACAGCATCTAATAAATCCACATCATAACTCGGAGAAATAACAGCATGGAGATTTGCTACCTCGCTAAGACATGGAACGGGGCCGAACGGGTCCTGCAACGCCTCCGTCGTGGTGGATTCGGGCTCCACGGACGACCTGTAATACGTAGAAGAGGAAGAGCCAGAAGAAGAAGAAAAACAAGAAGAAGCTGATTAAGATCATGATGGAGAGGGAGATGGAGAAGAAGTAGAATAAGGAGACCGTACCTGGAGGAGCCATCGCCTGCTAGAACATTCGGCGCCATTGTCGGGGGAGATTGGGCCTCGATGAGAGGGTGGGCTTGAGTGGTTGGTAGCGTAAGAAGTGCCTCGCGGAGATTTCTCTCCCTTTTCTCCGCGAGGATCATCGACCGGCCTCTCCCCCTCCTCAGTGGAGCCATGGCTTGCAGGGTGAGTGTGGGGGCGGCAGGAGGAAGGAGATAGTGATTATTAGTGTGGGATAAGAGTAAGAGTACAGGCCGTGGTCCAGTAGTACTAGTACTATTATACAAGACCATCGTGTACGGTCTACCTTCTCAAAGAAGCCAGGGAGGCAGGGGTAGGGAATCGATGGGACTTGTCTTTATTGCGATGGACACTTCAATGGTCTTCGGCGCTGCCCAAAATCCAGTATATAATAAGGGGAGTGCGAGCCGGGTGGTCGTCACGGGAATCGGCACGCACATCCCGTGTGTGTGTGTCACGTGTTGATGGGGCAATGACGCGCGCAACTGCTGCACGATCACGTCGGCACGTCCAACTCCGTCGAACTCCACGTGACAGGCACGCAGGGGATATTTACGAGTCTAGAATATGCTGTGCCACTTTTGTTGTGATCAAATTATGTTCCGTACGAGAGATATTACTTCTTTATTTTTTTTGATAATCGACAAATGCATGCGTGGACACGATGCACGAAACCGGTGCTCGTCCTTGATCAGATCGTCACCCCACTCTGTGTACCCGCCATCGACCATTCCGAGAAACTACCTCGAGCACGATGCCCCCTCGTTGTGGCAATGGCAGGTCCAAGCCGTCCACTGACCATCCTGCGTCCCCGGCTCTTCGCTGCATCATCCGTGCTCGCGAGTCGCCTACTGAGGCAGCACATCATGTCCGACCGGGCCAGGATCCATCGACATCGGCACTTGAGGACACCGCGACGACGAAGCTCGTACCGGCCGTGCAGGAGGAGCGTAGGGGTACCTGCAGCATCGGACGAGCACAAAGTAGCAGCCAGGATAGGGCACGTGTTGCACCGGTGAGTACGGACAAGAAGAGGAACAAGAAGAAGACCAGGAAGAAGAGAGCAGATAGCTATTTGGACGAGTCCGACTTGGCCAACAAGGAGGCGTTCATCGATCAGTTGGAGGCAGAAGCGAAGGAGAGTGACGTGGACCCGTGGGACTACGAAGAGGAGGAGGAGGAGGAGGAGGAGGACTCCGACGAGGAGATAACGCGCTTATTCGAGGAAGGGGTGGTGTCAAGTCATCAGAGGAGGGCACCGACGGCGGCGATGGCGGGGACCATGGCGTTGACGAAGACGAGGACGAACCGGAAGATGAAGACGAAGACGATGGCTTCTTCGAAATATGATCATTTATTTTATTTATTTTAGTTAGATAGATGGATTTTCACTTGTTTATGGGGGTAAAGTATCGGTGGCATGGATAGAGAGGTGGCACGGATTGACCATGCATAAAAAAAGTGGAGAAGGGAGGGGTTATCCTGCCTGTTGGATCACATGGGATCAACGGTCGGTGGAGACGATCCGTGTGACATCTATGTCAGCCAATCAGGGCATAGCACCCAGAGTGAGCACATGTTTGGGATCTCCACCCGTTTGGGCTTTTGTGAGATTTGTGAGCACATCTGTGTCATATACCACCTATGGATCCACCAGTGCCATTGCTTGTGTGTTCTTTTCACATGGATCCACCAGTGTCATTGCATGTGTTTTCTTTTTAGTAACAACAACCAGAGTCATTTTGCATGTGTGTTCTTTTCACATACCACCTATGGATCCACCAGTGTCATTGCATGTGTGTTCTTTTCACTAACAACAACCAGAGTCATTGCATGTGTGCTCTTTTCACAATCCACAAATGGATCCACCAGTGTCATTGAATGTATGTTCTTTTCACAATCCACACATGGATCCACTGGTGTCATTGCATGTGTGTTCTTTTCAGATACCACACATGGACCCACTAGTGTCATTGCATCCGTGTTCATTTCATAATCCACCTATGGATCCACCAGTGTCATTGCATGTGTGTTCTTTTTAGTAACAACAACTAGAGTCATTTTGCATGTGTGTTCTTTTCACATACCACCTATGGATCCACCAGTGTCATTGCATGTGTGTTCTTTTCCCTAACAACAACCAGAGTGGATGTGTGTTCTTTTCACATACCACACATGGATCCACCAGTGTCATTGAAATGTTTGTTCTCTACAGAGACCACACATGGATCCACCAGTGCCATTGCATGTGTGTTCTTTTTAGTAACAACAACCAGAGTCATTTTGCATGTGTGTTCTTTTCACTTACCACCTATGGATCAACCAGTGTCATTGCATGTGTGTTCTTTTCACAATCCACCCATGGATCCACCAGTGTCATTGCATGTGTGTTCTTTTTAGTAACAACAACCAGAGTCATTGAAATGTGTGTTATTTTCACATACCACCTATAGATACACCAGTGTCATTGCATGTGTGTTCTCTTCACTAACAACAACCAGAGTCATTGCATGTGTGTTCTTTTTAGTAACAACAACTAGAGTCATTTTGCATGTGTGTTCTTTTCACATACCACCTATGGATCCAAAGTGTCATTGCATGTGTGTTCTTTTCAGTAACAACAACCAGAGTCATTGCATGTGTGTTCTTTTCACATACCACATATGGATCCACCAGTGTCATTGCATGTGTGTTCTTTTCACGAACAACAACCAGAGTCATTGCATGTGTGTTCTTTTCACATACCACATATGGATCCACCAGTGTCATTGAAATGTGTGTTCTCTACAGAGACCACACATGGATCCACCGGTGTCATTGCATGTATGTTCTTTTCACTAATAACAACTAGAGCCATTGCATGTGTGCTCTTTTCACTAACAACAACTGGAGTCATTGCATGTGTGTTCTTTTCACTAACAACAACCAGAGGCATTTCATGGCTGTTCTTCTCACATACGACCTATGAATCCACTAGTGTCATTGCATGTTTGTTCTCTTCACAGTCCACACATGGATCCACCAGTGTCATTGCATGTGCGTTCTTTTTAGTAACAACGACCAGAGTCATTGAAATGTGTGTTATTTTCACATACCACCTATGGATCCCCAAGTGTCATTGCATGTGTGTTCATTTCATAATCCACCTATGGATCCACCAGTGTCATTGCATGTGTGTTCTTTTTAGTAACAACAACCAGAGTCATTTTGCATGTGTGTTTTTTTCACATACCACCTATGGATCCACCTGTGTCATTGCATGTGTGTTCTTTTCACTAACAACAACCAGAGTCATTGCATGTGTGTTCTTTTCACATACCACATATGGATCCACCAGTGTCATTGAAATGTGTGTTCTCTTCACAATCTACACACGGATCCACCAATGTCATTGCATGTGTGATCTCTTTACTAACATCAACTGAGTCATTTCATGACTGTTCTTTTCACATACCACATATGGATCCACCAGTGTCATTGAAATGTGTGTTCTCTTTAGAGATCACACATGGATCCACTAGTGTCATTGCATGTGTGTTCTTTTCACTAACAACAACTAGAGTCATTGCATGTGTGTTCTTTTCACATACCACATATGGATCCACCAGTGTCATTGCATGTGTGTTCTTTTTACAAACAGCAACCAGAGTCATTGGATGAGTGTTCTCTTTAGAGACCACACATGGATCCACCAGTGTCATTGAAATGTGTATTATTTTCAACTACCACCGTTGGCCACAAACAATCGAGACGTAGAACTAACCAGCAACCGCTTTGGGCTTCTAGAAGACCCGATCCCCGATTGTTAGGCGCCATTGGATCGGGGTGCATGGACGATAGTGATGTCCTTCGCGAGGGCGATCCGCGAGAAGTCTGTTCTGCGAACTGATTGGTCGTGGCAACTACGCTAGGCATACGTCCTTGCCCTTATCCCCTTAACCTCGGGGCCAAAAATCAGATCGTGTTCCTTCATCGCCATGGAGAGGGAGAGGCCCAAACTCAGCTTGCACGAGGCTCAGATGTTCGCCCACTACGACATACTCGCGCCAACGCTAACGAGGCTTCTGGCCGGCTTCGAGCTCAGCTACGCCGGGGTTCCTGTCACGCCGATCTTGCGCGACAACGCATTGGCGAGGCAGATCGAGGAGCGCCGCCGCTAGCTGTCGGAGCGGAAGAGGGCAATGGCGCGATACTCGTGTACGAGCGCGTACTGGCGAAAGTTGTTCAAGAAGGAGCGGGCTGCGTTGATTGAGCTGTGTGGAACCCACCGGCGGGAGATCCACCCGGATCTGCGCAACCCCGAAGGGAGGCGGCGCTTCTGGGTAGTGCTTGGGTGTACGACCTCCACCATTATCGATGCAGCGCGCCGTGAAGAATCCATGAGGAGGAGGAACGCTGCCGGGAATGTCAGCATCGATTCCGACGCGGAGGAGGCTGGCGGCGATGCGGACAACGTCGTCAATGATGGAGACTACGGGAGCGTCATAGTCGATTAGGGCCACTTAAGCATAAATTAAATCTATGTACGGTATCTTAATGCGCTCTTTGGATCTGGGTCACCTGAGTCATGGTCGATTATCGTCATAATCTATATATGTTGGCCATATTTTAGTTGTCTTTGTCTTTGAAACTAGTCGATCGAAACTCGTCCAATCCTGAAAATAAAGTTCACGCGTTCCTTGGCATATCTGATGGGACAATACGCTGACTCTGCTCCCAGCACTTGATGGCACAGCCGTAATTTGGAGTGCGCCTGAGGAGAAGGGATCGAGCGTGTTGTAATAGTGTACTACTCTTGTCTAGATATAACTGACTTAGTTTTTTAGATATTTAATAAATGTGTTTATACCCAAAACATGTCTAGATGCATGTTTTAGGTTTCTCTGTCTTTCAAACTAATCAAAAGTCGTCAAATTCTGAATAAACAAAGTCATTGCGTTCACACCTGATGGGACAATACTCTGACTCTGCTACTTGATGGCACAGCCATAATTCTGGAGTGCGCTAGAGGAGATGGGAATGCAAGGGAGATGGGAACTAGTAGCCGCGTCCAAACGCAGGTAAAAAATTAATGTAATAATATTTTAAAAAAATGTAATCTGGTCCACATGACCCCATCATAGACACGTTGCACGCGCCAGATATAAATAAAAAAGACACGGCTAGTTTAGTTTCAATGATATAATTCAACATAGGACGTTACTGTGCCCGCATATTTCTGCTCCTCTTATTAGTCTGCTAGCCCACACTGCATTAAGCATCAGTTGATGAGGATAAAAAAATCATAAAATGGCAAATAAAACAATTTTGAAGCTTACCTTTCATCCGGAGAATCATATAAAGATGAAATTGGTAGGGATTTATTATTTCTTCTGCAGTTAGCCAAAAGATCCTCAAGAACATCCTCAATCACCCCTGCAACTTCTTCATATTCTAATACACCTCCATTATTTGCCCTTTCCTCCCCGTTCTGCTTACCCTTTTGTTTCTTTTCACACCCTTTTCTCACCGGCACCTCCACTTCTTCATAAATTGGCTGCTTACATACGTTTTCCTCCGAGTGCTCATCACCTTCTTCGCGCTACTCTTCTGCTAGTTCTGGCTGAGAAGCCTCATTTTCTGCCACCGGGGTGTGAACAGGGAGAATAGCATGTGTAACTGGGTTTTTGCACAACCTCTTGATATGGCCGAATCCGCCACAACGTCCGCATTTCCTTTTCCTAGCACCAAGCCTTGGACCTTTATCGGTGGAGGCTTCGATCCTTAGCTTTCTAGGCCTCCCAGGTGGCCTCCTAAGAACTGGTGGTTGGAGTTTGAACCCTGGATCAACAATCTCCCAATCATTTTCATCGGCCATAGGTGGTACGTTTTCTGCATAAGTTGCAGCAAACTTGTCCACGGAGAAATAGTTGTCGACATAGTTCTCTATTTTAGCTCCATTACCTCTAAGCTTTAAGATGAAGTAAATTTCATGGTGACATGGCAGACCAGTAATCTGCCACTGCCTGCATGAACAAGTCTTGTTTCCAATGTCTACAATGTACCTCTGTTCACTTCCATGCTTGTGTTCTGCATAAACCTTAGCCAATGTTCTGGAACTCCTAACCACCCTCATCTTTATCGTTCTCATTGCCTTGGTTCTTGCATTCAGTAACATAACCACCTTTGGAACTATTTTATGGCCTAAAAAATTTCTTGCACAAATTCTTTGCCTTAAATCTATCTTCACCATTATGCATTGTCTTATTGCATCCAAAAAAATAACAATTCCAAGTATCTTCATGCCCGAAATCTTATCATTGAAACTCTCTGCCAAATTATTGCATACAAAATCCACCTTGCCTAACTCACCAAACTTGCTTCTGGCCCATAGCTTGGTGTGATGTTCCTCAAGGTATTTTTTCACCTTCGGCACTACATACATGTTCTGCAAGTAAGTAGCATGCGTGCTTGGGATGTATGTGTATATTGATCGCCACAAGTCCTCTTCAAAGATCTTTCCTTTGAACTTCTTCGTGAAGTTAGTAGCGAGGTGCCGCATGCATTCCCTATGCTCAACCCCAGGAAACACAGCATCAACAACATTCTCAAGACCCTCGGATGCACTGGTGTATCACCAAGCCTTCAGGGTGACCAATTACTTCCCGTAGTCTTTGCATGAACCATGTCCAGCTTTCATTTGATTCACCCTCAAGAACAGCATAAGCTACGGGTAGAAGCCAATTATGCGCGTCCAAAGCACAAGCAGAAGCAACATGTCCCCTGAACTTCCCTGTTAAAGAAGTTGCGCCTATTGCCAAGTATGGCCTGCAGCCGTCTAGGAACCCCTTCCAGCATGCCTTCAGGCAGACAAAACATCTCCTGAAGCATATCTTATCTGCATGCTTATACCTGACCCCCCTCGAGACCATTTCTCTCCCTTTCACAACTTCGTAATCGATGTCAACAACACTACCAGGTGATGTTTTCTCTACCTGAGCTTTGAAACTATACATCATATGAAACTGTCATTCCACTTGCCTTGAATAAAGTCTAGAGCCATCTCCTTCCCATCAAAGACTCTGTGATAAGGAATCAGAACGTTAAAATTTTTGCTAATCTTTGCTCTGAGTTCAACTAGTCCAATGTTATGATCCCGCCTCACCCAGTCAAGTACAGTAGCAGCAATCCACTTGGTAGTCGCCGGTCTAATTTTACCACTTAAAGAAGTATTAGGGCAGTTGTGTTTCTTCGTGTTTACTTTGATCTGCATTTGATAAGAATCCAAATAATTCAGAGCTAGTTATCAGCAGAATAAATATGAGAAAGACTGAAACTAAATGTAGCTATTGCAACCTGAAATGGGTGTCCACCCCGCATTGGAGATGTATGTAATCTCCATTTACACACATTACTTTCTAAATCTCTTTTGGTCGCTCTTTTCAATGATAAATTCGAACCCAACTTTGATTGCATAGGTTGCAACTAGATATCTTCAGTCCTCCACATTATCAAAGACAGTCCCCTCATCAATTGTAGGATTGTCCCTGTCAAAGTGTATCACTGGCATGTCCACGTCTTCGTCGTCGTATCTACATCCCATTTTCACATCTTCACATTCCTCTTCCTCAGCAGTCCCATAGTCAGGCTCAAAGTTCAAATCAACCAAATATTCCCTACTCTCCCACCTATCAGGGTCAGCAGCCACGTTTGGATATGCTTTCTCATCATCATCCGCACCACCACACGTTTCAGTGCCTTCATGATCGCTTGACAAAGCATCATGCTCAAGGACAAGCTATACAGACGTCCTGCGGTTACCAACACATATCCTTGCCATCACCACGGGACTAGAAACTCTAATTGGGGTATGCAGATAAGGAATCACAGTTCTTACCTTTCAATGTGGACGCACGGAACCTTCTCCGGGCTCCATACCTCCAAAGCTCTGCACCCCGCTTCCTCTCCCCCCGTTTCCTTGTCCTTTGTGCTCTCCAGACTTGAAGGAGATTCCATGCTCTCCAGCCGTGCAGGACCCATATCCGTGCTCTCAAGCCTCGTAGGATCCATCTCTGAGCGGGATCCGGATGACCAGCATCGTTGGGCCCCTAACCTAACGGCCGACTCTCGGTGTTCGTTTCTAGACGCGCCTGGGCGGTGGGTGGTGGCAAGGAGACAGGGCAGGGAGGGGAGGGGACGGGACGTGAGGGGATGGCAGGGAGGGGAGGGCGGGAGGACGACGGCCCAAGGGGACGACGAGAGCGGTGCACGACTGAGTGGAGTGGCGGCGGCAGGAGCAGAGGAGAGGAGCGGAGCGGAGCTGGTTGCGACAAAGCATGGAAAATTGCACAATAATGTGTTGGTGGGCGGCACCAGCCCTCGAACCTGGGACGCACGCCGTCATAGGTGGAGGAGGCGGGCCCGCCTGTCAGAAAACATGCCACCTGCCAGCGCACTATGCACGGGGAGCACTTCACGGAATTTTTAGCAGGTCCCACATGTCAGTCGGTTTGATCAAAACTTGCATGCAGTGCATGGCTGATTCACGCGCTAGTTCCGAAAAAAAGCCCGTTGATCCAAACTTGAATTGGCAGTTCCGCTTGTTCTCCCCCATCTCATCGTCTCCTCACAGTGGTAGTTCCGCTTCATCTCCCTCGTATGTTATCCTCTTCTTCTTCTCCTCGCAGTGGTAGTTCTTCTTTCTTCCTCGATCAAAACATTCCCACACGTAAGCCATGGCCAGTAGCCGGATGAAGAGGAACTGGGCCGATCTCCCGGCCGACCCACTTCACAAGATCGCCGACTATTTGCTGGAGAAAGAGGAGTACGTCGACACCTATGCTGCTTGTCGGGAAGTCTGCACCGATTGGCGTCGCACTTTAAAGGTGCCCGAATTCCATCTCAACAACTGGATCATGATAGATCACACACTTCTAGACGTTGGCGACTTCACCTTCCTCAACCTCGCCACTGGTCGTTGCTTCAGGACAAATCTAATGGACGTCCATCGCAGGTTCACATTCACATCCGATATCTATTGGTATTTTCCATTATAAACATCTTAGTGCTAACTGATGCCCTCTTCTTCCAAAATATTCTACTTCGTCGGTGTTTCTCGTGGCGTCATCGTGCTTGCTCAGAGGGTTGAGTAGTACCAGATTCGGCTTCTGAACCCAATCACTCATAAGTCTAACACTGAGTTTCAAGCACACATACCATCTGATCTTCTGCAATCTGTCGTCGTGACGAAGTCCCCGACGATGGTGTTCGTTTACACTGATTATCCAGATCATATTGCATTGGCCGATGAGAGCACCCTAACGGGGCAAATCAATGGATCATTTGGAGAAGGATTGCATTCGCCACCTCCCGATACGCTTCTGGTCTGCATGACGGCATTCCAAGGGGAAGTATATGCATTACTTGAGAATGGAGACATCTTGTTGACCAACATCCAGTTAGAGTAGCGCGCGAGCACTGTCACGATGGCCAAAATAATTTTGGCCCCAGTTTTTGAACAGGTACGCGGAACTTACAAATTTTACCTTGTGGAGTCAGATGGTGATCTACTTCTTGTGTTGAACGGGAATTTCGCCAAAGGGCAACGGGTGTTGTACCGGGTGGACACGGAGAACCGCTCTCTCGAGGCCGTCGGTGACATTGGAAGTCGTGCCCTCTTCGTTGGTTACAATCGGTCTATCTCCATTGACACTAGGTTACACCCCACAGTCAAACCCGGTTGCATATACTACAGGAATTTTATCAGACTGTACGATCATGAGGTTCAAGCCTAGGAAGAGGAACCAACAATGGTAATGTATGGCTTAAGTCTGGAACATACACCGAGCCCTTACCCTCTGGACAAGATACTGGCAGGACATTGCAGACGGAGAGAGTTCTCTGAACATGTGTTGCAGCACGCGTTAGCCGACGACGATGAAATATATAGGGGAGAATGAATCCTATATTCATCCTAGGTTATTTGGTAGCATTTTCAGGTCTATTTTTCGAAGTAGAAATTTGTACTGTATTTATATTATTTCGATGAGCAGTATGCGTATTATTTGCTAGCTTCTTTCAGAATTCTCTGTGTTTGACATGGGCATCAGCTCAGTGCCGGAATTCAGGTTCCACATGGAAAATTGCACAATAATGTGTTGGTGGGCGGCACCACCCCTCGAACCTGAGATGTGTGCCGTCGAAGGTGGAGGGGACAGGCCCGCCAGTCAGAAAACATGCCACGTCGACATCCCTTGTTTCTGATGCCCTTTAAAAAAATAAAACACGCCACGTCGTTATCCCCTGTTTCTGATGGTGTTGCTACACTTGACGGTACATGGTGGCATATAAATAATATCGTATAAACATAAGGGCACAGTCGTCAACATTTCTAAAATGAAACCCGGTCGCGTCTCCTACCTATCCTCGTACATTGCCCGATGAGGTGGATAGCCACGACCAATCTTTTTAATACATTCGCACTCTTATGCTGAGAAGGGAAATAAAGATTGAGCTGTTAATGCAATGAGTGTCGAATTATTACCCTCTAAGGAAATGGGAAATGGTTATTTTCACGCGTGCCTGTAGTCCAAACCTACTGTCAGTCTTTTACTCCCCTTCTCCGACTAACCACAGTTCACCTTGCGCAGCTCCTCCGCGCCGCACCAATTAGGGTAACATGGCCCCGCCTAAGCCGCCGCCGCCGCGACAGCTGCCAAAACTGGGGTATTTAGCCCCTCTAAGGCAGGCCATGAAGTTCTACTTCAAGGCCGGTCTCCCATTGCCCTGCCAGGCGGATGATTTCCCCGAATGTGCCGAATCGGCCGCGGCGGCGACTGCGCCGTCGTCGGCGCCAGATGCGGCAAGCAGGGCCAAGAGATCCATGTGGAGAAATCGCGCGGCGGCATTACGGCATGCTCTAGGCAGTGAGACTAAGGTACGTATCAAATCGTTCATGAGAGCATGCCATCGCCGAGGGTACACACCCTCGAACAGGGCAGTGATGTCTACGCACTTCTATTCTTGTAGACAGTTGTTGGGCCTCCAAGTGCAGAGGTTTGTAGAACAGCAACAAGTTTTCCCTTAAGTGGATCATCCAAGGTTTATCGAACTCAGGGAGGAAGTGGTCAAAGGTATCCCTCTCGAGCAACCCTGCAATCAAGATACAAGAAGTCTCTTGTGTCCCCAACACACCCAATACACTTGTCAGGTGTATAGGTGCACTAGTTCGACGAAGAGATAGTGAAATACAAGTGGTAATGGTGACAGAAAATAGCTTGATGGCGTGGAAGAGACTAAAGTAAAACTGAAATAAAGATGGAAGCAAGCAAACATGTAACAGATCTAATAGCAAACGGTGTTTCAGTGCTTAGAAACAAGGTCTAGGGATCATACTTTCACTAGTGAACACTCTCATATAAATATATTATCTTCATGATACTACTCTTGACTATTCTCCGGTTGAACACTCTAATCGTTGGTAGGGCTATAACAGCACTCCTCAAAGTCCATCTTTCCCATCTAGAAAACCCCACACTGTCACCTTGAGTACTAGACGAGTCCAACAAACACCACAATTTCATAAAGACATCCAACTCCAAATATAACTCATAACAAGTATTTGTAATCTCTAGCCTAAGTGCCACCATGGTGAGCACGCTGTCACTTTCACACGCATGGGGAGAGCAGAGATTCATTAAAGCACTTGAGTAGAAAGGTAGATCTATAGATTACAAGCTCATGATCACAATATGATCATGCATAGAGAGAGAGATGAACACATAGCTACCAGTAGAACCCTTAGCCTCGAGAGAGATCTACTCCCTCCTCATCATGGAAATCAGCAATGGTGATGGAGATGGTGGTAGAGATCGATGGAGATGGCTCCGGGGGCACTTCCCTGTCCCGGCAGGGTGCTGGAATAGAGACTTTCTATCCCCCGAATCTCCCCTTCGATGGCGGCGGCGCTGCGGAACTTTTCGTGGCTGGAGGCTTGACTATCTAGGGTTTTTGGATCGGGAGGCTTCTTATAGGCGAAGAGGCAAGATCGGTGGAGTGCCAGGGGGCCCACACCACCTGGTGGCGCGGCTAGGGCTAGCCCGCGCCACCACATGGTGTGGCCAGGCCCTGGCCCTCCTCCGTCTCGTATTCTGGCTCCGTGAGTCTTCCGGTAAAATATCAACTTTGGCTTTTGTCCCGTCCAATTCCAAGAATATTAATTTTCTGACTTTCCTGGAACCAAAAACAGCAGAAAACAGGCAACTGGCACTGTGGCTCTTGTTAATAGGTTAGTCCAAGAAATCATATGAAAAGTACTCCAAAGTTGGAACAACACAAGAAAGTGGATAAAACCAAGCATGGAATATCAAAAATTATAGATACATTTGCAATGTATCAGGCAGCGCCAAGGTCTAGGAACTCTCGCGTCCACGCTTCGGCGCGGACTACCTTACCTCAGTGGGGTAGGCTAGGAGCACGCCATCTGCGGCAAAGACGCTCCATCCTAAGGCTGTACCGTGGCAGTGACCAAGCGTCTACACTCAGCATGCTGGATTGTTCGACAGCCGGAGCCGGCGGCGGGAATCAGCTCATCCCCGGAATTCAGGTTCGAGTTCACACGGACCTACGATCCCGAGAAGGAGATGTCGAATTTCAGTTTCGACGAAATTGTTGCGGTGGCGCGGATTGTCCAACTGAACCGGGACTGGCGCATGCAAATCGCTCGTGCATGAATGATGCAGATTTCTTGTAGTTTGGCGGGAAGGCAATAGATCAGTTTGGGTTAAATGATCAAAGAACTTATGTCCTCTCAAGGCAATTGGCCAGCCACCTTTTCTGGTGGAGATCTGTAGTTTCTTCAATGTAGAATAGTTAAGTTCAGACTGAAGAATGGCTTTTGTAGATGAAATGCTGACGAATTGTTCTATAAACTAGTAGGAAGTTTAGCCCACTTTTGTGCAGGTATAAGACCCTTTTGTATGGAAGTACTACAGTTGTAAGCAAATACTATCAAGTACCTATTTCCTTCAATTACTAGTCGTGGTTCAATCTAGTTAAGTGGCATCTTTTTATCCTAGACTATAGATTTTACGTCTGCTGTCTGTGCTGTAAACCATTTTTTCCTTTGTCTTGCGTTGCCTGCAAAATGGTCCTGCAGTTCAACGTGTTACAAATGTAGCTACCTTGTACTCCCTCCGTTTCAAAATATAAGATGTTTTAGCTTTGTGGATAAAGTGTATCTAGTCCCCTTTTAGTATGTAGGTTTATCTAGGTTTAGAAAGCACCATCACTAAAAGATGTCTAGATACGCTCCATTCACAAAGCTAAAACATCTTATATTTTGAAACGGAGGGAGTACCTGAAGAGGAGATGGACTACATTTTCATGGCATCCATAGAATTGACATTGCTCATTGCTAGACCACCCTCTTTTCATGAGGTTGTCCTTGGTTATTCACAGAAATTATAAAGCACGGTGTTCAACTACATCGATTCAAACTATTACACACACACACACACTACATCAAATTCATTACCCACACATACTACATCGATTCAAACTATTACACACATACTACTTCAAACTATTACACACACGTACTACATCGATTCAAACTATTACACATTTTTAGTCAATGCTAACTTCCTGCTACGCTCTCCATACTACAAATTCATTAGCCACACATACCACGACAATTCACTAGAGCTCTGTCTTCACTCGAGGGAAATCAGAACCACCAGCTCGTCCAAGCCCGGTCCCCCCACCGAAACTGTGTGCCCCATCGCAAAACGGTGGCGGTCCTGTGCCATCGATCCTTCTAGGCCAACAATGCAGGCGACGAGGGCGCTTTCTGGCAGCCTCTTCGGGGCCCTGAATGCCATGTACCGAGTCCAGAACCTCCTCCAGGTGGATGATGACCAGGTGCTTCCAGCAAAGTTGTCGCCCTGCCCTGCTTGGAATCTGCACCTCGTACATCTTAGGAACGGCGCCAGGATCTTTCAGCCACGCCTTTACCTCGATGACCCATCTGTCGCTTAGTGGCACAATTTCCATCAGCTCGCTGCCAAGGCTACTGACGACCTGCTTGAGGGCCTCCAGCTCCCAAGCATCCAATGGGAGGCCGTCAAAGCCGAGTTTGCAGAAGAAACGAAGCTGCCCCAAGCGATCGTCCCACCCACATGCGCGATGCCAACACATGAAGCTCATTTTCTCCCCGCAGCACTCGAAAGAACGGGAAGAATGCAGAACGTGCTCGGTGTCTGAACTGTGCTCGAACCGGACGAAAAAATCGAATGGCGACACGCATACCTCAATGTTGACCTCATTTCATCTGATGCCAAAACGAGACCTGAAAGCCAACAGCAACTCTGCCAGCGACACGGCGGGACGGACGCCCAGCACGGTGGCCATGAGAGCGTGGTCGTCGAACTGCTGTGCCAGGGCTACCATGCCTGGGGTGCGCGGCAGCACGCAACTTCCCGAGGCCGGTCGCCGGCCTGGATCGCCCGACGGGACGCACTCTGCCGTGCGAGAAGGACTAGCCAGAGGCGAGATATTAGTCCGGGGACGCGAGGCTCTGATACGGCGGACGATACAACGGCGACGGCTGCGAGCTTCGATTAGAGGCGTGGGAGGTTGACCGAACATGGCAGAGACGCAAATTAGAGCAAGCGCGAGCTCCGATCTGAGACGAGCAGCCGGAGCTGAGCAAATGTTATGGGGAGGGGAGTAGGGGAGAAGACTAGAGCAGAGCAAAGAAATAGATCTCGTCCACTCAGGGATCTGGTCCACGCAGGGGTAAGCTAATCCATGACGGCAAAAGATAACGGGGAATACTGACATGGCGGGCCAAGAAGAGTTGACCTAACGGCGGTATTTGAGTTCAGCCGTTTTTCGTCTGGTTCAAACGACCGTTTGCCGTTAGATTTGTATTCACCCCCATTGGCCCTTCTGGACAATTGGCGAATCTACTATGGCCCCTCCACGCGATTGATGGCAACTCAGGTACCGCGGTGCGCTTACCCACCAAGTTTGGTACCGCAAACGAACATTCCCCTCATGACGGGGATGGTGGAGAAGACACTGCTCCTGATGCAGCGGGAGCTTCGTGGGCTTGTTTGGGTCCATCTGAGCCTATGGGGCCAAACATGAGGGTAGAAGTGATGGTAGCCTGCGTGCAGCAGCATGGCAACGGGGACTTTACGACCTCCCCCCTGGGGGGGGCTCGGCCGGGCCTATCCGGCCTAGTGTTTCCCTGCTGACACGTCCGGTCAGGACCCACCGGTGGCGGTGGAGGACGTCCCCCGGGTGGTTGTGCCGATGCCATCCTCCCGCTCCATTGGCTTGGTGTGCTCTTGTCGTTGCGCCCAGTCGGCTATCGTCTATGGTGGTGGAGTCGATTCCCTCCCACATGGTTGTGATACTACCGGACCTTGTCTATGACTTTTTTGTCTTGGGACGGGCTGGCCTCACAACATTTGCCAGGGTGAGATGACGATGGTAACTTCAAGACCGTGGTGGCATATGTTGGTGGATGACAAGATTGTTGGAGCGTGTGGTTTTTGGGAGTCAGAAAAAATACCCGTCGTTTGGCACCGACATGGTGCTTTATAGTGTCAATGTTCCTTTTTGAAGGGCGTTGGGTGTACCTCTTCCCCACTCCTCGGAGGGTACCGGCGGAAACTATAGGACCAGTACGGGAAGCAGTGTCATTATCGTTGCTTTCCTTCTTGAAGGTGTTGCTTAGTACGTGGCGATTTAGAGTGCTAGGGTCTTGGTAGGAATTTGTCGGAGGGCGCAACGGTTACGGGTCATATTCATTTTCATCCATCCACGTGTGTTGATATGTTTTTGTCTTCTTGTTCTTTCTTTTTCTTTTGGGTTTGCTTTTGCTGTGTTTGCCCCAGCAGTGGACTCACGGTTGTACCATTTGGTTTCTATATTAATATAGGGAGCAAAAGCCTATTTCGAGAAGGACATTAGATTTTTTGCAGGATGGCATTCATGACAGTCCTTATGATACTCCCTCCTTCCTAAAATAGGAAGCATATAGTTTTTTGGTTAAAGTTTGACTAACTACATAGAAAAATTATGACTATTTATAATCCAAAATCAGTATTGTTAGGACCATTATGGAATATAATTTTATGTTTTGTATTTGGTGTTGTAGATATTCATATTCTTTTCAATATAGTTGGTCAAAATTTAAAAAGTTTGACCGTGACCGAAAACTATATACATCCTATTTTAGGAAGGAGAGAGTACTAACACTATGGCTAGCCTAACATAGGATATAGGATAAGGAAAATGATACTACTCCCCCGGGGGATCGTTCCGTTCGATCCCCCATGTCGCTCTCATGCGTCTCGTGGGTGGGCCCCAGGTACGAACTTCTTCCGCATGGATCGATCGGGGTGGACCTCTTCTTCCGCCGTGTTGCCGCCCGCCCTACAGCCCGCCCGCCGTGCTGCCGCCCGCCCTGCAGCCCCGCCCGCCGTGCTGCTGCCCTCCTGCATCCCGCGCCGCCGCCCTGCAGCCCGGCCGCCGCGCCGTTGCTCCTCGATGTCATGCGCTAGCGCCACTCTGGCGATGGCGTCGACCTCCATCTCCGACGACGCCACCGCCCGGCCAACCTCCATCTCCGGCGACGATGACCGCGACGGTGGTCCTCCATCTCCGTCTCCCGCGTTGACGAAGCCGGCGATGCCAATGTCCCCACGGGCTTGCTACATGCGACTGCCGGGAGTGCTACCCAAGACCACCGACGCTGCTACATACAATGTCGAGATATGCTACATGCAGTCGACGAAGGTGATACATGCGGGTGCTAGCGGTGCTGCAAACGACGTCGAGTTTTGCTACCAACGGTCTGTGACAGTGCTACAAGTGGGCGTTGAGTTTGCTACCTTGGTGAAAGTCTCCGGCGATGTCTCTGGCGAAGCCTTTTTTTGCTATATATGCTGAACTTTTTTGCTACATCTCTTTTCTAGTTTTGCTACAATAGCGCACAGTTTCTGCTACAATGTCTCCGGCGAGTTCTCCCAGCGAAAGTCTCCGGCGAGGTCCGGCTTTTGCTACATTTGCTGAACCTTTTTGCTACAAGTGTATCGTGGTTCTGCTACAACAAGTTAAAATTTCTGCTACGATATCGCCGGCGAGGTTCTCCCAGTGAAAGTCTCCGGGGCAAAGTCAGTTTTGCTACATTAGAATAATTTTTTGCTACAAGTGTCCGGCGAGGTCTCCGGCGAAACTCTGGCGAGGCCTCCGGCGAGATTTGTCTTTTAATTTTTTGGCTCGTGGGCGAACCGTTTTTTGCTACATGTAGCAAAAACGGGTTTTTTTTGCAGCAAAAATAGGTTGTCTGTAGCAAAAGCGGGATTGTAAGTGTTTTTTTCGGGACACGTGATGGGCAGGGGACCCGGGGGATGGGGGGAGTTAACCACCGGGCGACGCGTAGCGCTTCCCATAGGATAATAGGATGAGTGAAGCAAGTCTCTTAATAAAAATTACTCAAAGTGTCCATAGAAGGCTCTTCCCTTAACATGGTCACTCAGATTCACAGTGCTGCTACCCTATACTATTTTAAACATGGAAGTCAAAAATTCGCTTAATAGAAGACTATGTTCCCTGATTAATACACAACACCATTTTCAAATAAATACACTTGGGTGTACCATATCAAGTAAGGCACCATATAGCTCTACTAAATGACAATCACTACCGAAGAAAGTAAATTCTCCACCTACCTTCATTTCGAGTTACTAATCCTCGGGTTATATATAGCAGTCCATTTTCTTTGTAATACTAGAATAGATAATCAATTCTAGTCGTCGGATTCATCGCTGCTCGTTATCACCCACACATCATATTTTACTGATGCTAGCACATCGAATAGGTAGCAATAATACCAGATGTAAACATAAACAAGAGGGGATTGGAGGCACCGGGAGTGAGGAGAGCACCGCTAGGTAGAAACAATACCGAATAGCAATGGACTAGCATGTATCCCGTGTGTTTTCTTTTGGAGGCGGCATGTCCTTGAACCCCATCGTATTGGCGAGGGGGCACAAAGATGTCCAATGGGTCGTGGTTGATGTCGTAACACCCAGGGCCGTCGATGAGGGTGTTCGAGGTGAGCGATCGCACAGGGCCCCAAAAATTAGGGCCCCCCAAATCCAATATATGTAATGTGCATCGCCATGGATTTGAAGATCTAATCTGTCCGTATGTTCGGGTGAGATTAAAGGAGAGAGGTAGGAGTAGAAGATGGACTGTTTTGCAGGCCCCACCAGCGAAGGGGTAAGTTATTGGTGCGGCTCAGCCAAGTGGTGGTGCGAAGTCCTGTTATTAACCAAAAAAAAACTGATGCCATGTGCGACTCAATACGTCCCTTCTCTCCCCAACAATTTTCTCGTGCCTCTTGTGACATCTCGACGACGCCATGGCCGCCGACGCCTGTGCCGATCGGAAGAATCCCCTTGCACCGGCCACAAAGGTACTGCAAAAATGGCTCTTCATGTCGCTTCGTGCATTGGCCGTCCGCGAGATTTGATGTGGAAGTGAAACATGGGCAAGATCTGAAACATGCTGGCAGGGAGGTACGGAAAGCTCCCTCCCCTCCCGTGTCGTCCCTGCTCATCGGCACCGGAGGACAACCCTAGCCGCCGCCGGGGGCCGGCCCTCCCTCCCCTCTCCCCCTGCCTCCATCGGAGGACGCGGTCGGGCAAAGCTCACGCCGCTGCCGATGGGGCGGGGCCTCTCTCCCATATAGCCTCGTCGTGAGGGGCGTCGTCCTGGGCGGTGGCAGAGGTCCTCGATGGCGCGGCGGCGGGTGGCGGCGCAGGGAGGGCGTGTCGTGACGATGCGGAAGGCACACAGCGAAGGCTGCAGCAGGTGGAGAGCTCCTCGTGTCTGCGGTCGCGCGTGGAGGCAGGGCTGGATTTGGGCCTGTGCGGGCCGCGTAGGCCGCGGCTCCAGGTATGGTGGCGACGTGAGGAGCTCTTGCTCCGACGTGCTGCGTGGATACTGCAGCGGTGGTGGCCGGCCGGCATTAGGGGGCTCCTCCCCTGAGCCCATGTTGGCTGGCGGCATGCTCGGTGGTGGTCAGCACCCTTGGTAGTGTCGGCAGCCAGCCAAGTGGCGGTGGTGGCTGGGTCCTCACCGCCCAGTCCCAGTTTCAGTGGTGGTGAGACGGCGATCAACCCCCCGCTTGACCGACGGCATTTGTGGCTCTCTTCTTGTCGGCGGTGAGTCCAAGGCGGCTCCTTGCTGCGTGTTCGATGATGTTGAGGTTGGCGGCAGGGACGGGGAGAAATTCCTGCGTGATGCTGGCGGCGGCGACGCCCGTGGGCGTTGTTACCTTCTTAGAGGCGTCGTCTTGGCGTTGCCCGTGCTTCCCCGCCTTGAACACCGGGGGAAATCCTAGACCCGACTAAATGATCGGGCGGTGGCGGCACAGCTATGTCGTTCCCTCCTTGGAGGCATCGCCTTGGTGGTTCATGGAGCCCTCGGTGCGCTAGTTAGAGCCTGGTCTTGACTGTCGCCTAGAGCTTGGGCTTCCGGGGCGCTATGCACAATGTCGATGGCGCTTCATCGTCTACGCCTCCTCCAGTCGGGCTCGGTCCCACCGTTCACTCGCCATCTCTTTGGCGCTATGGGCGAATGGTGCGTTGGCTTGTGCCTTCCTTGAGTTGGATCGGTCTTGTGTAGCTATTTTCTTCAGTTGTGACGCGGCCTAAAAGCTCGTTGTGTCATCCCCTCGACATTCTTGGTTGGAGATGGTTCAAGGTGAGTCTTTGTCGTGTGGTTGGTGTGGTTGTGTACCGTTTGGATTGTGTTTGTATCGTGTAGCCTTTTGGCGTTGTATCAGCCATCTTGGCCTCTTTTTCTATGAGTCCGATACACCTCTCAGGCTGCATCCTTAAAAAAAGAAATTCCAATGTTTAATCGGGAATGGGGCACCTGATCCAATGCTGATTTTTGAGCTGGTAGGTGGCGATTGAATTGGCTATTTATTTTTTCAGGCGCTACCTGTTTGTGTCCACTGGCAAGTAATTGGAACATCGAGATCGAGTGGCTGTTCTACGGCAGTCCGGCCTCACCTAAACAACCCAGCTTCAGTCTGTTGATTCCTGAACTTAAGGTGCACATGGCTCTTATATTTCTCTTTTGTTCTTTTGTTTTCTCGATTGAGACATGGCAGTAAAAATAATTAGTTATACTGTACATTTGATCCATGTCCTCGGTACTTGTGTCAGTGTCGTACATTGAACCTCTGGGTTCTAGTGTATATACATAGTTTTGGTTCCCAACTTAACCTATTTTGAGTGATTTGTCGGTTGTACTGGAGTCCGGTCTAGGAGCTACCTTAATTCAAGTTTGCTTTGAACAACACACAACATTTCATAATATGCAGAAAAATTCGCTCACCACACTACACTAATAAGCTGCTGCTCCAAATTTAATCATGACCGATTTCTTTCATAGAAAAAGCATGGGCCAATCTGGTCGTTGGTACAGGAGTAATCGCGCGACTTGCGATACATAGACGAGGCAGTTCATCTAAGTTGCCGTGTCGGGGGATGACCCCCGGCTGGCCGGCTCCAGGGAAACCTGGTCGGATAGCCACAAGACAAAGAACCTCAGCCGAATGATACGCTTCACCCGGTCCGCATCAAGATTTTCCGGCTGGCCCGTCTAGTCGGGGGCCAGGATAGCCGGCTAGGTGGCCACCTCTATCCGGCCGCCTCGGATCCGTTGGCCAAAGGTACAGGAGGAGGTGACGCTCCTTGCTGAGCGCATCCTTGACCGGACGGGCTGGCGCGCCGTCCCACCGGCACTACCAGACGAGAGCGCCAAAGCGCTAAGGCTAGGAGGTGACGAATAAAGCTCCGGCTAACGGATAAAACACCAAGCTGATGCTTAAAGTGTCGGGTGACGCCCAAAGCGGAGGCGCTGAGACACTGTGGCACTGTCCCCACCTGTACTGAAGCTCGACTAGGTCCTGGACCACCGACTGGACCCGGTCAGCCGGCCCGCTTTGTAAACCCAAAGCCCAAAACAGTAAACCCTAGAGCCCACATTGTATCCTACCCTTTTACCAGTATATAAGGAGGGGTAGTGCTAGGGTTCTAGGTAAGGCATTACGATTTACAAGTTAGCCAGAATCACCAAGTCGAGTAGTTCATCTTCCTCTAGCTCCCAAGAATAGCTAAGGAAACAGCTCAAGGCGTATATGTATTGAGCATTCGCTCCCTATATAGTAGATCCTTGCAGGAGTAGAAGTGTTATCTCGACAAGAAGGCTCCGAACCTAGATACATCGTTGTGTCTGGAGTATCTGTGCCCAACCCGTTGCGAGTAGCCACCGATAGTATCCTGATTCTCCTTTCATGCCATCCCCGATGGCACTGCCGTGTTCCACACCACGACACGCCAGTCTCTTAATAGCCAATCGATATCTATCCCTGCCCTGCGCTCGCTCACTCGATCGGTCGCTTGATCTGCCAGGTTAAGTACCTGGATTGCTAACCAACCAAGAGACTGATGATGTAAGGCGGAGCTAAAAGTAAAGTCCAGGAGACTTGGGTGTGAGCATGCTGTTGGTAGGACACTGCCTCGCCACGACGGGTCCAGTGTGCGGGAGATGGTCAGATTGCAGCGGTGTGTCCAGGGCTTGCATGGTAACGGACAGAGGGCGCGTGGCATGGGAAGGGCCTAGGACCAACAAGGATATTATAAAGTTAACTTCATGTGAAGTAGTGCTGACATCAGCATGATGTCAGCGTGACGTTGGCCATGTGTTGTCTAGAAAAATTGAAATATTTTTTAAACTTACGAAACTTATAAAACTTATTAAAACTTATGGAACATTTTTTAACTATTCACAGACTGTTTCAATGTTTCATTTTTGAAACTTTTGACACTTACGGAACTTATGAAACATTTTTTACTGTTCACAACCCGTTTCAATGTTTCAATAATGTGTTTTAATGTTTAAATAATGTTTCAGTCTGTTTCAATTAGTGACGTCAGCATGAAGTCATCTATGTGCGGGCTGGAAAAAAACTAGACAAATGCTCCAATCTCTAGCAAAAAGGGAGGATAGATAGGATTAGTTTACGTGAACTTAACTTTAGAAATGCTTTTCCAGGCATAGGGTCGTAAGGGGGGAGAGGATCGTGGATTCGTGGTTTCGCGGAGCGCGGGGAGGTGGAATCTCCGACATCCAATTCTAGACGGTGGGGGGCATAGGTTTGTTTAATTAGCATGAAACCACCACTTTTCTGCCAAAAAATCGAAAAACCACCACCATTGAAAAATTTCGCAAAATTTGACCACTTTTTGCAAATAATTTTGCAATTTGCAGTAAAATCGGATTGGGAGAGAATTGACACCGTTTCTATTGGGTCGATTAAAAAAGGCAAAAAAAAATACTAAATGAATATAAAAATAAAAAGGGGGAGTGCGGGTCCGTCCCCTTGCCCCTTCCATCTCCGGCTAGACACCCACCGCAACTGTCGCGCCGCCGCCCCTCTGCGCCCATCGTGTGCCATCGAGCACGCCCGTACCCCAGCCCTGCGACATTGCACCATCTCCCCTTCCCATGTGCGGTCGTCCTTCTTCAGTGCTCGCGCGCCCCTGCACCTCCGGTGCGCCCGCACACCCGCCTATGTGTGATCGTCCTTCTCTGGTGCCCGCGTGCTCCTCCATCTGCCCTACAACTCCGTCGCTTGCGCGCCCGCACCCCCGCCCCTGCACCATCGCGTCGGCGCCCCTCTACCCTGCCCTGCGCTATCATCCTTCTCAGCCGCTGCGGAAGCGCGACTGCACTGCCTTGAGGTGGCCAGAGGCGCTCCGGCGAGCCAGGCCGGTGGGGTCTGGCCAAAGATCGAGGGGGCAAGGGGATGGATCCACACTCCCCTTTTTTATTTTTTATTCATTTAGTATTTCTTGGCTTTTTAATTGACCTGACAAGTGGGACCCAGTCCAACACAGCAAATTAGCCCCGACAAGTGGGTCCCACTAGTCAGAAACGGTGTCAACTCGCTCTCAATCTGAGTTTAATGTGAATTGCAAAAAAATTCCAGAAAAGTGGTCACATTTTGCGAAATTTTCCAATGGTAGTATTTTTCGAACATTTAGGAGAAAACTGGTGGTTTTATGCTAAAAACTCCATTGGGCTGGAGTGAGATGATCTGTTCCATCAAGAATTGGTACTGAGTAAATGATTACAATAAGTACTCTTGCTATGTGAGATAAAGTAGGAGAGATGCTCGTGGGGAATGCATATGACCATGAAACATCACATGTTCAAAATTGCTTGATGTGTCAAACAATTATTACATTGACATAATCTCCATGTCATTTTTGCTCAGTTAGCCGGCTTAAAGGACAAGAGAGCGGCCATCTGGTTAAGAACCGCCTCGTACTCAGCATCCTCTTGCCATCTCGGTTGGCTGCATGAGGAGATAGAGTATTAGAGCAAATACAATAAGTTCTAGTCAGCTGGCTATAATGATTAAAATATTAGTTCCCTATCTAGTTGAAAGAGAGAGAATAGGAGAAAGAAGAAAAGTGGACTCTCATGCAAGAGCTAGCTCTAGCACGTGCTCCTAGACACGTTAAGAGAGTGAAAGGTGGACCATGTAATGTTAAAATAGTATATTTTTGTAGCTCATTATTGTGCATGCTAGCTCTAAGTTGGCTATAGATGACATGACACTTGGCTTATAGCCAACAGCTGGCTGTACTGTTGTCATTGCTCTTACTCCTAGTGGCGACTCCTGTCAAGCTCAGCTCTCAACACTTTGTTGAATTTGATCCCGTCGTTTGCCTGCTTGACATGCACCGCCACCGCCCACCTGCCAAGCCATTGGACGCCTGGATTGTTGTTGTCTATTGGTGAACCTGCACCAAGAACTGTAATGGCGTAAATGGCTACAATGGCAACAGCAGATAGGAGGCTATTTCACCTGGTTTGGCTTGGGATGACATCTTGGTGCAAAGTATTGCACGTTTTTATCTATAAGGTCCAAGTTGTTTTTTGCAGGGGAGATAACAGACGATCGATTAGTGGCATTTATATTGCTCTTAGGCCTAGCTGTTTAGCCGACAAATGGCTAAAATAGTTCTATTTTGGAAAGGATTTATTAGCTGTGTATTAAATCTTCACCGTCTCTATACAAGCTCTCTAAATTTAGCAAAAAAAATGATTCGCATGATTTTGGGATCAATTAAGGTTAAAGGAGCGATCTGTTCCAAAAGAATACCGCTCAGGATTTGATGGGATTTCATTGATGGGATGTCTAATACTACATTGAGCTAGCACTTAAAAAATATTTTCATACCGTCGTGACAACTTGTATTCCAGCTAATAGCCATACATGATCCAGATAGTTGAGCTATACCCAACCTATTTTAATGGTGCAGCTATACCCTGTAGTTGCATGGATGAGCCTATCGCATCATGACATACCGCGTAGCGGATATCATACACGGTTAAAATACTTTATCCGTCCTAAAATAAGTGATTTAAGTATCCAGACATAATTTAGTATTTGGATACATACAAATCTAGATAAACCTAAATCACTTATGAAAAATGATCCGTATCATCCGGATGATGATCGTCCAGATCGCCTGCCAGCACGGCCTGCTCCTTCCGTGCCCGCGCTGCTCCCTCCGCCCCGCGCTCCGCCTTGGCCGGCCCTGCGCCTGCGCTGGTCCTTCGCCAGCTCCGTCTCCGGTGACCTCTGCCCTGGCGACCTCCGCCTCCGTCTCTGGCGACCTCCGTCCCGACAACCTCCGTCTCGGTGACCTCCGCGCAGTACAACCGACGAGTCTACTGCTTCTCCTTTGGATCTAGGCTGCCGGCGTCGAGGACGAGAGGCCTGCTCCTCTACCTCCATGGCCTAGGGTTCCTCCATAGACCATAGGTGGCCGCTGCGCCGCTGCTCCCTACCACATTGGCAATTTTTGCTACCTGCGGTGGTCAAATTTGCTACATACGGTAGTCGGTTTGCTACATATGACGGACTGTTTTGCTACATAGCATGTTTTTGCGACAATGTCTTCGGCGAATTCGGGTTTTGCTACATATTTGTGCTACATTTGTTTTCTGATTTTGCTATAATATCGTAATTTTTTTGCTACGTGACATCCCCGGTGAGGCCTCCGACGAGGTGTCTACAAAAGTCTCCGTCGATGTCTCCGACGAAGTAGGTTTTTTGCTACATTGGAAGAACTTTTTTGCTGCAACCGTCTTGTGGTTTTTGCTACAATAGTGTCAACTTTTTGCTACAAGGTCTCGGGTGAGTTACCGGCGAGTATTTTCGACGATGTTTTCGGTGAAGTCGGTTTTGCTATATTAGTACAATTTTTTTGCTGCATGGTCTCCGTCGAAGTCTCTGGCGAGACGTTCTATTTCTGGAATGAACTTTTTTTACTTCGAAAGCAAAAACAGGAACATTTATAGCAAAAAAGGAATGTTTTACAGTAAAAACGGGATTTGAGGCGATTTTGGGGACAGGTGGCGCGCGCGAAAACAGGACGATGGGAGCTTCCCATCGTCCAGGGACGCCTAGCACGCGCCATCACTTATTTGATGACAGGTAGTATATAATATACTACTAGGTGAAAAGGCACGCTCACTGTGACGCATGTATTTTGTTGGCACATCGTGGCCGGGTGATAGAGTTGCGGGAATATCCTGGATGAAGGACGCATTCAGAAATGCATGTTGTGCTCGCAGGTGTCAAGCCCATCACTACAACAAAAGGCCCAATGGTCGAGATTACGGACGATGCTGAGACAGCAAAGACGCGAGGAGAACGAAAACTGTGGCAGACTGTATCCCGTACCGGCGTCGGTGCGCTAGCGAAGGTCTGCTACGGTCGTGTGGCTCTTGCCTGCGTCTCACCAGTCGCAGTAAGATTCAGTAGCGGATAGTGCGCTTGAGGTAGCAGATGTCGGAGGAGAGGTGCTGGGCAACTGGGCTCGCTTAGGCTAGATCAATGAGAAATTTGATGGGCCTATCCAAGGCATGTAATGTGCAGCTGGCGAGGAAGTAACTCAAGTTTCAGTATTTTATGGGTAAAAGAGGATTTCATTAAACATGCGGGATTACAACCGTCCAAAAATAAAAACTCCTGTAACACAACATCAGAGCTAGAACCCAACCACATCATAGTACGACATTCTGTCCTTGCAAAGTTCGCAAGACAATGACTAGCCCTAACCTGAGAACGCTCTAGTTTTACGAGATGACACTCCACCCTTTGACTAAGTAATTGAGTTTGACCAAGGGTAGTGTGTTTCTTCACAAGATCTGTATTGTGCTACCATGTAATACAACGTACTCTAATCTCAAAACATATGTAATATAGGGTACTCTAGTAACACGAGACACCAGTTTCTCCATTAGCTTTCTAGGGTTAAAATCTGTCTCCGCAAAGGCAACACATCCCATGAGACTGCATATATAGCTCTACAAAAGGATAGTCACCATTGAATGAAGTAAAATTCTCCACCAACCTTTATTCGAGTGATAGTGTTTTTTGGGCTACTTCTAGCATTCCATTTTCATAGCCGTGTGCAGATACAAATTCTTACCATTTCTCGTTACCAACAATCTTATACTTTACATGCTAGTTATCACACTGGATAAGAAGCAATCTCGAATGTAACAGAAACCCGAGGGATTTGGAGGCACCAGGAGAGAAGCAATAGTTGCTAGGTAGATCCAGCAACGTGTGTTGTAGTATCCATCTCTACATAATGCTCGAGACTACCTATATAGCGATGAACTAGCATTGTGGCGGGTTGACTATTTACAAGGCGATATGGACGGCCTTAAACCTCACCAAAATGATTAGTTATATCATGAGGGAGCACACCAGTCTTCACTGCATCATAGAATGTCTTGAGTTATTCTGTGCTTCGAGATTCAATCCATGAGCGCTTCATTGTTGGTGTCGTAACACCACATCTCTTGAAGTGCCATCCTTCTGATCTTTAGCAGTTGGAGGAGAGATGGAGACGGCACACCGCAAGGGCCGTGGAAGGCCCTCAATGGCATGAAGAAGGGAGAGATAGGGTGGAGAAGGGAAAGTCGGATTGTTTTACTAACTAAGGGTCCCTGATGTTAGAGACGATGATGCGTACTCAGAAACACCAAACACAGGAGATAACTTAAGCTGGCCAACTCATACCCACATGTGTGCTAGTTTACGCCTGCATAAAGCTGAATCAACGTAAAACGCGGGAGTTATCTGGTTTCAGTTGGCAGCTTATTACTGCTAGCAACTCGGTCCAACCACCAGACCCGACACCACCCGTGTAAAATAGACATACCAACATGGTGAACCAAACGCGACGCACACAGATGTGCGCCTTCGAAGCCGTGCACATTTCCCTGAAGATCGTGGGAACAACATGAAGTTCGTTAGCTCCTAATTAACTTTTGGCCAATTAAACTGAGGACAACATCGATCAGATTCTTGCCTTGGCTTCTTAATTCATATATAGTAACTGGTGCACGTAAGGAGTACCCATTTCCTGGATGCTGCAACCAGGCAACCACGCAACCAGCAATGGGGGTAGTGTTAGCTCACACCACACACACTTGTACGGTAACAGAAACAAGAGGAAATTAGAGGCACCAGAGAGAAGCGAGCATTGCTAGGTAGATCCAGCGACCAACAATGCAAGTCTCAACGGAATTCAAGAGAGATGATACGCAGTAGTAGTAGCAATGAACTGGCATTTCTCCTGTGTGCTTGTTTTCGAGACGACGTGGCCTCAAACCTCATCGAAACGGTCAGCTACGTCGTGAGGGAGCACACCAATCTTGAGTGTATCAAGACGTATGTCAACTTGTCAAGTTACTCCATGCTTCAACGTTTAGTCCATGGGTGCTTCATGGTTAATGCCGTCACACTGGATCTGTTCAAGTGTCCTTGTTCAGATCTCTAACTGGCGGACGGAGGAGAGAAAAATAGAGGGCGCACCGAAGAGGGGAGGAAGGAGTGCTCAGGAACACGAACGGAGGAGAGATATGGTGGAAAATGGGAAGTAGGACCATTTTAGTGACTAACTCCATGCATGTTGTTAGACATGACCTGATCATCACGATGAAAAATGAATGCTGTGTACTAGTCTGCAAGTGTAATGCAGGAGCAACAGGAGAAATTAATCTGACCAACTCACACCCACCTGTCTCCTCGTTTACACGCGCATAAAGCTTCTTAATCAACTTAAAACGCGGGGTTTAACTAGGAGTAGTAGCAGCTGCAATAGGACCAGGGGACAGTACTGCTGGTAGTAGCAGCTTGGCCCAACCACCAAACCTGACATCGGTTAGCCGCGCACAGTCTCCCTGCAGATCAACATGCATGAGGGAACAACGCGAGGCTCGTCAGCTCCTAAATTTACTTGGCCAAAAGTAAGCCAAGAGTAACATTCGATCATAGTCATGTCGTCTTGATTATTTTTTATACTAACTGGTGCATCATATGTAAGTGCTAGTTACGTCCATCCATCCATCTAGAGCCTTGTTTGCCAGATCCTGCTCCAAAGGAAATTTGCTCAACGCACAATACTACAGCTGTACAGTGTCATCTACTAGTATCATAATGTTATCATATTTAAAGTGTGTAGAAACTCGTTACTCCATCCATCCACGTGTATTAGTCCTAGGTGTGTCCCTAGATCATTATTTTGACCTATATAAAATAAATTACATAACATAAAAAAATTATACTTTTAGAAAGTATAACATCTGAGAATTCTAATGATATATTTTTTTACCATATATATATGTGTCACATATAGTTTGTCAAATCAACGACCTAGGAATATGCACATGACTAATACACCGGGACGGAGGGAGTATAATTTTTGTATAGAATGTATTTGTCATTAAATTATCTAGTTTCATGTGCTATGATACTATATGAAATTTTGATACCACTAACACCTCTATCTTCAATAATTATAGTGCCACATTAGATTTTTTCCAATGTGTATTCATGATATTCCTTATGATACTCTCTCATTCTCAAAATACGATGCATATAGTTTTCGGTTAAAGTCAAACTTTCTAAAATTTGTTCAACTACATAGAAATATTTGTGGTTGTTTATAATCTCAAATCTATATTGTTAGGACTATCATGATATATATTTTCATTTTGTGTATGTTTGGTGTTGTAGATATTCATATTCCTTTTAATATAGTTGGTCAAATTTTAAAAAGTTCGATTGTAACCAAAAACTATGTGCATCCTATTTTAGGAAGGAGGGAGTACTAACACTATGGCTAGCCTAATATAGGATATAGGATAATAGGATAAGTGAAGCAATAGTCTCTTCATAAATGGACTCAAAGTGTCCCTAGCACACTCTTTCCTTAACCTGGTCACTCAGATCCACACTGCTGCTACCCTAGACTATTTTAAAGATGGAAGTCAGAAATTCGCTTAATGGAAGATTATGTTCCCTGATTAATACACAACACCATTTTCAAATAAATACACTTGGGTATGCAGTACCATATCAAGTAAGGCACCATATAGCTCTACTAAATGACAATCACTACCGAACAAAGTAAATTCTCCACCTACCTTTATTTCGAGTTACTAATGTCCTTTGGTTATATATATATATATATATATATATATATATATATATATATATATATATATAGCAGTCCATTGTCATTGTAATACTAGAATAGATAATCAATTCAAGTCGTCGGATCTATCGCTGCTCGTTATCACCCACACATCATATATTACTGATGCTACCACATCGGATACGTAGCAATAGTACCGGATGTAAGGAGAAACAAGAGGGGATTGGAGGCACCGGGAGAGAGGCGGGCATCGCTAGGTAGAAACGTTACATAATAGCAATGAACTAGCATGTCTCACGTGTGTTTCTTTTGGAGGCGACATGTCCTCGAACCCCATCGAAATGGCGAGGGGGCACACTCATGTTCAGTGCTGCATGGTTGATGTGGTAACACCGCGTCCCTTAAAGTGTCATTGTTCAGATCTTTAACCGGCAGAGGAGAGAGGGAGCGGAAGGAGCGCGCAAGAACGCGAGTGGAGGTGTTTTGTACTAGCAGTTTGTAGGTCCTAGCTATTTGGCAAAGTTGTTAATAGCTACCCTGATAATCACGACGAATGCTCTCTAGTAGTACTAGTAGTCTGGAAGTGTAATGGAGGAGCAGCGTGAGAAATTAAGCTGGCCAACCCAGAACCACCTGTCTCCTAATGTACGCCCGCATGCATATATAAAGATTAATCAGCGTAAAACACGGGGTTTTAACTGGTTTTCAGTACACAGCTGCGATAGACAGAGGGGACATTACTGACTAGCAGCTTGTTGGCCCGCCCAACCATCAAACCTGACATTGGTCGTGTAAAACGCGACGGAGACCCGCAGAGGCAACATCGACGGGTGTTCTACCGTTCTTTTGCTTCTTAATTCTCACTATACACTACTAATTGGTGCATCTAAGTGGTAGTTACATCCATCCATCTACATCTAGAGCCTTGTTTCCCGGATCCTGCTCCAAAGGAAATTCGCTCACCACACTGCACGACAGTTGCACAGTAGCAGTAGCATCTAGTATGAGCTAGCTGCTGCTACAAACTTAATCATGACCGGTTCCTCTCGTTGAAAAAAGCATGCACCAATCTGGTCGTTGGTACAAGGAGCAGTCGCGATACGCGAACGAGGCGGTCCGTCTAATTAGTCGCCGGTCTCTTTAATTGCCGATCGTTATCGATCCCCGCCCCGCGCGCCCGCTCGCTCGATCGGTCGCTTGATCCGATGCTCCTAGGATTGCTTACCAACCAAGAGAGACTGATGTAAAGCTAGCTAGCGAGGCTGAAAGTCCGGGATGCTTCGGTTGGGATCGGAGCACCACCCCTGCTCCGCCTGGACGGACCGTGTCCTGCTGCTGGTAGCATCCATCGATCGACGCTGCGTCGCCACGACGGGTCCTGTACGCGCCAGGGACTACTGGACCATGTAGGTCGTCGTAATGTCATCGGCACTGGACCAATGTAGATCATCGTAACGTCGTTTGTGTTGGTGTACCGCGTAATGGCCGTCGGCCTGGTCGCATGCGGCTGCGCCAGTGCGTGGTGGTTGCCGCTGGAGAAATATTGTGATCCGGCGGGTGCGGCCGATGGGCACGCCGGATCTGCCGGCGGCCGGTGAGCGAGCATATGCAGGCTGGCCGGGCCGATGATTCGCGGGGGAACGTACGTACCGTGTGCCAAATGCCACGTACTCCGTACATCGACATGTAGGTACGTTTTACGTATATGTCGTATGCATGTATACGGATATATACCCCTCCGTAAAACGTTTGGCTGTGCCTCTATTAACATGCAACCATACCGAGTCCAAGGTATGTTCCCAGCCAAGATAATTGACATGGTATCAGAGCAGGTCTCTTCCTGACCTAGCTGCCGACGCTGCCGCCGCTGAACCCAGCCGCCGCCGCCGTCTACACCCTACAACTGCACCGCCGCCGCAGCTCTTCTGCCGCCGCCGTGCTCTACACCACAGCCCAACAAAAACAACCAGACAACCCTGCCGCCGCCGCTGATCTCGGTCGCCGCCGCCGTCTACAAACAATCTTGCCGCCACTGCAATTCCTGCCGCTGCCGCCAACAAGTCCCTCTCTACATCGTCTGCTGCTGTCCTTCCTCAACAGCCGCCGTCGCCCAGATTGATCTCAAAACCCTAGATCGGTTTTCATCAACACCATGACTTCGAGCTCAGCCCTTGCTGCTGCCCTGGGTGCACCTCCTGCACAACAGCTTACTCGCGCCAACTATCTGCCATGGAGAGCTCTTGTTCTCCCTGCTTTTCGTGGTGCCAATGTCATGGCCATGCTTGACGGGACTGACCGTTGTCCTGCAAAAACAATCGAGACCGAGGACTCTGAGAAAAACAAAGTTCATGTGGAGAATCCTGCATATCTTCCCTGGATTGCAAAGGATCAGCAGGTGCTTCGATTTCTCCTCAACACACTGTCCCTAGAGATTCTTTCACATCTGCTTGAGGTGACCTCCACTGCCGAGGCATGGGCTGCTATCACCACCATGTTCAAAACTACCTCCAGGACCAAGGCTCAGGCTCTCCGTGGTGATCTCAACGATACCAAGAAAAACACCATGACGGCAGATCAGTATTACACCAAGATGAGAAGTCTTGCTTTAGAACTGTCTGCACTTGCAAAACCTATTGGAGATGATGAGCTACTCGGATATCTGCTGCATGGTCTGGATAAGGATGAGTACAACCCCCTGATTACTTCAGTAAACGGTAATGCTGCTATCACACTTGAGGAGTTCTATGAACAGTTGTGCTCATATGATATGCGCAATGGAGTTGAAGAAAACGGTACATTCATCTCATCTGCAAACCTGGCACGTCGTGGGGCTAACCGCGGTGCCCCTTACCCACCTCCACGTAGCCACAGTCCTGACCAGAGTCTATACCATGGAGGCAACCCTGGTGGATATCGTAATGATGGCCGTGACAATTGGCGGCGCGATGATCGTGACCGCACTTCTGATCATGGTCACCACCGTGGAGGTGGCTATCGTGATGATGATCGTTGGCGTCGTGATGATCGCCGTGGTGACAGGCGTGATGATCGTCGTGACAGACGACGTGATGGTGGCGGGCGCCGTTCAGATCGTGTCCCCACTCCATATGTCAACACTGACTGCCAAATCTGCAAGAAACATGGTCATTCCGCGAGTGATTGCTGGTGGCGCCGTGCAGACGGTAAGAAAGATGATGCTGAGAAGAGTGCACATCTTGCATCGTATGGAGTGGACACCAACTGGTATCCTGACACAAGCGCTACTGAGCATCTTACTAGTGAGCTAAACAAGCTCCTCATCGCCAACAAGTATCATGGGCAAGACAAGGTCCATACTACTGACGGCACAGGTATGGAAATTAGTCATATTGGTGATTCAATATTAAGTACTCCTCATGGCAACTTCAAACTCAAAAACATTCTCCATGTTCCAAATGCATCAAAAAATCTTTTATCTGTTCATCGATTCACACTTGATAATCATGTCTTTATTGAGTTTCATCCTTTTTTTCTTCTTAATTAAGGATCAAGCAACCCGAAGAGTTCTGTTTAGAGGCCCTTGCTATGGTGGTCTCTATCCTATGCTGCCCATGTTCCATGAGACTGCCAAGCATGCCTTCTTCATAATAAAGCCGTCTTCCTCCACGTGGCATCGTCGCTTAGAACATCCATCATCTTTTATGGTTCAGCAAGTTCTTAGGAAAAATAAAATAGCTTACACCCCAGAAAGTACACCATATGTATGTGACTCTTGTCAGCTAGCCAAAAGTCACCAGTTGCCATATCCCATATCATCTAGTGTCTCCACTGCTCCTTTGGAGCAAGTTTTCTCTGATGTATGGGGTCTTGCTCCCCTTTCTGTGGGAAAACATGCCTATTATGTAAGCTTTATTGATGATTTCAGAAAGTTTACCTGGATATATTTGCTCAAAAAGCGTTCTGATGTTTATCAAGTATTTCTTAAATTCCAGCAATATGTTGAGCGCAAGTTTGATAGAAAAATCATTACTATGCAAACTGATTGGGGGGTGAGTATGAGAAACTAAATGGGTTCTTTCAAAAAGTTGGTATCACCCATCATGTCTCATGTCCTCATGCTCACCAACAAAATGGTTCTGCTGAATGAAAACACCGACATATCGTTGAAGTTGGTCTTGCCTTGCTTGCAAATGCATCCATGCCTCTAAAATTTTGGGATGAAGCTTTTCTCACTGCCACTTTTCTCATAAACTTGCTTCCTAGCAAAGTTCTTAATTTTGATACTCCTGTTGAACGTCTTCTTCATATCACACCTAATTATGATTCACTTCGCATTTTTTGATGTGCATGTTGGCCCAACCTCCGTCCCTACAACAAACGCAAACTTGCTTTTCGTTCACAACGGTGTATCTTTCTTGGGTATAGTCCTCTTCATAAGGGTGTCAAATGCCTAGATGTTTCAACGGGACGAATTTATATATCTCGAGATGTGGTTTTTGATGAAAATGTTTTTCCATTTGCTTCCTTACATCAAAATGCTGGTGCGCTCCTCAAACAACAAATATTGCTTCTTCCATCATCCACATCTTCTTCTCATGAGGGTACAAAAAATATCGATAACCATATGTCTCCTATTGTGCCCATTACTGATGTACAGCAGGTGGAGGAAGATAAAAAATTGCAGCCAAAATGGTGCTCAGATTAGCTCACAAGTTGATATTGAAAATCAACCACAAGACGACGAAATCGATGCTGAAAACGAAGCTGATTCTGCTGGACATTCCTCTGACTGCGACGATCCCGAGGCTGATTCTCCCGCCTCTCGGGAACGAGCTCGATCTCCACCTCCTTGTCGCGATGTCCCCTCGTCGCCCGAGGCTGCGCGTGGTGACAGCGACTGGTCGCCTGCAGCCAGCGTCCACGGCCACAGCGACCGCAGCAAGCATCGGGGAGCCACTCGCTGCACTCCAGCTGGCGGTGACAACATTGACATGATCCTGCCTGGCTCGTTGTCCCCTACTCCCTCTACTGCTGGATCCTCTGTGGCTGGGGTGGGTGAGAGCGTTGGTGGGGAAAATACTCACAACTCGGATAATGACAACGAGCCATTGTCTTCTCCGGTGACTCGACCTGCCGTGGTACACCCTATGGTACCACCACCTGAAGCACGCACACGTCTTCAAAAAGGTATACGTAATCCAAAAAAGTACATCGATGGAACTGTTAGATATGGCATGCTTGTATCCACAGGTGAACCTTATACACTTAGTGAAGCAATGGATGATCTAAATTGCCGCAAAGCTATGGAAGAAGAATACAAGGCATTAATTGAAAACAAGACGTGCCATCTTGTTCCACCTAGTAAAAACAAGAATCTAATTGACTGTAAGTGGGTATATTCCATAAAGAAGAAAGCAGATGGATCTATTGACAGGTACAAGGCAAGACTTGTTGCAAAAGGATTCAAACAAAGGTATGGTATTGATTATAAGGATACTTTTAGTCTTGTTGTCAAAATTGCTACCATCAAGACTGTTTTGGCTATCTCTGCCTCTCGTGGATGGAATCTACGGCAGCTAGATGTCAAGAACGCGTTTTTACATGGTGTTCTAGAAGAGGAAGTTTATATGAAACAACCTCCAGGTTTTGAACATCCTTCCGCTCCGCATTACATCTGCAAACTTGATAAAGCTCTTTATGGACTAAAACAAGCACCTCGAGCCCGGTACTCTAGGTTGAGCTCCAAACTTTGTGATCTTGGTTTCATACCTTCAAAGGCCGATACCTCACTGTTCCTCTACAGCTGTGCTGGTGTCACCATATATATGCTGATTTATATTGATAATATCATTGTTACAAGTTCTTCTGATCATGCAATTACCATTCTGCTTAAGGAACTGAATGAGAGTTTTGCCATAAAGGATTTAGGTGTCTTACACTACTTTCTTGGTATTGAAGTAAAAAGGATACAAAGTGGCTTAATTCTTTCACAGGAGAAATATGCTTCTGAGCTTCTTGCCAAGGTGGGTATGCATGATTACAATTCTGCCCCCACACCTTTGTCCTCTACAGAACAGCTATCTCTATATGATGGTACACCACTGGGTACTGAAGACAGCACTCGGTATAGCAGTATTGTTGGAGGTTTACAATACTTAACATTGACTCGTCCAGATATAGTTTTTTCAGTGAACAAGGTTTGTCAGTTTCTTCATGCTCCAACTACTGAACATTGGACAGCTGTTAAACGCATACTCAGATATATACATGATACACTGAAGATTGGAATCTCTTTCTCCAAGTCTTCATCTACATTCCTCAGTGCTTTTTCAGATGCTGATTGGGGCAGGCTCTCTTGATGACAGACGGTCTACTGGTGGTTTTGCCATATTTGTTGGACCAAATTTGGTCTCCTGGTATGCCAGAAAACAAGCTACAGTGTCCAGGTCTAGTACTGAAGTTGAGTATAAAGCTTTAGCAGATGCTACGGCTGAACTAATGTGGGTTCGGGCTCTTCTTAGTGAACTTGGAGTTAAGTTGAAAGAAAAACCATGTCTCTGATGTGACAACTTGGGTGCTACATATCTGTCTGCAAATCCAGTATTTCATGCTAGAACTAAACATATAAAAATTGATCACTACTTTGTTAGAGAAAGAGTCACCAACAAATCTTCTGGATATCAAGTTTATCTCAAGCAAGGATCAAGTTGCAGATGGTTTTACAAAGGCACTTCCTGTCAAGAAACTAGAAGAGTTTAGGCGTAATCTTAACGTTTTAAAAGGTTTAGATTAAGGAGGAGTGTTAAATGTATTTTCCTTTTACGTATATGTCGTATGCATGTATACGGATATATACCTCTGTAAAACGTTTGGCTTTGCCTCTATATTAACATGCAACCATACCGAGTCCAAGGTATGTTCCCAGCCACGATAATTGACAGGTACCATGTACTCCGGTTGTTCACTGTTCATCACGATAGGAACGGGATCGGCCGGCCGGGCTATATTGATGTGTGTGCGTGGAAGCGGTACGCGACCGGACGGCCACTCGACAGTGCCGTTAATTACACCGCGTGGATCGATCGAGCTAGATTTGGGCCCTGACGTTTGCACGAAAATTGCCAGACAGACGTAGTGTACATGTCTTTATGTACCCGGCGCAGGACTACCGCTACGTACCTAGCGGGTATGTACGTTGGATCCTATATATACAGATTTGTGGTACTCCGCACTCGGATGTCACTCGATCATTAGGGACCTCAAAGATGGGACAAGAGCCAGCTCTCTCACGAACTATCGATCATGCATGTTTATATGCGGAGGAAATTTCTATAGGAGAGTGCTACGGTCTCCTGGGATCCATCCTCGGGTCCCTAGCCGTCCGATCGGGTCAGATCGACGGTCGGATCTCTTTCTCGTCTTTTCATCCTGTTTTTGCTACAGATAGTTCCGCTTTTGCACAAATAATCTCGTTTTTGCCACATGTAGCAGAAAACGGTTCGGTCCAGAAACAAACATACATACTAGACCTCGCCCGAGAGTTCGCCGAAGAACTCGCCAGCGACCTTCTAGGAAAAAAATTGTGCTAATGTAGCTGATCCGACATCACCAAAGACTTTCACCGGTAGACCTCGTCGGAGACCGTGTAGAAAAAATTTAAGCTATTGTAGCAAAATCACAAAACAGATGTAGCAAAATGTTTTTCTAATGTAGCAAAGGGGACATCATCGGATACATCACCGGAGACCTGGTAGCAAACCTGAGATCGGTTAGCAAAAACAGTATGGCGAAAATAGCAAAAAATATGTGAATACATAGAAAAAAATGCTAAGGTAGCAAAACGCTCGTAGCAAAAGACTGACATAAAAATAGCGACACCGGCCAACTAGAGTAGCAGACGCTCTAAACTGTGGTAGCAACACTGGACGTCGTATGTAGCAAATCCATCCGCCATCGGTTGCATCTCCGGTATCCCCTAGGATCAGGGGCAGCAACAACACTCAGAACAACAAACCCATGTCGGTAGCGACTCGTTGCGACAGGGGAGAGGTTGGAGGCGGAGCAAGGCGGCGAATCTGACGACGTCTACCCGACGTAGCAAGGCGGCGACTCTGACGGCGTCTACCCGATGGATCAAGGCGGCGACTACAGGCGCGAGGGGCGGCGGCCTAGGTGCGGAGTGCGGCAGCGCGAGGGAGCGACTGGGCGGCACAGTCGTGTGTGGATACACAGCAAAGATGCGCAAGCTAGAGGACGATGCTAGGAAACTAAACCCGGACCCACCACGATCGCACGCACGTGACCCAGCGCCCCAGGGGATAAAATCACGGGATCCCCAGGAGAGGAGTATCATTTTTCATTTCTATATCACGATTGCATAAATTTTCTTTATCTATCAATTATCAACCACAAAAATAACAGTACAAGAGAATAGGGCAGTAGCCTAGTGATTTGGCGTAGTGGCGCACCCAGCGACCGGAGTTTGATTCCTGTCATGGGTGAATTTTTGGAATTCTCACGCCAAGTCCCGCTTCTACTATATCATTACCACCAAGGGCTAGTCCTGGTCGGTTTTCAACAACAACAATACAAAAAGCTCAAAAGTAATACAATTACTACAAATCATGCAACTGGACAACGTAGTGATGACTACATAAACTAGCGCGAGCCAATCGCATCGTTCTCGCCCCTCCATCAACGGAGTCTTGCAAATCTTGACGTAATAGAACTTATCGAGGGGAAGTTGTCGTGTTAAGATCCCAAGGGGCAGTGCACCAGAGCAACAACCATCGCTAGTGATGGGAATCTTAGAGTGAAAGAGACTCGCCAGAAACCACGTCAATAACACGAAAACCGACCGCTTCTTAAGAGATCCGTTAGACACACACACCCTCCACCAACGGTAGATGCACCACCGGAGCAAGGATAGAGCGGGAAGGATCATATTTTGACTTTAGGACGTAGCAGCCGCCTCGCCTCACAATCTTAGAGTAATTTGATTTAGAATGGTGCGAGTAATGTCAAAGGTATTTATTGACGACAAAGAGTAGTACTCGGATCCATACCGCTATGTACCGCTACGGACGGAGTCCTCGCTTACGCAGATAGGCGAATTACTGCATGCTGCGCGTCTTTGCATTCAAGCTCGATGATAAATGTGAGTGTGCCCGTCGTGTTGCTCCAAACAGGATGATGATGTTTCCACCGTCGTGTTGCTCCGTTAATTTGGTTACACGTCGTGCGCTGGCTTCTTGATGTCAAATTAACGGATCGTATATGCACTACGGACATGCGAAAAGCTATTGTGCCCCTGCTGTTCCATTATGCAGGCCTCATAATAACCACAGAAAAAATGACACCCTAACAAATCACCAAATCCCTCTCTAAAATCTACGTAACCGCTCACTACCTGAACTAGCTAGGAGTTACACCGAATTATGATGAGACAGTGATTGTTACTTTTTTCACAGGCATATCAACCTCAGCGTGTCCTCAGTTGTTATCCCACTCCCAAAACGCCAAGGCAGGTAGTAGTACAGTAGTTGACATGATCTCAAGAGAGCGGAATTAATTACAGACACGTGAACCTGTCTGGCCGATCTATAGTCGCGATCGACAATGTGCATCTTTCCATAGTCCACACACCACGGGACAAGAGCACCCAGACGTTTCCAAAGGTAAAACGCCGATACGCTCGTGTCGTCTGCCCGGCCGGCAACAAGCAGCAGCTAGCCACACCCGGCCCACACCACGCCAACGCTAAACAACCAAAACGAACGAACATGTACTTACTGTAGTATGTTGGAGCACTGCACACATTAGTACATTACTATAGGGCACACACCGGATCGATCGAACAGCCAGCGAGACGCAGCCACGAACTGAGCGGTCGATCGAACGATCAGCTCCCCATATGGACTGGAACGGCGTGCGCTTGACCGGCCCAGCCTACTGCCAACCCGCGGACTCCCTCCTGACGCCGCCGCCGCCGCAGAACTGCACCATCCACGGGCTCGGCCGGCGGGCCCCTCCGAGGCCGATCATTCCCTTCGTCGCCGGCGCATCGTAGTAGTGGTAGTACTGCTGCTGGGCGCCGGCTTCCTCCAGGCAGCTGCTCGAGCCGCCGGAGAAGAGCCAGCGGGTGGACGAGGACGACTGCACCGACGACGCAGCGGACGAGGTCTCGGCCGCCGCCGACACGCGGGACCTGCCGAGCGCGATCCGGCGGAACACGGCGGCGATGAAGCCGATCTTGATCCACTTGAGCCTCCTGTATCCCACGCATTTCTTGTCGCCAGCAGCGGCGCGCGCCTTCCTGCCGTGCGACAACGCGGCCGCGCGCAGGTGGTAGGACGGCGGCGGGGTGATGGCCGGGACGACGGCAGCGGCGGTGGAGAGCGTGGTCCTGCAGGAGGCCCAGTCCTTGGGCGTGCCGGGCCGGGACTCCCAGCCGAAGGGCACGGCGCCCGGGCCGGCGCCGTAGTAGCGGAAGGAGGGGTTGGCGAGGGAGCTCTCCTTGGTGAGCAGCCGCGCGAAGAACTCGCCGTCGTGTGTGATGCGCAGCGGGCTCTGCGGGTAGTTGGGCGTCTCCGCGCCGCTGCGAGGGATCGGCAGCGGCATCGCCATCTCCAGGCTCTAGTACTTGCTAGCCACAGTGTGCGTGGTAGGTGCGGGATTAATTGGTCGCTGCGTGGGAGAGAGTGGAGCAGCGGGAACGATCCGAGAACTCGAGTGATCCGATGGCGCGCGTTTTATACTGCGCAGGATCTCCCGCTCGCTGGTCACTTGCGATCCAAACAAGTACCGGCACCTTTTTCCTGCCCAATCGCGGGGAATGACACGCTGGCACGTGCCGAGCGACAAGGGCGAGCGACCGAGCGTGTCTTTTTTTTCCCGTAGGACCGACCGTATCTATACATGCAACATGTGTATATTTATTTGATATATTGTACAATTGATACGTTTCCTGTGCACTAGTTCTTACAAAAAAAATATTTCGGAAAGTGCATTACATTTTTTATACGAAAATTCAATCGATCTATTAATAATCATCCACATTAGTACAAAGAGGATTGGAGGAAGTATGAACAGTTTTTCAAGTTCACTGAATCGAGGGAGAGTCGTAAACTCCTCCAATCCTCCACCAGAGCATATCCAAGTGGATCATCAAATGAAAATGTAATAATATGAGAAGTTGATTCCCTTACAGTTGTTATCCGAATTTTCTAGCAAGCGAACTTTTAAGATGTGGGCCTAAAAGATTTTCGAAGGCATAAGTTTGTAATGGATTTCCTATTATTCTGGTTGAGCTTTGTGACCATTCTTTGCATTTTGTTTCAAATTATAACTTTGTAATAAATTTATCCATCAATCGATGAATAAGTTGGGGCTACCCCTTTAAAAAAACATTAAGAATAATAGGAAGGAAAATGGAGGACGAGGACATGTTGCATCATAGCGGGATGAGAAAATGAAATGAAGAAGAAAGGATCTCATTGGCAACGATAAGGCATGAGGTGGGAAATACATCAACAAAATAGACGACAGTGAGGCCAACTTGGAGGTGGGGTTTGGTTGAGATAGGGAACATAGGAAAATGGCGATCGTGGAGTGGTTAAGAGAAATATGAAGGGCATTAGTCGCTTAGAGGAGGATGAAGGGTGCAATTGCACCCTAAGCTCGTTGTACGACGTTCACGCTATAGTGTATTTCCTATTTATATTTCTAAAATGACTTAGTGAAGGATCAAGGATGGTCATGTAGTTGAGTTGAGGGGGTGAATAGGCACATGCAAATTTTATCATTTTCGTTGCTTTTAGAGAACAAGCGAAATGAAAAGGTTATCTAGAATGCAACTAGACGATATAATTCTAAATGGAAAAGATTAAACTGGCAGCAACATAAACAATGAGAAAACTAGATAAAAGCGACTGTGCAAAGTAATGAAATGATACAGATAACCGAAACTGGACATGGAGACACAAGATTTGCGTGGTAGGTCAACTTCCTTGGGGAAACTCTAGTCTTTGTTGGAGATGCCACTGTCAAGAACACCACATGATACCACGGATCTAGCATTCCTCTCCCTTGAGCAAGCCCAACAAAGTACTTGCCCACGCCAATCTTGAGAAACTTGAGCCGTCGTCCAAAATTTACAAACTTTACCGGAGCAAATATGCAACATGGAAGCTTCCAGCCGACTCTAGGCGCTCAAGGTTGCAAGGGTACATTGCGCCTATGTGTGGTTTTAGTAATTAATGATAATCTTTATGGACTAATGTTTGAAATATTCCATAGGTAATGCTTAGGGGTGGGCATTTGAACCGAGGACCGAATTACCGAACCGAAATAATCTGGACCGCAGCCAAATGAACTGAAACCGAGATATTCGGTAGTAAAATCAGTCCAGAACTCTAGGAAACCGAACTTGCTTCGTCTATTTCGGTTTGAAGTCGTGGCTGACCAAATGACCGAACAACCCGAGAAAAATCCCTGACAAGCCGATTCCAAGCATTAGACCCACAGTCCATTAGTTATTTTGTCCATGTAGGCCTTCCTGTTACACGAACGGACACCACAATCGTCAAAAGTAAAAAAACAAACTGACACTGCACCTTATCTATTATCTAGTCATGAATCTTATCTACTAGTAGTAGTACTCCCTAGTTGCAAAGCCATGGTAGCCGCCAGCCATGAGACTAGGCGTTGCGCCGATGCTCTACCTCTCATGCTCGATTCCAGTGGCCAGCGACCCGCTCCGTGGCTCTCTTGCTTCCTCCTACTTTTCGTCTACAGCAGTCTCCTCCCTCTAATTTCGACTGGTGCCATATCCTGGCTAGTCGGCATCGCGCCCGACGACCTGCAGACTCTTCTCTACTAGCATCGGTCAGCTAGCTCAACCTCTCCGGGGTTATATCCCATTCCTTTCTAGTCAAGTGCATATCTCTGGTAATACAATTTTTGTTTGATTTCTATTGATGCCGACGCCTGGTTTCCTCGGACAGGTATCGTATATTCGGTCACAAATCGAGAACCGAACCGAAACTTTGGTGCACCGATTGCCCGGTTAGCATCTTTGCAGAACGCCGATCGGTCAGCGTTTTCAACTAACCGAAGTTATTTATAGACCGATATACCGAACCGATATGTTCGGCGTAATCGAATGCCCACCCCTAATGCTTGTAGTCTATGTGTTGGAGTCAAGTATGAATGCCATGAAGATAAAGATATACCTTGAGTACTGGCATCAAAATCATCAATTTGAAGAGAAGAATATGATATGATCAAGAAGAATAAATGAAGATGGATTCTTATGTGGAACTCAGGTTATGCATGCGCTAGCTTATGTGTTAAGTAATGTATGTTCAAGATCTTGAGAGTTTGATCTCAAGAGAAGAATTCAAGATTTGGTTCTAAGTCAGTGTCACGATAGTTAGTGATCTATGGGTGACTAAGATTTAGAGCACTCTATAAAATGAAGAGTTATGTATGTACCTCAAGATATTGGTATAGAGCATGAGAATATACATGGCTGACAAATACAAAGAGTGAAGATTGAATTCAAGTTGGTTAACACATGAAGCATAAAGAATGTACCACATGGATCTTGTGGTATGGTAAGCTTGTCAATTATGCTTCATGAACTAACCCATTATGTATGTGGCTTGTGTTGTCTATGTGGGTTAGGTATCTTTTCATGGACATGCATCAAAAGTAAAGATTTCATATAACCCGTGAGAGGATGACATCAAGTGGCGATCGTCATCAAGGTTAAGAAGCGTGAGTTCAGTATAAGCATCTCAAAAATATCATATACTTGAAGTTTGCCATCCATTTGGTGATAATGGACATGTAAAGATGTGTCTTAATGAAGCTATCGTATAGCGGTGTATGGGGAGCAAATTATGAGTCTTCGTGAAGCACAATGATCAAGTGAAGCATTCCGTCTTGAATGGAGCTTGAAGCGTTATCATCGAGATCAAGAAGGATGCGCAAGCCAAAGGTATGTCTTTGCTAGTTTTTTCTTTTACCGGTATCAAGGTGGTTGTTGGGAGACTACACTATAGGACAGATACACGCACTATCAAGATGAGCTTTCGGTTTATTAACTTGATCACATCGTCATAGGGAGCTCAATCCTTCGCATACTTTGTATCTCCCTATTTTGTTTTTTATTGATGTTTCTCTATGTTAGGTTATTGATCTTGTTTCTAGCTCTTCAACAAGTCCAAGTTCATCGAAAACCGAATTTCTATGCATCTTCTATTGTGTTTTCAAGTTTGAAGGTTTTACCGGTTCTTCATTTTGGGAGGCTTCATACCTCTCCGAATATTGTATTTTTCCTCTTTATGTTTCTTGGGTTTTATAGCCTCTATTATATAGAGCTTGTTCTTAGTTTTTTTTAAATCCCAAGTTTGCTAAAAATGGAGTTCGTATGCAAAAGTTATTGCGTTTTTGATGAATAATGTTGGTTGCCGGTTGTGGATCCGGTTTGACTGGAGTTGGCACCAAGACGGTCGGTCTAAACCGACCAAAAACAAATCTATACTAACTCGGGCTCCAGTACGCATCTGGTTTTATCCGGTCCTTGGTCCGGTTGACCAGGGGTTTCAGTCCAGAGTCCATTTTGACTGATCGGGGGACCGAAACTCCCAGATTTACCACCAACGATCATATTTGGCTTTCCCTATAAAAAGGGCTTCTCCCCTAACAGTTTTTTTTAGAGTTTATGAGCATGTTTTTGACCTCTATTGTTGACTCTCTTGAGCTTGCTTCCTCTCCCTTCCCTCCTATGTTTTTGCATCTTTTTGAGAGCTTTGGAAGAGGAGATCTAGATCTACAATCCCCACCAATCATTTCCTTCTCTAAGTGAGGGGAACCCATTGGATCAAGATCTTGGAGTCATTGGTTGATTTCCACCATTGTTCTTCCTCTTTAATTTCTCCCTAGCACTTATTGTTTTGGTGGGATTTGAGTGTGAAGGATTTGAACACCTTTGGTGTTTTTGCGTTGCATTCTTGCATAAGTGTTGAGATTTTCATTATGATTTATTCGAGTGAGATACCATGAGACTGTTACTCATGGAGGGTGACCTCCTAGTTGGCTTGGCGGTTTGTCACATGGTGTTCTCTTCATGGAAGATTGAGAAGAGGCCCGGGGTTCTCTTTCGAGGAGCTTGTGAAGTGATTGTGCAGCTTGATATCTCCGGAGTGGAGAAAAAGCTAGCCATAAGGAAAGAGGTTATTCCTTCAACGTGATAGCCTCGGAGAATAAGGTGTCCTTCGTGGTGTGGAGAAATCCTTTATGAGATCGCATACCTCTCCAACATGACTTTTTTTCGAAAAGGGGAATAAAACCCCGGCCTCTGCATCGGTTGATGCACACATCCCTTTATTAAAACGCATAATCCAAAAGTATTACAAGTTAAGCGATCACATAAGATCGAGATAAAGATCAACCAGCGAAAAATATGAAACAAAGGACTAAGCATCATTCTTTAGTCTATTAAAACGTAGCTAACCAGATTGGCTGAAGATGTGCCCACGACCATCAAGAGACGGCTGCACCCAGTAGCCATAATATCCCGCTGGTGTTGCGGTGATAAGAGTGCCCATAGCTGCACCCAATGGGCCACCATATGTATAACCTGCAAAAGATTGAAAGTTTTTGATCTGTTAAAAATGATATCATTTCTATATCTCTAGATAGACCAACATAAGGCTGACACACCAATGCGAACTCTAGCTTTAGATGATTTATCAAAACCATTCAACCAGTTTCCAAACATATCTGTTACATTAGCAGGAGGGGATAAGTCATATGCAAAGTGATTAATACGCCACAAAAGGCGAGCAAAAGGATAGGATATAAACAAAGGAAGGGAACATGGCGTATCTCCAACGTGACGTATCTCTCCTCGAAGGAAGGGAACATGGGAATACATCTTTGTATCCCCTTGTCTCGGTTATCTCTATACCCGAGTTTACTTTCCTTATGATAACCATCGAGATTAGAGTACTCATATCTTTCTTATCGGTTGTGTTGTATTTATATCTTGTACTATCTTGATTTCTTAACTCGTTGTTGGTGAACTTAGTTGAGCCTAGCTTATTTAGGTTTTATGCTTGTAAAATAAATATTAGATTAATTCTGCATTCTCTCAAGCCAAATAGTTTTTAAATTGCTTATTCACCCTCCTCTAGGCGATATCTATATCATTTCAAAGGTTGCACAAAAAAACCAGAGTAACATGTAACATGATGAACTCCAGGGGATTCAAATTTGGCTTCATGGAATTGTAGATCGGGTTCTCTTCTCTCTTTCAATTCAAAGTTTTGCAAGATTAGTCAAAAGAATTGGAAGATCTTGAGCTTTTGGAGGGTCAATAGTCTTGGGTCGTTTGTGGACAAGGGGGATTTATATAAGTCCTTCAAAAATTTGTGTGTTATCCCTCTTATTTGGTTACTACACCTGACTGCACGACTGCCAAACCATCTGGTCACTTGAACATCCAGGCAAGGATCCAAGCATGTTATTAACTTACTGACTTTGTCTTGATCCTCATCCAGATGTCCACGCCAACATCCGGGTTAGGTCTGATAGGAAGCTGTGCATTTTTCTAGATAATGTTTTTTGAGGTTTTGGAGCTTCTTTTCAAGGGAATTTTTTGGGGTATGTAAATTTAGAAGAAAAAAACGTATACTCACATGATACCAAAGCATAAGCCTCTTCTAGTAATGGGGTGTTTCGTACGTACTCAAACACATAAAAGATTCCATGAATTCTAAGTAGTTTGTTTGCCTTTCTATTTTTTTCGTTAGGGCTCGTTTGAATCCATCATTTCATTTCATTTGATAGAAATGGAATGAACTGACATTGTTGTCATCATTTCATTTTGTCCAATTTAAAATTCTAATCTAAAAATCATGTTTGGCTATCGCAAGGAATTATAAATGAAATTATTTCCATACAAATGATTGGGTTGGGAATAGAAATTGATTTAACACACCATACCTATTTTCTAGAAATTTTAATTGAAATGACAGTTCCAATTCCATATTGCCAAACACGTAGCTGAATTCCACCTACCCAGTCCTTGAAATTACGAATTGAAATGACGGTCCAATTCCGTGACAGCCAAACATGTATTATATCGAATCTTAATTGAATTCCATGATTTCTCCTCTCATTGAATTTTTCCGTCCCAGGGGCTAAAAACCTGTTGATAGATTTCTAACATAAGCCCCCTCATCGCTTGGTTAGTGGTTTATAGAACATTTGCTAGAGAGTTCTTATTTTGCATGGACTCTAAATTAGTTTAGAACATGTTTAGCGGTTTGCTTGTTTTAGGACGTCTGCTAGAGATGTTTGTCCTGGATCGTATAATCAACATGAGTCTCAGATTTCTAAGGTAAGAAGTTGCGCCTATATATATAATATACAGTATGAGATGACATGATATGGTTAGCGGCCAACTTGCACGATCAACATACCGTTTATGATTCCGAACTAACCACTATTTTTTACTACTAGTACTATCAGTAGAACCGTGCAAGACCAAAAGTCGTGCCATATGCCTGCACGAAGCAGTCCATCTACCAAAGTACCAATCGAGGGACATGCTGAAACATGCACGCCCGGCTCGACAAAATACGCAGGAAGCACTCAACATCGGCATAGCAAACACCGCCTGGTCTGCACGGAATGGATCAACACGAAGCACCTCAGTCCTCAGCGTCAGCGATGGATCGGAATTCTGAGACCACCCTCCATAAATTTAGGCAATATATGTTGACAAACCGCTGAACGACCGAAGGTTGGAGGAGATACATGCATCCATGGGTGCCATTGGCGGCCGCGAGAATCTTACCCCGTTTTAAGCGAGCGCTGCCACGGGTTTGATAAAAAAAAACAGAGTTACACTACACATACGGACTGTTTTCTACAGAATCATACCTACGTGCTAACGTGTTGTGCGGGTGGAGGATCACAGCCCGAACATCACGGAAGGTAAAAGGATCTGCACCAGTCTGCTACACCCACGTGATCCCGTAAGGTTGTTCCCGTAACAAAGAGTGTAGCTTTATTGGAAAAAACATCTTATAAAGTAATCACGCGTGCGTCACACCGAGGGCCCCGGCACGTATGTATAGTACTTCATACTACTTCCTATCTAAATTACTGTTCTCAGATTTGCCTAGATTCGGACGTGTGTAACATGACTAGATATATCTAAATTTAGATAAATTTAAGAACATTAATATGAATTGGAAGGAGTAATACAATTGTTGGCGGACAGAGTTTCTCGCGTTAAAAAACAGATCGAGATACAGAATCTCTGCCCTCACGCACGATGGTCTTGAGCCTCGACTTACTACTCTACCATATTTCCGATCTCGTTGTGTTCTCACATACTCTGCATGTGCGAGTATATCGCAGATCGTGACGCGGAATCATGGACAGACACATGCTTAACAGCACAGACGAAGTAATTATATGGCTGGAACATTAAACTATTTGGGACTCACCGCGCATTTGTGATGCTATCTTGGAATGCAATTTGCGCACTGTGGCCGAGCGAGGCGCACGCGCTCGTGGCTTTCGATTCCATTTTTCTTCGTGACAGCTTGGCTCTCTATCCGCGGAGGCCAAACACCCTAAAGATTTGCATATTTCAAAATTACTATCGTGTCTTTTCTTTAACCGCGAAGGCCGATCTCTAAACCATACGACAAGGGCTCTCTCCTCTCTGGATGCGATCTCTAAACCAGAATCCGGTGCTACTCTGCTCCAAGAAGCCAGCGGATGCACGTGCCGTGTTAGAGTCATTTCTTTTGACCTTCCAGGCTTGCTCCCCACAAGGCTTTGGCGCGGCGTCCCATCCGGTGCGGCAGCAGGGTGGATGCGGTTGCGGAGCGGCGGTTTGGGACGGCGGCACGGCATGGCGGTGTGCGGTACGGTGGTGGTATGGTCCCAAGGGCTGGAGGCGACGACTGCGGTGGTGCCTGCAATGGCCAACTCATCCTCTTCTCCCCCATGGCGCTGCTCGCCGTGCTGCTTGCGGACGTGGCGGCTTGTCTTTCCGGTGGGTCAGGCGGCCGGTGAAGGTTAGAGGTGTGGGGGCTTCTGGCCGCTTTGGAATAAAAGAGGCGGTCCTAGGGTTTCTCCTGCGCCAAGACGAAGATCTGATGGTTGCCTATCCTCGTTGATCTGGCATGAAGCGGCATAATTCGGAAGGCTCCGCCAATGAACTCGCATGGACGTATCATGCCTAGAGGTTGCTGGACCGGAAGGAATTCGGTCGTGCGCACCCATATTTTTTCTGACCCTTTGGTTTTATAAAGAGCGTTGTGAAGCTCTGCTATTTATTACCATCATGTATCATAGCTTTGACGATCCATGATGAAGTCAGATGCAGATAATGTCATGAAAGCAGAGACGTGAGAGCTAGCGATGATGGTTTGAGTCTTTGTGGCATGAGAAACTGGTTTGGTGAACTGTTACTCGCAACAGTGATCGTTAGTGGGGCGGCAACACATGAGAAGTTCAGAGTCTTATCTTGTAGGGTGAAAATCTAAGGTCTAGCCTTAATTGATTATGTTTGGCAATGACCTTGTTTGTTTTTTGAGCAAGGACTTTCTTCGGAGTGAAAACCTATGATCTTTGATCGAGCGACGAGGTGGTGTTAGTATCGCTGCTCCAAGGAATTAATTGTTGTAGCGAAACTTTTTTTTGTAATTCTTCTTTTTTTTCTGGATTGTATTCCTAAGGAGCTCTAAGCTCCCTAGAATTGAGAGACTGTGGTTGATCGGTCGTTTCCCCGCTGGATGGGACCCATCTGTCCGTGAGTGCCGCTTCGCTGCGCATGGCTTTGGTTGTCGGCGGGATGGTCGCGGTCGTCAAGTGCATTTTGATTACTGGGCTCGCTATTCTCTTTCCCCTGTTCCTTCACTTTCCCCCGCACCACGGCCACCGACATGCCTCGATCCGATCTACCGATGCGTGCCTGCACCCCACCCCGTCCTTCGTCTCTCCCTCAATATTGCCCTCGACCTCGAGCCGCTCCTCTTCCACATCGCCGCCACGCCCCTGCTACGCCACTGGTCGTCGGCCCACGTGCTTCCCTAGGTGCATCGCTTCCTACGTGCCTCACCTGCTCCGGAGCACACCCACACACCGAAACGGCGGCCTTCGGGCCACACGCCGGAGACCGATGGGAGCCAGCCCGCATCGCGACGCAGCGCCTCCTCTAGCAACCTCACCGGACGGCCGAACCACAATCTACCTCGCTAGAGAGCACGCAACATCCGTACCCTATTCATGTCCCCATCGTGTGCCAGCGCCGACGCTTTAGATTTTCTGGAGCATTGAGCTAGGAGCTAGCTACGCGGGCAGTCGGGTATAGAGTTGCGGATTTGGATTCCGTATTGGAGGGGCAGAGGAGTGGGTGACAAAAAGCTCTCCAAGCCCAATGATCTGCACTACCGAGATTGGATCAAAGTGAGCTCAAATATTGCAATCTACAGTAAGAGACTACCTTTCTTCTTCTTCTTCTTCTTCTTCTTCTTCTTCTTCTTCTTCTTCTTCTTCTTCTTCTTTACATCGCAATACATATAAGCATGCACTATTATGTAAGGCTAAGTTTGCCTAATAACGATTCTTGATATCCATCTCACATGGTGAAACTTTGTGTGGTACCAGATGCTTATAAGTCACTATGTTATTTTATGTTTTTGCAGCAGTAACGAGATATCATAGGATGCACCATACATAGGATTTTGTAATGGTGCTTCTTATATAATTCCATGCACAAATTAGTTAATTTCACGATCATGGTATCCCGAGAATCTGATTTTATTGCTGATTTTCAGGTGTACTCGTTTAGTTAAGTTTGATGCAGTGTGTGCCAGATCGAGCTAGGTGCTACTTAGGAAACACAATGAAGAAAAAGGAAAAAAAATATGTTTTATTTTCTTAGAAGAAGCTTAAAGTTAATGGAGTTTTGTGTGGATCCTGTCCTTCGACAAAGATTCTGTAAGTATCTAGTTTCTCTTGTTTCTATACACAAGCTTATAACAGGAAATTTTAGGCAGCCCATTGGTACCTTACTCTCTTGAATTTACTGCAACTTAATGCTAAACATTAAGCGAAAGCACTAACTGGTGAACTAAAAAAGTTTGTTGATAGTCCTTATAACAAAATTTCCAGTCGTTTTCGGACATTTTCTGCTATTCATCGGATTATTTACATAGGCATTTTCGTAACTACTTTTACAAGAATTCATATGGAAAGATGTCCTGGTATTATGTTATTTTTATTCATATGTTTAACAACACCTTGCCCATGGGCTGATTTTATTTCTGCAAGGAAAATCTCTTATACATTTCTTCTACAGTGGTTTATGAAGAATCAGAAATAGTTGACACAATTACTTGGTTTTATAGAAACATTTATGTCAGCATCTCTGGCAACCATGCTCCAATCTATGCCTCACCTCTGGCCATCAATATTTTTCTCGATCTGGAGCAGTAAGCGATTGAGAATAGCTGATATACGTAAACTGCAATATTGCTTATAGTATTGTTGCCTTTTAGTTGGAGGTTGTACTATTCTTTTTCTTTTCACAAACTTGGTATAGTTGACTCTTGGTTGCAAATATGGTCAGGCATCGTACCGCAAGCAGGTGCAGGGTGTGCACCTGGACAGGGTCTTTAATTGATTAGGGCCTCAAAATTTCCCCTAATACTCTTTAGTAGCATTAATCAAGATAATATATTTGATAATTTAGAGATTTAAGTGTTGCTCGCGCCCCTGTGAAATTACGGCTCCAATCAGCCAAACAATTTCCCATGCTTGCCTCATGCCTCCCACACCATGTCCCTCTCTGAACACACTTTTCACTCTTAATTTGCACACGAGTATGCTGACAATAGATTTTGTAACTACAAATTCTAGAGAGAGAGGCATCTTTCAAGTTTCAACTTGAAGATGCATTAGCAGTTAATTAGTAAGAGTTTATGACTTCTTTTCAGCAGGATGTACTATTAAACAAACCTGACTTTGGATTGTGAGGGCCGACACTGTATCCATTGTGCAGCTTAGACCATTATTGTTAGTATAAAGATTTAAGAAAAATGTTAGCTGGCCTATCTAATGTAAATAATTTTTATATCGTAACAATCAAGTATTACAAATTATTGATCCTAGGATCTGATCTATCATCAAACATAATTCTTGGAGAAAAATATTAGAGGCTCACTTAGAGAGAAATATCAATCATTTTGGTAGAAGACTTAATATCCCTTTAATGATGAAATTTTTGTAGAAAGCTAAACAAGAATGGTTCTGGATGTGCCTCAGATACCGCCTAACGGTGATCTACTGTGATTGCAACAGCGCTGATGGTGGCTACCGAGTACATCTGGTGGTCAGACTGCCTATCAAGGACAACATCAATGCGCCAGTTATGGAGATGGACATCTATTACTATGTGCTCTGCCACTTCGGCCATCCGGCACGCCCTACTGCGAGTTTTACGACGGCGCCCACCATTGAGGTCTCCATCGATTTGTTCCGCCCATCCATCTGGTGAAGAAGATTTGATGGCCATCTATATGCAGAGTAAGGAGTTGTTCAGTTTCCATTCTAGAGTTGGGGCTCCGTGGTTATAGACGTGTGGTACAGTTGATGATGGTAGTGGTTGGTTACTACCGACTACTGACTGCTATGATGTTTTCTTCTAGTATGGTGTTTTAGCTAAAAAAATATACTCGATTGATGTACAAATGTAATTGTTTTGTTGTATATCAGTTATCGGCGAGTCTTTGCGAACTTTCTTTAAACAAGTTAGTTGCTGCAACTTTATGATTCTATATCCATGTGTTTACTTTTTGCTAGAGCTACGCTTTTTCTTTTGGCTAAAGCTGCACGATTTGGTTCAACTTCTGTTGATATTGTCATTGTTCCTGGTCCCATCAATTCAAGCCAACACTCCTCTCAAATGGTCTATCTGCTACTCCCATCCCTCTCTACTTTTGGTATGTATTAATTGTTGGAATGTTATTGTTATATCTCAGAATTTGGAATATGAATCACTCACTTCCCTGCACCCATCACAGTACTATGCACTACAACAAAATAGAGTAGATGTCTAGCATCCTGCAACACATGACAAGGGCAAAGCCAGGATTACCTAACGTTGAGTGGCATCCATTGGTGCGCTACAGTCATGCTCATTGGCTTTTTATGTTCAAAATTGTGTTGGCACCCACCCACTTATTACATTGTAAAACTCAGGAATTGCCTGGTGTTTTGGCAAAGAAACTGGATTGATAGTAATTCGATTATTGCCATTAGTATGCCTGCTAGAAAAATGATCCACTAATGTTTCATCTATGATGCCTTAGGAGCTTCCAGATTATTGGGTTTGTATTACCATCTTGCACATTTGTATCTTTCTCCGTAGATGAAATCAGATACTATGGTCTTTAGTTTGAAGTTTGCATTTACCTGAATAGCCATTTACTTGCTAGAATTAATTACAAATAGCAGTGCAGTCTGAATGGTGAGAAGATGCACGTTAGGCTATACATGATTTGCAACAGTAGTGTAATATGTTCTCCTGATAATATTATTGGAGTAGAATATAATCGATAAAACTATTCAAGTTGCAATGGTGCCAAACTATATCTGGACAATCATATTGCGAGGATGTGTTTTATGAGCCAGCTGGGCCAAGAGTTCTACTCGAAAGAGCGTGGCTCCAAGTTGCTCGGCGCTGAACCCCGGGCCCATATTTCTAATTAGTTTTTAACACGTGCAGAGATGGAAGCTTGACCGAAGGCGATGCGTCACGAATGTGCCCCTTGCTTTCAAAACAACTCGCCAAGGATATGCAGTTGCCGACGGCTTGCTGTTAAAATCGCCATTGTATGCCTACCCAACCTTTTTTTCCTCAAAAGCTTCCATCTCCTCCCTTGCTATATTCCATCTTGTGACAGCAATACAACTCCAGTCTACGTGTCCTTTGGTGAGTTCATCATGTGGATAGTCAAAGAGTTCATCTGGATGGACCAACAGACTTCCAAACTACCTAAAAAATTAATATAACAAAATATTTGCCACTTTCCTCCACACTTTCCTTTCTTTATATAATGGCAGATTATGTTACCTTGCATTTTGGAATTTCTGCAACGTGCTATGCTTTACTAGAACCACATTGGTAAGTAGTGAATGCTCATGAATTGTAATATCAAGTAGTTGTATTACAAAGTTAGTTAGGCTCCCTTCATATCATACAAAAGTCTTATATCAACAGTCAGTCTATGTGTTATTTATTCTATAGCAGCCATGCAAATTCTGTGTAGAGTACTCCTTCCTTGCCATAACGTAGTGCATATAAGATTTTTTTTAAAGTTAAACTTCATAAACTTTGATTAACTTTATTAAGAAAAATATCTATATCTATAATGTCAAATATATACCATCTCAATATATCATGATGAATCTAATGGTATTGAGTTGGTAGTCTAGATGTTTGTATCTTTTCCTACATACTTGGCCAAACTTGACATTGTTTGACTCTTCAAAATTCTTATATGCACCACATTTTGGCAAGGAATGAGTATATATTACCATGTATGTGTATTAGTAGCTCTGTTGCTATCATATTGTTTTATTTTTCTCTTAACTTCCACACAAATATGTGTAAAATTAGTAGTGTGTTTTTGTTGTATATCTCTCTCTGCATTTTGCTTCTTCGTCGCATCTCACTAAATAAGAGATGGACATGTGGTATGCATCAAAGATCAAAAAAAAATACACAAACCAGCATGTGGAAATCGCGCGCAGCAACGCGTGCGAGGTCCTTCTAGTATATATGTAAAGCCGCTAGGACCACGCGTTATTGCAGAGACTGTATGTAATTGGTATCTTCGCGATATTAATATATGTTCTTTGTCAAAAAAACACAAGCTCAACACAAGGCTAAAATTTTAGTACAAAGAAAACGGAAACAAGATTCCTAATGCATTATATCATGTATTACTATCATAGTCTCATTATATTATTGATTTGTAACATCTCTATACAAAATTGTACAAAATCTTTTTGATGTTCAATTTTTTCTAAGTACTATGGTACGGTATCTTACCTGTGATACTATTATCATGCCATTCATCATTAATTGCAGTGACGCATGAATGCAGGAACTACGATACCCTACCGTGGGTAGTGAATTGATCATCGAAGGGGTATATCTTCTAGCCCCTGTTTTCCTGATATATTACAGCAAAAATATCACCCTGTGGACCTAACTGTTTTTCTCCGTTTTTCTAGGCCTGTCTTTCCACATCCTGCTCCGGTGAGTGTAGAGGGGCCGCCGCCAAGGATACGGGTGCCAATGCCACCACCACCTATCTCGAGTTCGCTACTCGTCCACGTGTCATACTCCCGCATGTCCGCCTCCCTCCCGCATCTCCCTGCCACCCCGATTGTATGTTGGCATCCCCTCCATGCGTCCACCCCAAGCTTCGTCATCCGCATCCAACCTAATGTCTCCTGGAGTTCTGTTGGTAGACGGATCCGCCTCCGACTAGGGTCCACCACCAATGAATGCCTAGCCCGATGACCAACATCTTCTCCCGAGCCAGTCATCGATCGTAACCAGTAGCTTGTCCCAAGATCTAGTGTGGATCCTGTAATGGAGGGGCACTCTTGTGTCCTACATTTGATCAGCAGTACGTGTTGTGCTTCTTATGAATTCTCTCTAATTTGTATGTGTGGATTCATTGTTCTGTCTTTTGTACTTGTTATTATGTCCAGCTCGGCAACGGTGTCGAAGGTGCTGTTGTTCTTGGGCTTGTCCAAGCCTCCCGTGCTTCCCGAGCACGATGATAAGCTTGGCTTCTATTAGTAGTTCTTTGGATTAGGAGAGTTGATTGTTTGAGTTGTTTCTAGCTACTGTTAAATAATTGTGGTTCAAGGCTTGTAGATATATGTCATGATCAAATAAATATAAATTTTCATATCTTTCCATTACCTTGTGTGGAAGAACAAGCAAACAAAATCGATCCTTTTTAGCTATGCAAACAATATATAATATTAAAAGGTAACACATGGCTGTTTTCTTTTCTTGAATTGTTTTTTGTCATGCAATTTTATGTGTTGACGGCCTTACTATCGACATAGATCATGTGTCTGGGAGCTGCCAGCTACTGCCATGTCGCAGTATATGCTGATGGGGTTGTCGTCCGCATACACACTCTAAGGTATGACAACGACGTTTCCCTCGGCATAACTGCGTACCTGGGAGCTTCCTGGAGTGCCCATGTGTCCCTGTATGGCGACGTCAATTGCCGACGGCATATACACTGATGCCGTCAAACGAACCTTACTGTTACTTTTATCTGTCGACTGTTTTCTTTTGCGGAAAGCCACGGAAAACCGTCGGCGTGTACTTGTATGCCAATGACCTCCTTTGCACTGACGGTCAGAGGATGTATATTGATGCTGAGTGTGCCGATGGCCCGCAGTTTTTGGGCCATAAGGACAGCCAGAGTGTGATCAAAGCCAAATTTGCCATGTAACCACAGATGGCATCGGTGCCAAATTCCACTTAACGTTCACAGTGTAGCCCATTGCCACATTTACTTACATAAAGTCTCTCCTTCCCATGCAATGAGGTGGACCTCCATGCAAAAGACATGCAGACAAAAGCGCTGAAGTAACTTTGAGTTTTTTATTCCACACAAGCATTTTGGCATCGGCGCATCTACATGCGCCGGCTCTCTCTTTTTTTGGTTTTGGCAATCAAAGTTGGCATCCTGCAGCGTAGGGAACCGATGCCAAAAGCTAAATAGTCAATTTGGCATCTCAATTTGGCATACACTGTGGCTGCCCTAAGCCGATGGCATCAGGCCGTTAACATAGTTCTCTTTTCCGGTAAACGAGTTGGGATTTTGAAAAAAACTTAAAAGGCAAATACCAAACATATACATATACATATACTACGTACTTCAGAGAACATCAATCTTAAAGTGAGCAAAGGCTAAAATTATGTGATCGCAGGAACACGGGACTACACTACTAGTATTTTCCATCTAAAGAGCATTTTCCACTCTCTGCTGCTGACTTCGGCGTGGTTCATCTGCATGCTAGCCTGCTTTTTATTGCCACTTCAGGTGTACACAAGAGCGAAAGTAATTCATTCCGGTTGGCGAGCTGATTGCTTGCAAAGACAGAATTGGCATGATCGAAGGCTCTTGTAATACGGTGAATCTCATCGGATGTAACTGCTCTGGCTGTATTCTCATCCCTCTCAAATGGATCTTTGACATAAACAAAAAACAGTGCACAGATGTGGAGTCAACATGAGGATCAAAAAATATCAGTATGAAATGTGCGAGCCCAGAAAGTGCACTACAAATAAGGAAATCCTTACGAAGAAGCTGTGAGTGGCCATCCAATGTGGCAAGTCCTGGATTTCCTTGAGCCGGCCCTCGTACGTGGATATAGCAGCAGTAGGAGGGAAAGAACCGGTGAACTGCAAACAAATATATGACCACCTGTTAAGATTATTTATTTCAGGTTAATAATACATAATACTACTATAGTGCACTTTGGCACAAATCCAGCTATCATGCCTTGTTCTAATTATGATTTTAAATGTCTAACACCATTGCCTTTTCAATGTCTATCTCCATATAACAATAATTAACTAATTTTCCCCCGCTCAAGGGACAACAGTGACTTGGGAAATACAATTACCTTTTGAAAAAAAGTTGCAAGCAGATGGGAAAGAGAACTGTGATTTCTTTGCCATGTGCTCTGGCATCGAAATTTCGCAATATTCGCCTTACAAACCTCGTCAAGATGTTTTTCATTGTAATGTGCTGCATGTGAATGCAAGGGGTAAATTACCAGGCACTGATACACCAGACAATCATCAACACAACCCATCACAAATTAAACAAGCAAGTGTGTCTTACCTGCACTATCTTCTGTAATTTTCACATCACAAATCTCTTTCATAGGTGGTAAAATTGCAGGCTTACATGTCTGCAAGATGCAAGGTCAGAGCATAAGAGATAAAATATAATTTTATGCACCTATATGAGAATTAGGAAATTCGAAATTATAGAAGAAACCTGAAAATGATAGAGGACAAGTAAGCAAAGCGAATAGGAGTTAAGAGTTCCATTTTTTGGATCGTTAATGTTTTGAGCCTTGGCCCATTCCTTGACCTGCAAAGACACACAAAGCTGAGCCTTTGCCTTAACAAAGAAATTATGGCAACAGAAAAAAAAAATCACTTGGTTATGTAGATCATACCAATAAAACCATATTGCCAAAGCGCTCGTCAAAATCACTGACCCAGTATAACACTTTAGATTTAATTCGACCTAGATAATTATCAACACATACATCACAGGAAATGCCAAATCTGTTGCTCACATATTGGACAATTGGAACTCTTGCAAGAGAAATGTACCGTACATCTCTAGCAACACCTGAGTCAAGATATGAAAGTAAAATTTAAAATGATTAATATTCTATAAAATGACTAATGACAGAGACAAGAAAATATATCGCATTGAACCAAATAAACATCCATCACTCTGAAGAAAGCATGGAACAAAAGGAGGTTCTCGAATACCGTGATCCAAACTTGTAAATTATAATGGGTGATGATCGTTCACTCTGGTCAAAGTTATAACACGAATATAACGTAATTACCTTTAGTTTGTAAAGCTTCAAGCACTTCTTTCAAGACATTTTGCTTGGTTGATGGGAAGTTTAGGCCATTCAACAGCTCAAGTGATACATCCAAGTCACCTGATTTTGCGTAAAGATTTGATAGGAAGGATCCAAAAGGTTCAGCTGTTAACGGAAATAGAGAGGTTAGTAAAAGCAAAAACTAGGCATGGTGTTGTAAGAGAATGGTGAAACAGTGTCTGCCATTTGAGCAGTCCCCAAAATTGTAGCTTAAATAAACTATATATAACTTTGCATAAATATTAAAAAGGAAGAACATAAATAACTTAGTACCCTAACCATGTTCTCTAGGCAACAAAACAAACTGTTCACTACTGCCATAAGTAGCTAATGTACTGCGGCAGTCTCATGGACCTTACGTCTATACTCTACAGAACTCTGGGCAAAAAGAAAATTGTTATTCATTTGTCACAAACTAAATTAATCCCCTTTTCGGATTTTGGATTTTACAAGCTTATCACTTCTTCCTGTTATCATACAACTATTGGCCAGAGGTCATAATCTAGTGTTCATTGGAAAGGAGGGGAAAAATCCTGGATGTTACTGGAGGAATACAAATAAATGAAGTTCAATATACTACCGCCGGCGCCGTTCCAGAAGTATAATTTTTTTAAAGTCAAACAATGTGAAGTTTAACCAGATTTGCTGATAAGACTATCGCCTGCATGCTTAACGGATGGAGATGACTACCTTTCGGTAGTCTATAGAAAATTCGGAATCCAAACTCCGTGTCCAGGATATAGTGTGCGAAAAAAGGGAAAACCTAAATAATGAGTAGTTACCTATCATGGTAAGTGAAGAGATGGAATCTCTAAGCTCCTGAAGTGCTTGAAGTCGTAGGTTATGATCCTTCTCGTCTGGTTTGATTGCAGAGAGGATGTCCTCGATACACTTCCCGAGCACATCATAGGTATGGCCATCCTCAGTCATGCTGAAACCCTGCAGCCAACATATAAAATATACATAGAATCAAACAAGGAGAAGAAAAAGATCATGATATTAAAATAGTGTAAAATAGTGCTGCTAAGATATAACCAAAATACAACCTGTCCTAACTACAAGAGATATATTTGCTCTGACCAGAAGGTAAAACAAGGCATGAACCTATGTTCTCAAGTACTCATGTTCATTAAATGTTCTAGCGACGGCTAAATGCTTTGAAAGAATCAAACCGTACAGTAGAAATGACAAGTTCACCTAGTGTGAAATTTACTAGGACAATCACTAGGGGAAATAATATTGGGGAAAGCAAACATTCCCTGCAGTTTCTTCTTCAGAAAGGTTAGTTCCCTAGAAATTTGGCCACAACGAACGTTGTAACCTGTAAAGCAGGTTTCCCTTGGCTTTGCTATTCTAGGAAACAATTTGTATTTTGGTCTCTTTTTAGGCTGTATGCAAATTGTTATAACTTCTGGGAGGCACTGTACGCTGATTCGAAATCAACAACATCGAACATGATCCCTTCTGTTCGGAAATTATCTGGCGTCCCGAACGTCACCGGAAGTGTGATCTGGCCGATAGTAGCGGCCCAGGATCCAGGTATGATACCGTGGATACGGTAAGACGCCGGCTTCATCATTGCAGATCGAGGGACCTCCATCTGATCGAGTGTGCTGGTGAAGATGAGGTTCACAGGACTTCCTCCGTTCACAAAAACTCGGCTAACCCTGCAGTTTTGGATAAAGGGGCTGACGACGATCGGGAAGCGACCTGGCTCAGAGTCAGAGAAGAAGTTGTCGACAAAATCATCCTGATCGAACGAAATCTCGACGTCGTACCACTTGACCGCCTGGAGTTTCTGCCGCTTCTTAGGGTTCTCCCGGGCCATCGTCGTGTATTCTCTGTTGGACTCGTAACCGTAAGAGGCCGAGCCCACAAATATACTCCCGACGAAGACCATCGTATCCTGGGAGACAGTAGTACAGGGTCGAAGCCACCGCCACGGGCGCCGGCGGCGGGAGGCCGGCTGGAGGATGGTGCGGCGAAGGCTCCTTCTCGACCTCTTAGATCGACTTGGCTAGGTAGGGCAGCGTGGGGTTTAATCCTTTTTCGTTGATCTCCTCGTGTCTAGCGTCCGGGCCTAAAGTCTGCTACCTGCTAATGAAGGCGAAGAGTCAGACTAACTCAGACTCGTACATGACTTGGATAGGAAACGTTAACTATGGAAGCTACAACTGACTTAATCCTAGACTACTTACATCTGATTATTCATGCCTTAACTAGTCATCACCATTGCAGATCATGCGTGTTCTAGGCCCCGAAACTCCAGGGTCCAGAACTTCCGAGTAGAAGTCTCGACCTCTCTAGTGCGGTCTGTATTTTGCACTCGATAGCCCGCAGATTGGCACAAAAACTCGGGAATTGGGAAGCTTTGGCCCTCTAAAGAAAATCCCTGGACCACCTCCTGTGTGTAAAGTGAGGCATGGTGAATTGTATAGTCCGAAGATTGGCCCAGAGGTAGCCAAGATATTCCAGGCACCCCGGAACATCCGGCCCTGGGAAAAAAACAACCATAATGATTAGATTCGTCGAGGATGCCACTATATAAAGGCCCTTCCTCCCCACAGAGAACGGATCGTCTTTTTCCTCTGTCTCCTCCATTGTTGCAAGAGTTTAATTTTTCGATATCTTCCCTGGAGCTCCAATCTTGATGATTCTTTAGATAAAGACTGAAGAGGAGATCCAGATCTACTTTTGTCACCAAAGAAATGTGATCCTCAGTTGCTATCCATTGTGGATCTTGTTACTCTTGGATGTATGGGAACCCTAATCGGAAGTGGTTGTCCTGGAGCTCAATGATTATTGTGTAAAGCTTTGTGGCAAGCTTCAAAGTCTCTAGTTGAGTTGTGGAGATCGCTTCAAACAAGTTTTTAAAGGTTTGGTTGTTGCCTCTAAAGTCACCACGACACCACTTAGTGGATTGAGGCACTTCACATCGTGTGAAAACTTGAGGAGAATACGGTGAGCCATTGTGGCTATCGGTGGGCATTGGGATTGCACAATGCTTCAACGGAGACTAAAACCTCTTAAGGTGTAAAATTTGGGATACATCCTCATCTCCATTGAGTGGTTGTCTCTAAGCCTACTTTCTTATTACTAGCTTGTTATCTTGCGTTAGCTAGTTGTATCTTGACATTAGGTCGCTCTCATCTAGTTGTATTATCTAGAGAAATTGTATTCTTGTTGACCGTTAATGCAGTAAATAAAATATTAAAAAATCCAGTCACATATTCACCCTCCCCCCAACACACATACACAATCAAAAACTAAGATATAGATTGGTTTAGGAAGTTATGCCTTGACCTTGTCTCATCGTCGTGTTAAGGTCAAACGACCAGAGCACATTGTGTCGTACAAGTCAAGAAATAGATCCCTACAAGCATGGGATTGACATGATATGTTGATGACACTATAACAAGTGTGTAAATTCGTTGGGACTTCAAGTGCAGAGTGATGCAGCAAGAGAATTTTTTCTCACAAGGGTGACTCGGGGTTTATATCGAACTTTCGGGGAACAAACACGAAACTTTTTCCAACCTCGTCTAGCAACCTACAAAGCGAAGTCTTTGTCTTGTGCCCCCAACTCCACTATGTGGTTGTCAAACACAAGGCTTCTGTATTATTAAATTAAAATAACAATAAATAAAAAACTAGAAAGTAAATGAAGTTGTTTTTGGATTTTTTTATTGTAGTTGAAAGAAGTAAATATATTTTTGTATTTTCGAAATTAATTAATGCTAAAAATGTAAAGGTAAGTAAAAGCAAGTAAAAGTTGTTTCTTATGATAAAAGGTGGACCGGGGTTCATGGTTTCACTTGTCTACTCTCTCATAAAGGTTGGTGACATTAAGAACATGATAGATAACTAACTATTGATGAGATTTTATTATGCGTCTTGATTAGCATTTATATGGGCATCACGTCCTAACATAAACATAATACTACACATCTTACTTATACTCCACTAGAAAGGGATACACTCCAGGCAATCTATATTTAACAATTAACAGAGCATAGCTTTAGGTACTTTGACATGATGTTTGAATAACAAATATGCTAACTTGAATTAAACATATCACAATTGATCAAGCATATGATCCATAGATTAAACAAGACTTCTTAGTTGTCACTAAAAATTATATAGCACATGCATTCACTCTATCCCTAGTGAGGTAACAAAAGAATTGGTAAATACCATAGTAGATATGGTGCTTATTGTCACAACCATGTTACTCTATCTAATATACACCATCCCCACACATGCTCTTGCATACAAGTTTGATCAGAACAAGTAATAAAAAATTGGGTAACAATGTGCATCTATTAATACATCAAGAACACAATAAAGATTCAGATCTATAGATCATCCCATAAAACAAAAGATCCACCACATAGGAATTACAAATATTGCCATAATCATGATAGGCATCTCATATGGAATCTAAACAACATAGCACAAGAGAGAGAGAGAGAGAGAGAGAGAGAGAGAGAGAGAGAGAGAGAGATCAAGCTACTACCACAAACCCATAGTCCATAGGTGGACTACTCCCTCTTCATCATGGTGGCAGTGTTGATGATGTTGGACAGGGTGGAGATGCAACCGGGGATGGCTCCGGCAGTGTTTCCCCCTCCAATCTTTGTAGGTTTAGCCTCAGTTTCATGGTTTTCGTGTTTTCTTTGCCGCCTCCTCCGAGAATGCCTTGGGGGTCTATATATAGTGGTTTTTAGGTCAAGCCCGTCAGTTTGAGATCAAATGGGTGGCTGGGGACGCTCGAGGAGGAAACGAGACATGGTGGTTCGGCCTAGGGTGGGGCCCACACCACCTATGCTCGTTTGGGCCTCGTGGGCCTCCTCCGGTACTTCTTCTTCTCATATTGTTTCTCCATGAAAATATTCACACCAAAAAAATCCTCGCTCCGTTTGAGTTCTCGTAAGGTCCCTAAAACTTAAAAATACACAAAATAGGGTTTTCCTGTTCTACGGAGTTATAAACCAGTGAAATAGAAAAAGTGGAAAATCCCCATAAATCAACACAAAGCATAAACATAACATCTAATAACATGCAAATATGTTGGAATATATGACAATATACTATAAAGTTTATGTATGCATTTTACATGCATCATATGCCAAGATTCGGTTTATAAACAAATTGATTTGGTTACAACATGTCACATTTAACATCTAACTAGAAGCCTATCATTTAACATCCTCCCTCAATCTCAGCTTCTCCAAGTTGAGGTTGTTTTTTAAGGCTTCTAATTGTCGTACTTGCAATGGATTAATGAACCCATCTGTAACTTGATCACATGTTGGAATAAACCGAATATCCAACAATTTTCGTGCAACTTGTTATCTCACAAAATGAAAATCACTTTAATATTATTTGGTGTCGCATCAAACACAATTTGCAGAAAGGTAAGTTGCACCAAGACTATAACACTACATACATGCTATTTGAGGATGAATAACTCCAAGTTCATCAAGTAACGACTCAATCCACATTACCTCGATAATAGCATTGGCCAAATATTTATACTCACCTTTTTAACTTGACCGAGACATGGTGGTAGCCTGCTTTCTAGCACTCCAAGGCACAAGATTGGAACCAAAAACACAGCAAAGCCACCTATTGAACTTCTATCATCAGGACAAGCTGCCTAATCAGCATCAAAAGAAAGCACTTACAAGAGATGATGTTGACTTGCTGATTTTGAGTCCAGTAGCCAAGCTTCCTCGATAGCGCAGGATCCTCTTCGCAGCAGTCCAATGCAAGGTGGTAGGATCATGTAAAAATTGAAAAAAAAAATACTAACACAAAAGAGATTCCATGTCTTGTTAGTGTAAGATATTGCAAGGCACCAATAATTCTCCTATACCGAGTTGAATCATCAGGACTTGATTGTTCCCTCTCATGCAAGGACAACTTCTCTATGGTGGAAAGTGGAGTACTTGATGTTGTGCACTCCTTCATGCCTACACGGGCCAAAATATCCGCAACATATTTTTTCTAAGTCAACAAAGTACCATTGCCAACTCTTTTTACCTCAAACCCAAGAAAATAATGAAGGTCACCCAAATCCTTCAAAGCTAAATCATTGCAAATATCATTTAATAGAGTTGTAGTAGCCTCTTGAGATGATCTTGCAATAATTATGTCATGAACATGAATAAGCATAAAAATAGTGATATTTCCTTTCCTATAAAAGAAGAGTGGCATGTATCCTTTTGATGGTGTGAAACCAAGTTCTTTGAGCTTGCCTCTCAACCTAGAATACCATGCTCGAGGAGCTTGTTACAAACCATACAATGTTTTTTCCAATCTACAAACATGATGCGGCCTTGCCCTATCTTCATAAACTAGAGGTTGCCTCATGTACACTTGTTCCTCAAGAACGTGATGAAGGAACACATTCTGCACATCCAACTGACGAAGACTCCATCCCCTGAAAACAGCAATAGAGAGCACCAAACGAATAGTAGCAACCTTAACTACTAGACTAAATGTGTCTTCATAATCAATACCATAGCGTTGCTTAAAGCCTTTAGCTAATAGTATCGCCTTATGCCTATCTACTATGGTGCCATCAGGTTTTCTTTCCCTTATGTACACCCACTTACAATCAATAATATTTCTCCCTTGCCTAGATGAAACTAAGTGGCATGTCCTATTGTTCATAAGTGCACTATATTCAATATCCATAGCATTTTTATATTGTTGTCTCTTAATGCCTCATGTAAGGTTGCAGGTTCACCAGTAGAAGCTAAACATGCATAGTGCCATCGGTGTGAACAAGCATTTTAAATATATCTCTTTTGGATTGTATGTGCCTCATAGGCGCAGTTGTGGCCTTAGGAGCATCCAACGTAGAGGATACAGAGGAATCTGCACCAGATCAACCTCGTCCGTTGTGTGCGGCGTCAGGCACGTGTGGACCTATGGAACCCGTCAGCTTATCAGGTGATGCCACATGAGGGAGGACCCTAGTCCCGTGGACAACAAGATTGCCCCGTCTAGGCTTGTTGTCCCTTGGCGCCATGTATCAGGCGCGGAGTCGTCGAAGGCGTGTGGCGTACATGCGCCGCCAGGAGATAGGGGCGGAGACATGTCGCCTCTCCGGGACCGCCTAGAGAATCCTGCAGGCAATCTCTCGTGATCACTACATGTAGGGAGATCTTCCTCGTGTCGTGCACTGGCTCCCCTTGTCTGTATCTGTATCTGTGACATAAAATTATGATTGTTCACACTATTTGCGTCGTTAGCAACATGAAAAATGGGAGCATCAATCATATGATTTTTAGTAGTGTTCCCCCTAGGATCAGAAGGATTTAACAACTTAGATCAAAGCAACAAAAAATGGATCTTAACCAAGCGTCGACATTGGGATTTAGATTAGAGAAAGAAGATGTTTTTGTCGTACACAATGTCATGAGAGACATATATGCGACCAGTAGGAATGTTAAGACATCAAAAACCTTTGTGAATATTACTATACCCAAGGAATGAGCATTTCTTAGAACAAAATTCTAGCTTATTACGAATTGTATTATCGATGGTTTGGCCAACACGCACACCCGAAAATTCGGAGTGATTGATAATTTGGTTTCTCATGATAAATACATTCCAAAGGAGACGCCTACGGTGACTTCGTCAATCTCAAGACCCGTCAGCTCAGTCTCTCGAAGATGCTCATAGGGTAGGGCGTGTGTTCATAGGGTGAGGGTATGCACGCATTGATGATTCTACTTGGTGTGCGATTATTGAGATACGTGGCAAAAATAAATGCTTCATCCCAATACTTCTATCGCATAGATGAATGAGCGATAAGGGATATGGACCAGATAGATTCTTCAAACCAATATTTCCCACTTCAACAATGTGTCTATGTTAACTTTTGGCAGAAACATTCTGTTGATTGGCATATAGGCAAGATACAAACTGATTTTTCTATCGAACAGCGCCATGTGAAATCCTAAAACCGTTGAAGCACTTCGGATGTGTGCTTAAGCAAGTATATTCAAATAAATTTACTCAAACCATCGATAAAACTAACATAATACTTCCTCCGATCCAAATTAGTTGACTTAGATTTTCCTAAATTTGAATGTATCTAGACTTGTTTTAGTGATAGATACATCCAAATCTAGACAAATCAAGTCAACTAATTTAGATCGGAGATTTTTTTTTTTTGTCTAACAGACTCGATAGCACGGGCCTCGCACACGTGAACAGGCTTGAGCCCAACACAGACCCAGCAAATTAAACACATGGGCTCGACCCGTTTTCCACGGAGCCCGTGTCGATCTCCACTTTGGATGCTGCGCATTGAGCACGTTCTACGGGCCTTGCCCCATGCAGTGCACAACCCAAGACCCACGGCAAACGCGAGTGCCGACCCCTGCCCTGCCACATCTCTGTGGACAGAAAATGCTACAGGCATGCACGCAGTTCCTCACCAGAACAACGACATGATCCAGACTCCAGAGGACAAACCCGCAACAGCAGCAGAGGACTCAGGACTGTACTATATTTACGGTGGGCGCATCTAACGGTGGGTAGATCTGCTTTTCATTCGCGATGACATGATAGGAAGGCACGTATCTGTACCACGGAACGTAGTAATTTTCTGTGTCCCGAGCGGCCTCCGTTGAGGTGAGATCCGATCTGAACGGCCGAGTCTAGGGTTTCCAATGCGCCACGCTGGAATCGGCCGTGCTCAGCTAGCTTCAGCGCTGGTACGTATCACTGTGTCAGAGTGGCTCAGCAGCATTTTTACCGTTGCATTCAGCAGCAGTAAAACGAAACGGAAAGGGGATGAGACGAGGAAGAGAGTAGCGCTCACGTGATTACGGGGAAGCTGCCAAAGCCACGGACGAAGCCGGCGGCCACCGACATGCGTATGCGCATTGGCACCAGATACCATGGACATGGCCCGCCTTTGACCCCTCCTCTCACGTGATGTTCTCTGTCAGGTGGCCCTTTGCCTTTTTACCGGCACCGTGGGCCCGCCCGTCAGGGCGTGGACCCTGCATGCAGCACCACGCTACTTTGGTTCTCGGATCGGATTTAGATTAGTGATGAGCAGACAGACGTGGAGAGGGAGGAGCAAACGGCGTGCATGACACGTCCCTCTCACGAGACCGCGCGTGCAGCGCGGACTTCAAATGGTGGATCTCATCATGGATATCAGCGGCGGCCGGCCGACCGGCGGTAACAAACACTTTTTTTATATTGCTTTGGGAATCTATCAAGTACTATCAACCTCCAGGTACTCATCGTCGGACAGAGATCGATCGAGCTTATTACGGATTCACCGCCACTTGGAATATATCCGGTTCTCGTGGAAGGCATTATGCTATCAGGATTAGTTAGGATGCTCGTGATCCTGTTTATACACACATTTAGTAAGGGCTTAACCAGATTCGTCGACTTAGTATCTCAGATTCTCTCCTTTCCGCCTGCGACCGGTCAACATCAGCCTAACATCTTATCTTCTTGAGAAGCTCCTCAGGAAGGCATGACGATTGCTAGCTCTGATACCGGACTAAAAGGAGGAAGGAATCTCTTCCTTATAAGTTGGATGTGGCCTCCTTCCGTAGACGAGGTGGGACTAAACTTCGTATAGCCTCACCAATCAACAGCAGCCTAACAGGAGGCTATTGAGGGAGTTTTTGTGCCAAAAAGTGAGATAGAACTCACTGAAAGCAGTCCGACAAAAGGGGATGGTGCATAGCCAATGTGATGGTGGTAAAGAACAAGTACTTCTCACATGGAAGGCATCTAGTGTGACAAGGTCAGATCCTGCTGATGGGGTTTCAAAGCAAAACTTCAATGTGGAGGGTACGAGAAAGGCATATGTGCCTAGGTCAGGTACCCCTCCACCGCCTCCATCAATGAGGGAACAGAAGCTGGTCACTAAGAAGAAGGACGATAAGAATGCAGGATCAGCGGGCTCCGGTGTGGAGTTTCGCCGGGAACATTGAGTACCTTCCTGTGGAACTGTCGTGGCTTGGGCAATGTCACTACGGTTCACGAATTTTGCTCCTTTGTGAGGGAGTTTGCCCCTACTATTATGTGTTGTGGAGACTCAAGTCCACAAATCCAAGGTAGAGTGTCTAGCAACAACTTTGGGTTATGGCAATGTTTTTGCCATCAGCAGTACGGGTCGTAGTGGTGGCCTGACGATTTCTGGAATGATGAAATAAAGATGGACCTTTTACCTTACTCTCAATATCACATTGATGTCGTTGTGTTCCCTTCCTCTACGGATCCGTGGAGGCTTACCTGTGTGCACGGAGAGGCGCGCGTCAGTGAGCGCCACAAGACTTGGGATATGCTAAAATTCATTAAGGCATACTCCCCGTTATCGTGGCTGTGTATTGGCGATTTTAACGAGGTACTCCTTCGGGAGGAACATGTGGGTGTGCATTACCGAAGCAACACCCAGATATAGGTCGTTCGTGATACGGTGGATGTTTGTGAGCTCATGGGTTTGGGTTATGAGGGCACACTGTGGACTTTCGAAAGGAAAGTGGTAGCGGTACTTTTTGCAAGGTTCGTCTTGACTGAGCACTAGCTACTTCATATTGGAGCATGCGTCACCCTCTGGCTCGCCTCAAACACCTAACGGCGGAGGCCTCTGTGTTGGAAATATGCCCTAGTGACAAATAGTGATAAGGACTATTATCATATTTCATAAGGTTTATGATTAAGTTTTATATCATGCTATAACGGTATTGAGCGGAAACATCAATACACGTGTGATATATAAACAACCAGGGGTTCCCAGTGAAACTCTAGTCACTGGTTCATTGGTCAACAGATGATCAAGTTTCCTGATCATGTGGCATTTATGTCAGTTGGAAATGAAGTCAACTCATTCTGAGAATGAGATGATGAACCAATACCCAACCTAAACATCATGACCCGATCATGTCACGAAGTTCAAGTTACGATGATTAGAAATGGATCCTCGTAGACTATTCCTTAGACTGTGAGGCTATATCAATCACTGTCTCCCGAGAGTGCTTAGATAGCATCAAGCGCCACTTGGTAATACAATGGTTATAAAGGTGTGTTCAGGTACTTGGAGGAAACCGTAGAGGAAATATATGTCAAGAGCGGGATTTGTCTGTCCACGTGATGGAAAGATACTCAAGGGCCCACTCGGAGAAGTTATATCCAATAGCTGCGCAGCGTGTGATTTGATCACAGGGATATCACTTGTCGAAACGAGTCAAGTAGCATTGTTTGGTAACGAGATTGAACACGACATGGTGATATCATTGATCAGATCTCAGAAAATGCAAGTATCGAGAGACAAAGAGAATAAGACTCGACTGTCCTGGTTCAAACGACGAAAGATCTTCGTGGAACACACAGGGGTCACATGGCCATCCAGGTCCCTCTGTCGATCATTGGTCTGGGAGTGTCCTAACCATGTCTGGAGTATTCCTGAACCGTATGGTATCAAACTTAAGGTTTTGATGATGCTTAGAGAGTGTTTATAGGATCGGTAGAATCACCGAAGAATAGTAGAGAGAAAACCTGAAGGGTTTCGGTAAGTCCGGAGGATGTCTGGAGTGGAGGTGGAAGGTGTTCCATAACCACGGAGATTGAATAATATGTGAATGAATGTTAATTATTGATTTAATCATTTATTCATAATTATTTAATAAAGAGAAAATCAATTAAAATGTTAAAAGGCTTAATGGGCCAATTCCGGAGGGAAGAGGGCCCATTAGGGAAAGGTGAGAGGGAGAAGGGCCAGAGGGGGTGGCCGGCGCCCTAGTGGGCCAGCCCCCTGATGGCCCAAAATATATCGAGCTCGTTGGGGAACCCCAAGAGGAAGGTATGATGAGCACAGCAACAAGTTTTTCCTCAGTTATTAAACCAAGGTTATCGAACCAGTAGGAGCAAGGAAACACCTCCAAGGTGTTGTTTCCAACTTGGAATCCTGCACAACACAACCACAGAACTTTGCCCCCAACTTACAGTGAGGTTGTCAATCTCACCGGTTTTGCTGAAAACAAAGGATTAAACGTATTGTGTGGAAGATAGTAATAGCTTGCAGTAAGTAAACAGAAAACAGTAAATAGTAGTTTGTAGATTGATAGTAAAAGAAAGGACCGGGGTCCATAGTTCACTAGTGGTGATTCTCCTTAAGATAGATAACATGTTGAGTGAAAAAATTACAGCGGGGTAATTGACAAACATCGAGAAAGCATACGTGCATATACTAATCATCTTGACTCCTATGAGATTTGATTGGGAATTACAACATTATAAATAGACCGTAATCCAACTACATCTATGACTAATAATCCACCTTCAGGCTATCATCCGAACCCTCTCTAGTATTAAGTTGCAAGCAACAGATAATTGCATTAAGCATTATGTGTAAAGTAAACAATACGATTGTTCTATGAACAAAGGATTGTTGTTTTCTCCCTAGTAGCAACAACACATCTAGTACCTTAGAGATTTCTATCACTTCCCTAGATTACTAGAGGCATGAACCCACTATCGAGCATAAATACTCCCTCTTGGAGTTGCTAGCATCTACTCGGACAAGATAGCTACTAACAACGGAGAGCATGCAAGATCACAAATAACAAAGACATGATAGAATCAATAATTAATCTGTTAGCATCTCAATATCCATCGGATCCCCGCAAACACAACATGTATGATTGCAAATAGATGATCTTGATCGTGAATGGAGCTCACAAGATCTAGACATGGTAGCACAAAGGAGAAGAACCAACCATCTAGCTACTACATGGACCTGTAGTCCAAGGATGAACTACTCACGCATCACACCGGAGGTAGGCATGGTGATGAAGAAGGCCTCCAGGGTGAATTCTCCTCTCTGATGGGGTGCCGGGAAGAGCTTCATATCCCTCCCGATCTAGGGATGGAGATGATGGTGGCTACAGACTCTTTCGTGAAATTTTGATCGGGTCCTTAGGGTTTCTGTATCGGAGGCATCTTTAGGCAAAAGGGGAGGCTGAGGGGGTGCCCTAGGCGGCCACACCAACCCCTGGCACGGGCCAGGCCTGGCCGTGCAGCCAGGTGGTGTGGCCGGCCTTTGGCCCCTCTCCGTCTCGTATTCTAGCTCCATGTCCCCCTTGGTGAAATATTGACTTTGGGTTTTGTACCGTCCAATTCCGAGAATATTCATTTTCTGACTTTCCTGGAACCAAAAACAGCAGAAAACAGGCAACTGGCACTATGGCATCTTGTTAATAGGTTAGTCCAAGAAAGTGTATAAAAATACTCCAAAGTGTGGACAAAACATAAGAAAGTAGATATAAAACAAGTATGGAACATAAAAAATATAGATACGTTTGCAACGTGTCAACATCCCCAAGCTTAACTCCTGCTCGTCCTAGAGTAGGTAAGTGATAAAAAGAAAGAATAATTTTTGAGGTGACATGCACCATCATAAACTTGATCAAAGTATTTGTAAAATATTGATAGCTGGGATCATAGTACTTTAACATAGCATGAAAGATATAGTTCTAACAATAAGTCATAGCAACTATGTTGTAACATGAAAAGGCAGAAACAGAAGATTCATGAATAACAATGCTTTGCAAGATGTTTGTTTGTTTCACATAAAGAAAGCATAATGAGAATGGTATTCAGCTTGTCCCTCATAGAGTAGCAAACATAAATGCATAGGACACCTTCAAAGTTTCATAAGGGTGACTAGATACAAATAGTTTAAGAACAAGCAATATCAAAGTTATGCATCAATCAACAAGTCTTGGGACAATGCACATTAAACTAAGAATGGCCACTATGCTCTCTCAATAGGTGCATAGAGATAGAAGATGGAGACTCAACATAAAAGCAAAAGAAAGGCATTCATGTAAGGAAGCAGGGATTCAGGTCTCATAAAGAGCTTCCAAAAATTATGGTACTTATTAGCTTTAAGCTCTCATTGCCCCTATCATAAGCATCTTGAAGTGATTAAGGTTAAAGTGAACAAACTATGGAGTATATGCTTAACAAAGTATAAGTTGGAAATCTCATGTCCCTTGAATACGAGGGCCGCTCCTCATGCTACTCAAGTTTAGTTACCGGTAAGATCTTGTCATAGTAAGTACATGTGTATCATAGAGAACCGCCAACGGGGTACCCCTTGCCCGATGATATGGAAGAATCCCCATATCAAAATGACAAGGCAAGCAGACAACGAGGATCTCAGCAATCTTCTTATTTACCATGGGAAAATGGTGTTTTTTCTCTCTTTCCTCTTTTCTCATCTCTTCTTTTTCTTTTTTTTCAATCTCTATCTCTTTTTTTATAAGAAGAATGCTTTATAGATTGCTCATTATGGTTACGCTACAGGTTTCCACCATGATTAGGCTTGGATGAGACCGGTGGCCCAGACGTTTCTCTAACACACATACATAACTCCATGGACTTACTGAAAGGACATTTATTGTCATGATCACTTTTGGTGTTCGTTAACAACAAGTAGAGCCTCTTTATAGTATGCTATTGTCTACAGGTTGATATATTACAAAGTGGAAAGGACCCTTGGCATGCGGAACATTCCCTGCATATTTACTTGTCTCCTGGAAATTCCAAACCAGAGTCTCTAGTCTGCCTACACTGGAGTCTCCGATGTGGTCCGAAGTTTCCCTAGGAGTCTCCGGAGGGGGTTCCTGTTTCCTGCCTGGGTCAGCCAGAGAGGTGGTCCGGAGCTTGGTCCGGAGGAAGGTCCAGAGTCTCCAGCCCTTGCCTCAGACCGAAGTCTCCGGTGCAGAGGGACCGGAGTCTCCGGTCCACTTGGCTCGCAGAAGGGTTGGGTCTGTCTGTTCAACGGTCCGGAGGCTGGTCCGGAGATTTACCGGATTCTCCGGTGTGCAGACCAGAGTCTCCGGTCTGACTTTTCTCCAACAGTCAGAAAATGTTTCACTAGAGTGAAGGGCTATAAATAGAGGACCTTATCCCCTTCCTCCAGCTGCTTGTCCACCTCAAGAACACCATGCCCATTTGAGCCACCAAATCAACAAGATCTCTTCATCCAACCATCCAAAGTCATTGATCTTTGAGAATCGAAGGAGGAGGCCTTGATCTACAGCTTCACCAAGAGAGATCTTCATTTCCCCCTCATTCACTTGAGGGCCCCCATGCTCTAGTGTTTCTTTGGAAACCCTAGCTTTTGATTTGGTTCTTACTAGCTTGTATTTGATTGTTTGACAGCTAGCTTGTACTTGGGAGCCTCCAATTAAGTTGTGGATGTGTGCCCCGAACTCGTTGTAAAGGTGTCGGCTTCCACCTCGAAGGTTGCCGTATAGTGGAAGAGGTGAATCAAACCCATTGGGGTGAGGTTCATCGGAGAACAAGGGAGGCCTCTCTTTGCGTTGGTAGTTTGAAACCACCCCCTCTCCAAATGTAGACGTACTTCCCCTCAAAAAGAAGGAACTACGGGAAACAAATCCTTGTGCCTCTGCGTGCTCCACTTTGGTTACTTCTATCATTTACCACATTTTACTTATCTAGTTATTGCTTAGTATATGTACTTGTTTGTCATATAGGTAAATTCACCATACTTGCATAATCTAGAGAATTTACCTTTCATGTCAAACCCTAAATTGAAAAGGAGTAAAATTTGAAGTAGCACCTATTCACCCCCCCCCTCTAGGTGCCCATACGATCCTTTCAATTGGTATCAGAGCCTCGACTCTTTATTCGGGCTTAACCGCCTAAGAGATTATGGGCAACACAGATGAGGGAGAAAGTGAGGCTAGCCATTCGGTGACCATGGTAGATCTCAAGAACTTGGAAACAATCTTGAGCTCTACCTTGGGAAACGAAATCCAACAATTGCGCCAACTCGTTGAGCAACTTGTTAGGGATAAGCAAACCGCACCTCCTCCCTCCCATGTGGAAACACCACCTAACCCAAAGGCAAATGCTCTGGCTAAGCCTTTGGAGGAAGTGGTGGGGGATGAACATAATTCCACTGAATCCACCACCAAAAAGGGTGATGGGAAGGAAGAGCACCATGCGGTTCCCGGATGGTACTTTACCGACCCCCCTATCCCTCACCCACATATAAATAATAGAGGTGAGCCACCTAAGTTAGTTGCACATACTTTTGCTCAATGGCAAGTTTTAATGAAATCTCATGTATGCAGCTCTTGCATTGAAGAAGGTCTCAAAATTGAGGATCCAACCAACTTGACTAGAAGAGAAGTGGTCAATAGCCAACTCAATGCAACTGCCTTGCACATGATCCAACTTGGACTAGGGCCAAAGGATTTTCCCCAAATTGAGCACTACAATACCGCCAAGGAAGCTTGGGATGCTCTCATTGACTTGTTTGTTGGCAACAAGAGTATGAGAAGAAATAGATATGATGCCTTAAGCAATGAGGCCGAAGGTTTATTCATGAAGGATGGTGAGGATCATGAAGACATGTATCGAAGACTCAAATCCATATCCACCGCCTTCGGGAATGTTGGTGCCTCTCACATTGATGATGCCTGGATCAAGAGGAAGTATGTGAGTGCTCTAATGCCCTTCGAGCCTACTGACTTGAAGAGTCTCCAAGGAAGACACAACTACCATCTCATGACCTCCAATGAAGTTATGCAAGAGATGGCCGCCTTCAAGGTTGCCGCCAAGAATGCCAAAGACGCTCGTGCTCATGCCATTGGGATGAGTAGCAGTGTCAATCTTGCCTTAAAGGCCAAGGTTGTGGAGTATGATGAAGATGAAGGAAGTGATGAGGGGCTTTCAATGAGCCACCCCGAAGATGTCAAGGTTGCTCATGGTGAATACATGGCCTTCTATGCAAGAAACTTTTGGAAAGATCCCGCCAAGGCCAAGATGGAAATGCAATGAAGAAGCAACCCCAATGGGAGAAGAGATAATGGGTCCAAGTTGAGAACTTGCTTCAATTGTGGTGACCGCTATCACTTTGTTGCTGCTTGTCCTTACGAGAAAAGAGAAGATCATGGAGGTAAACTTGTGTTGAAGAAGACATCCAAAGCTCCTTACAAGAAACCCTTCATCAAAAGGAATGCAACCAATAAGAAGCCGGGTGAAATTGTTTTGATCACACATGAAGAATTCTCCTCCGATGATGATGATGAAGATGATGCAGAGGAAACATCAAGTGGTGTGGCGGCTCTTGCCACCACTTCTACCCCTACATTCTCACTCTTCGACTCTCCAAATGAGAATATCTCCAACAAGAACATCACTTGCCTTATGGCAAGAGAAACGGAGGTATTATCATCATCACACTCCACCTCTTTAATCTATGACGAATTTTATGATGAGTTATCTCTTGAGATTAAAAGGAATTAGTTGCTTTTGATGTGTTTATGAACAACTTGCAAGGGGAACACAAGAAACATGTTGTGGACCTCTTAAATCAACTTGCACACACACAAGAACTTCTAGATGAAAGATGCAAATTAGGAAGAGAGCACATGATTGAGGTAGAAGCTCTAAATAATGCTCTAGAAGAAGAACAAGAAACTAGAATATCCCTTGAAACTAAACTTGAGGGTCTTGATGAAGCAAAAGATCTCATTATTAATAAACTCATCAAGGAACGTGACCATGCTATTGCCAAATATAAAAAGGCTAAAAAGGACAAGATTGAGTTTGATGTTGTTCATGAAAAACTTGCCGAGGACTTTAGGATACTTGACAAGGCTCACAAGGCCTTGGAGAGTGAACTCTTGTTGCTCACAAAGTCTCGTGAAAAGCCTCAAACTCAATTGTCTAATATTACTTCACCTAGTACTTTCATTCCCTCTAGTTGTACTAGTATACTTGAAGAAAATGCTAGGTTGAAGGGGAGCTAGCTAAGGCCACCTTTCCCAAAGGAAACAAGTCAATTGATGACCTCTTGAGTAAGCAAAGGTCAAGTAGTGAGAAAGGGGGCATTGGCTTTGTCTCTAAAAGCAAGAAGAAGAACAACAACAAGAAAAGGAAGGCCAAGCCCACACAAGAAAAGGACAAGGTCATTGTGGATAGTAAGACCACTAATGGCAAAACTATGTCTCATGATGATTTTGCAGGGAGTGCTAACCCTCACTGTGTTTTAATGTGTGATTATTATGGTGATGTGTATGCACAATATGTTGGGCCATATGATGGTTATATTGCTTGGTCTATTTGGGTTCCAAAGACCCTTGTTGCTAACAAAAGAGGACCCATTGAAAAATGGGTACCTAAAAACTAGTTTGATCTTTTGTAGACCTACGCTTCCGGAGGATCAAAATGGGTGCTTGATAGTGGATGCACAAGTCATATGACCGGAAGCACTTCAAGTGTCAAGGAGTTGAGACCAAATATTCATCAAATATCCGTGACATATTGATACGTTGCTAACGTATCCATAATTTTTGATGTTCCATGCTTGGTTTTATCTACTTTCTTATGTTTTGTCCACACTTTGGAGTACTTTCTATACACTTTCTTGGACTAACCTATTAACAAGATCCACAGTGCCAGTTGCCTGTTTTCTTCTGTTTTTGGTTCCAGGAAAGTCAGAAAATGAATATTTCGGAATTGGACCGGACAAAAGCCAAAGTCGATATTTTACCGGAAGACTCACGGAGCCATAAGACGAGACGGAGAGGGTCCAGGGGCTAGCCACACCACCTGGTGGTGCAGGCTAAGCCAGGCCGCGCTAGGGGGCGGTGTGGGCCCCTCCGGCCTCCACCAAACTTGCCCTTTCGCCTATAAGAAGCCTCCGGGTGAGAAAACCCTAGATTGTCCTGCCTCCAGCCACAAAAAGTTCCACAGCGCCACCGCCACCGAAGGGGAGATTCGGGGGACAGAAAGTCTCTGTTCTGGCACCCTGTCGGGATGGGGAAGTGCCCCCGGAGCCATCTCCATCGATCTCCACCACCATCTCCATCGTCATTGCTGAATCCCATGATGATGAGGGAGTAGTTCTTCCTCGAGGCCAAGGGTTCTACCGGTAGCTATGTGTTCATCTATCTCTCTATGCATGATCATATTGTGATCATGAGCTTTGTAATCAAGTAGGTCTACCTTGCTACTCAAGTGCTTTATTAGATCTCTGCTCTCCCCATGTGTGTGAAAGTGACAGCGTGCACACCATGGTGGCACTTAGGCTAGAGATTACAAATACTTGTTATGAGTTATATTTGAAGTTGGATGTCTCTATGAAATTGTGGTGTTTGTTGGAACCATCTAGTGCTCAAGGTGATAGTGTGAGGTTATCTAGATGGGGAAAGCGAACTTTGAGGAGTGTTGTTATAGCCCTACCATGGATTAGAGTATCCAACCGGAGAGTAGTTAAGAGTAGTATCATGAAGAGAAGATATTTATATGAGAGTGTTCACTAGTGAAAGTATGATCCCTAGGCCTTGTTTCTAAGCATTGAAACACCGTTTGCATCTAGATCTGTTACATGTTTGCTTGCTTCCATCTTTATTTCAGTTTGCCTTTAGTCTCTTCCACGCCATCAAGCTATTTTCTGGCACCGGTGTCTTATATCCATACCACTTGTATTTCACGCCGAACTAGTGCACCTATACACCTGACAAGTGTATTGGGTGTGTTGGGGACACAAGAGACTTCTTGTATCTTGATTGCAAAGTTTGTTTGAGAGGGATACCTTTGACCACTTCCTCCCTGAGTTCGATAAACCTTGGGTAATCCACTTAAGGGAAACTCAATTGACTAATATTACTTCACCTAGTACTTTCATTCCCTCTAGTTGTACTAGTATACTTGAAGAAAATGCTAGGTTGAAGGGGGGAGCTAGCTAAGTCCACCTTTCCCAAAGGAAACAAGTCAATTGATGACCTCTTGAGTAAGCAAAGGTCAAGTAGTGAGAAAGGGGGCATTGGCTTTGTATCTAAAAGCAAGAAGAAGAAGAACAACAACAAGAAAAGGAAGGCCAAGCCCACACAAGAAAAGGACAGGTCATTGTGGATAGTAATACCACTAATGGCAAAACTATGTCTCATGATGATTTTGCAGGGAGTGTTAACCCTCGCTGTGTTTTAATGTGTGATTATTATGGTGATGTGTATGCACAAAATGTTGGGAAATATGATGGTTATATTGCTTGGTCTATTTGGGTTCCAAAGACCCTTGTTGCTAACAAAAGAGGACCCATTGAAAAATGGGTACCTAAAAACTAGTTTGATCTTTTGTAGACCTACGCTTCCGGAGGGTCAAAATGGGTGCTTGATAGTGCATGCACAAGTCATATGACCGGAAGCGCTTCAGTGTCAAGGAGTTGAGACCAAATATTGATCAAATATCCGTGACATATTGATACATTGCTAACGTATCCATAATTTTTGATGTTCAATGCTTGGTTTTATCTACTTTCTTATGTTTTGTCCACACTTTGGAGTACTTTCTATATACTTTCTTGGACTAACCTATTAAAAAGATCCACAGTGCCAGTTGCCCGTTTTCTGCTGTTTTTGGTTCCAGGAAAGTCAGAAAATGAATATTCTTGAAATTGGACCGGACAAAAGCCAAAGTCGATATTTTACCGGAAGACTCACGGAGCCAGAAAACGAGACGGAGAGGGGCCACAGGGCGGCCACACCATGTGGTGGCGCGGGCTAGCCCTGGCCGCGCCACCAGGTGGTGTGGGCCCCCTGGCCGCCCACCGACCTTGCCCCTTCGCCTATATATTCCTCCCGATGCGAAACCCCAAATCGTCAAGCCTCCAGCCACAAAAAGTTCCGCAGCGCCGCCGCCACCAAAGGGGAGATTCAGGGGACAGAAAGTCTCTGTTCCGGCACCCTGCCGGGACGGGGAAGTGCCCCTAGAGCCATCTCCATCGATCTCCACCACCATCTCCATCGCCGTTGCTGATTCCCATGATGAGGAGGGAGTAGTTCTCTCTCGAGGCTAAGGGTTCTACCGGTAGCTATGTATTCATCTCTCTCTATGCATGATCATATTGTGATCATGAGCTTCGTAATCAAGTAGATCTACCTTGCTACTCAAGTGCTTTAATAGATCTCTGCTCTTCCCATGTGTGTGAAAGTGACAGCGTGCACACAATGGTGGCACTTAGGCTAGAGATTACAAATACTTGTTATGAGTTATATTTGGAGTTGGATGCCTTTATGAAATTGTGGGGTTTTTGTTTGAACCATCTAGTGCTCAAGGTGATAGTGTGGGGTTATCTAGATGGGAAAGTCTTACTTTGAGGTGTGTTGTTATAGCCCTACCATGGATTAGAGTATCCAACCGGAGAGTAGTTCAGAGTAGTATCATAAAGAGAAAATATTTATATGAGAGTGTTCACTAGTGAAAGTATGATCCCTAGGCTTTGTTTCTAAATATTGAAACACCGTTTGCAACTAGATATGTTACATGTTTGCTAGCTTCTATCTTTATTTCAGATTGCCTTTAGTCCTTTCCACGCCATCAAGCTATTTTCTAGCACCGTTACCACTTATAATTATCCATACCACTTGTATTTCACTATCTCTTCACCGAACTAGCGCACCTATACACCTGACAAGTGTATTGGGTGTGTTGGGGACACAAGAGACTTCTTGTATCTTGATTGCAGGGTTGCTTACCTTTGACCACTTCCTCCCTGAGTTCAATAAACTTTGGGTAATCGACCTAAGGGAAACTTTTTGTTGTTCTACAAACCTCTACACTTGGAGGCCCAACAACTGTCTACAAGAATAGAAGTGCGTAGACATCACATGTGCCGACAAGTCAAAGTCTATGGTAATGGGTTTCGGCAAAGTTGTGGTTGCACACAATATCACTCTCGTGGATGTCATGCTTGTTGAGACCCTTGGCTATAATTTACTTTTAGTCCGTGCTCTTGGAAAGATGGGTTTTGCCATCTTTATTGATAATGATATTGTGATCCTCTTGTGGAGCAATTCTCTCAAGGTTTCTTTTATTGGGTACGTCGAAAATGACTTGTATGTGGTGGACTTCTGGGGGAAAACCACTACAAGTCCGATGTGCTTATTTAGAAAGGCCGATGTGGGGTGGCTATGGCATCGCCGTCTAGCCCATGTCAACATGAGAACTTTACAAAGCCTCCACAAGGACGGTCATATTGTTGGACTAAAAGAAAATGTTTTCTTTGCCAAAGATCGTGTTTGCAGGGCATGTGTTGAAGGAAAGATGCATGATTCTCCCCACAAGCCAAAGAACTGCATCATGTCCAAGAGGATCTTGGAGGTCCTACATGTGGATCTCTTTGGTCCTCCATCTCATGCAAGCCTTGGTGGGAAGAAATATTGTTTGGTGATTGTTGATGACTACTCAAGATACACTTGGGTATATTTCTTCAAACTGAAAGGTTAGACACAAGAGAACTTCATTAACTTCATCAACATGGCTCAACACCAACACAATGTCCCAGTATTAACAATAAGAAGTGACAACGATACCTAGTTCAAGAACTACACTTTGAATGGATTTCGTAGTGATGAGGGAATAAAACATCAATATTCCGCTGCATATACCCCTCAACAAAATGGTTAAGCTAAGAGGAAAAATTGGACTCTTATTGATATGGCAAGGACTATGTTGGCGAAATTTAAATCTCCATACAATTTTTGGGCTGAAGCTATCTCCCCCGTATGCCATGCATCAAACCGGAACTACCTCCGCAAAGAATTGATCAAGACTCCATATGAAATCCTTTCCGGTAACAAGCCCAACGTTTCTTACTTCCGGGTGTTCGGTTGTAAGTGATTCTATCGCATTAAGGGTATTCGTTTGTCCAAGTTTGATTCCAAAGCATTAGAGGGTATTTTTATTGGTTATGGTCTCGAATCCCACACTTATAGAATCTATGACAAGCTCTCCGGAATCGTCATAGAATCTTGTAGTGTGGTGTTTGAAGAATATGATGTTCCCCAAGTGGGGTGTGTTGATGTCTGTGATGTAGATGATGAAATGCCTCAGGATTCCATAGGAAGAATGGGTGCGGGTTTCATCCGCCGTGTTGAGGAATCCCTTATGGCGGATCGAGAAGAACTATGCTCTACTCAAGTGGAGCCCTCATCTTCACAACATCAACAAGCTCCTATCAAGGAGGACAATGACCCATGCCAAAGACAAGTTGTGGACCCTCAACCTGCTGTCAAGAAGAAACCTCTAGCCAGGAGTTACTTGAGTCTCAATTTGCCAGAATGTCTAGTGGTGCTAAGTCTATTACACAAGGAAGATCTATAGAAACTGCCATACAAAAAGCTCAATGCCTGTCTAGAAGTATGCTTGATCAATACCAAGGTCAATCTTTGCCTCTTGTAGAAGAGAATAATTCCAATGATGATCAAGGTCAAGTTAATGGTCAAGACGAGGACCAAAATGATGAAGTGACCCCCCCAAGAAACAACAAGCAGACCGAAACTCGTAGTCAAGCTAGAATGGATGGAATATTGGAATTAAGAGACCACACTCTTGAGAATGTGGTAGGATACCTAAGAAGAGGGATATCTACTCGAGCTCAACTGAAGAACTTTGGTGAGCACCAAGCACACATTTCCATGGTGGAACCAAAGATAGTATGGGAAGCTCTTGAAGATTTGGATTGGTTGGATGCAATGCACAAAGAGCTCAACAAATTTGAGAGAACCAAAGTATGGAAGTTAGTTGAAAAGCCAAAAGATTGCCGCAATGTTATAGGCACCAAGTGGATTTTCAAGAACAAGCAAGATGAGCATGGAATTGTGGTGAGAAACAAGGCAAGATTGGTTACACAAGGGTTCTCTCAAATTGAAGGCATTGATTATGGAGAGACTTATGCACTCGTGGCTCGCCTTGAGTCCATCTGTATCCTTCTTGCTTATGCGGCACATCATAAATTTAAATTACAACAAATGGATGTAGAAAGTGCATTTCTTAATGGTCCATTGCATGAGTTGGTATATGTGAAGCAACCCCCGGGGTTTGAGGATCCCAACTAACCAAACCACTTCTACAAACTCGATAAGGCACTCTATGGGCTCAAACAAGCCCCACGCACGTGGTATGAGAACCTTAGAGAGTTGTTGTTAGATCGTGGGTTTGAGGTTGGGAAAATCGATCCCACTCTTTTTACTAAGAAGGTCAATGGGGAACTTTTTGTATGTCAAATTTATATAGATGATATTATCTTTGGCTCATCTAACAAAGCTTTTAATGATGAATTCTCAAAGCTTATGACTGATAGGTTTAGGTTGTCTATGATGGGAGAATTGAGAGTATTTCTTGGTTTTGAGATCAAGCAAGTGAGAGGAGGAACATTCTTCAACCAAGCCAAGTATACTGAAGATATGCTCAAAAGATTCAACATGAAATATCTAAATGGAGCTCCCACTCCCATGGCAACAAAGACTCATCTTGAACTAAACCCAAATGGTAAAGATGTGGATCAAAAGGTATATCGGTCCATGATTGGCTCTTTGCTTTACCTTTGTGCATCTAGACCCAATATTGTGTTGAGTGTAGGAGTGTGTGCAAGATATCAAGCGGCTCCTAAAGAAAGCCATTTTATGGCGGTCAAGAGAATCTTTCGATATTTGGTTCATACCCCAAACTATGGTATTTGGTATCCTAGGGGATCAACTTTCTCTCTTTGTGGATACACGGATTCAGATTGGGCGGGTGACAAGGATGATAGGAAATCAACCTCCGGGGCTTGCCAATTCCTAGGGAGATCCTTGGTGTGTTGGTCTTCTAAGAAGCAAAATCGTATACCTCTCTCCACCGCCGAAGCCGAGTATGTGGCAGCTGCTAGTGCTTGTACTCAATTCCTATGGATGAGGCAAACTTTAAAGGAATACGGTGTCCATTGTGACAAAGTGCCTCTTCTATGTGACAATGAAAGTGCTATCAAGATTGCCTATAACCCAGTGGATCATACAAGGACAGAGTATATTGAGATTCGTCATCACTTCATTAGAGATCATGTTGCTCGAGGTGATATTGAGCTATCCTATATGTCAACCAAAGACCAACTTGCTGACATATTCACAAAGCCACTTGATGAAGCAAGATTTTGTTATTTGAGGAATGAACTAAATATCGTAGATTCTAGGAGCTTGACTTGATCACCTTGCATACTCACCTATGTCTTGACCCTTATTTGGTTAGGTGCAGGCATGGAGATAGGGGGAGTGCGGTCCTAATACATTGGACTATCCCTCCCCCCATAATGCCAACATTAAGAAATTCAATCCTCTTAATATTTGTGATATATGAGCTTCATTGATGAGTAGTGGTCATGAACCCAAGGATAATTCTTCGCGGTGTTATGCCACAAACTCTTACATGGTGGCCTCGGCCACCACCCTCTTCTCATTGAAGAGTTGGTTCTTAGTTGGGGTTTATTTGGCGCATTAATTAACATTTGAATGGAGTTCTGTGGTTTCTTTGTTTCTTCACAGTAGGTCATCTTAACCCAAGCCTCTTTCTGGTCATGTAAACTCTCTCTATCTAATATATGTCCCCATACACAAATCTTGGAGTTTTTGGTCGAGGAGGACCGGAGTCTTCGGTCCAGACCGGAGTCTCCGGTCCAGACGGTTTCTGGCCACTTAGAGGGAGGATGGGGTGAACTGAAACAGACAGTTTCATTCATCCACCCCGTCCTCCCCTCACTACCTCATCGCCTCCTATCCCAAATCTCCTCCCCGGAGGTCAAGAAGCCCCCGGGATCCGCCGTGCCACCGACCAATCTTCTCCCCTCCACCATTGGGTGATTCCCAACGGTGGAATCATTCCCATGGACAGATCTGGTACCTCTCCTCCTCCTTTCTCACCTAGGGTTCATCCCTTGCTTTGTTTTTGAGGATTGGTACTATTTTTGCCCACGAGAATCTCTTTTTTGCGTGCACACGAGTACTTTACCCTTGTTGCCTTGCCCGATCTATTGGATTCAACACTACTGGAGCCTCCCTGGTCTTCCCCGAGTCTCCTGACTGGAGACTCTGGTCTGAGCCGGAGACTCCGGTGTGGACCACGGAGTCTCCGGTGTGGGTTGGATCAAACAAATCTTGCAATATCTCAAGGGTCATGAGCTGCCTCCTTGGGACATATATACTTGCCTCCATGCTATCTCCCTCGCTGCTGTTCATAGGTTCTGGCTCTCGTCGTCCTCCTCGCACCAAGGCCAAGATGAAGAGAGCGGATCCTCGCTATGATGAGTCTGAGGGTTAGTACATTGTGCCCCGTCCAACCGAAGACAGCAGGCCCGTGATGTAGCCTATATGAGGAGGGAGCAGGAAAGGGCTGGGGAAGAGAACCGTGCCAAGAGGGCAAAATACGACAACCTTCAGTCTTTGGCCCGCATTTCAAAGCAGGAGTACCGTGAGCTGTGCAAGACTGCTTTCTATGCATTATCTCGCAACAGCGAGGACCCATGCTATTAGAGGAAGGAGCAAGCTGTCTTTATGAAAGACATTTACAGCATGCTTAAGAGATCACTTGTGTGCCCCCAGAAGTACTTGAGTGTTGAACATATGAGGAAGAGCCCCTACTTCTCGGATGCACTGTGGATTAGTGAGAAGTTAGGACTGTTCAACTTGATGGAGCTCCATGAAGACTACAACATCACCCTTGTGCAATAGTTTTATGCCACAGTTGTATTTGGGACTGACCAAGCCAGGACTATGACTTGGATGACTGGAAATCACCGCTATTCTACAACTTCCTATGACTTTGCTGAGGCCATATTTGAGACCTTCCAGGGCGTGTCCACTCATGTTGGGGTACGCATGCACTCAGCAGCTCTTGGGGTGAACAAGAACAAGCTTGCCCCTTTGTATGGCAGCGAGGGTGTTGTGGGCGGGTCCAAGGGACTCATGCCTCTCTATAATCTGATGTTGAGGATCTTCCGCCAAACCATTTCCCCTAGTGCTGGAAATGATGATGCCATCAGATGTGGTTTGGTCAAATTGCTATATAACACTCACAGAATTTACATGGCTGGCCCCGAGGCGGATGCAGATCCTATTGATGTTATGGATTACATATTTGAGGAGATGTACCATGCCATTTTATACAAGAAGGCTCCACCATATGCACCACTTGTCATGAGACTCATAAACACCCAGGAACATGGTTCTCCACTTGCCTTGCCTCCCAACCTTACCGAGCACACTCTTGTATCTCTGCAGTAGAAGGGGGTCATGAGGGCTCCTCCTAGACGCACCCATGCCCATTTGGAGGAGGAGATCTCAGAGACCGAGAGGGCCCCCTCTCCTACTAGAGCCTGGAGTAAGAATGCTTCCAATGCACCTCTTCCTCCCATGACACGTGACTATGTACATGAGAAGGTCAAGAAGGCCTCATTCTGGGAGAGGACCCTATGTTGCATGAATGCGGACATCTGTAAGCAACAGAATGCCTCCTACAAGAGCAACCGTCGCATAGAGAAACTCCTCAAGGAGATCAAGGCTCGGGTGAAGGAAATATGCCCTGAGAGGCAATAATAAAGTTGTTATTATGTATTCCTTGTATATGATAGATGTTTATTTTGCATGCTATAATTGTATTGATAGGAAACATCAATACATGTGTGTTTAATAAACAAAAAAGGGTTCCTAGTTATGCCTCTCTTATAGACTAGCTTGTTGATTAACAAGATGATCAAAGTTTCCTGATCATGGACATTGGATGTTGTTAATAACAAGGTCACAACATTTGTGAAATGATGTGATGAACATTCATCCAAAGTATAGCATTACGATCAAGTCATTATGTTTATATTGCTATAACATCATACAAAGTAGTCTTAGTCCTTAGACCATGAGATCATGTTAATTGCTAACACCGGAAGAGTATCTTGATAACATCAAACGTCACACGTAACAGGGTGACCATAAAGGTAGGTTCAGTGCTATGAAGGTGTTATGTTCAGGCACAAAGATCAAGAGTGGAATTTTTCAATCCCGATGACGGATAGATATACTCTGGGCCCTCTCGGTGATATCACATTAAGATAGCTTGCAAGCAAGTGATGTGATCACTAGAATGTTATATCACGGGAACGAGAAAAGAGTGCATGTCGGTAACGAGATCAAACTAGGTATTTGGATACCGATGATCGAATCTCGGACATGTATTATATCATGAGACAAAGGGATTAAATTGCTGACGTTAAAGGTTCTCACGATCACAAAAGTCATCGTTGAATATGTAGGAGCCAGTATGGATCTCTAGGTCCCGCTTCTGATTATTGATCTGAGAGGAGTCTCAATCATGTCTGCATTATTCACGAACCGTAGGGTGACACACTTAAGGGTTGTAGGACACCATTTAGGAGCACATATGTTCCAGACAAAAGGTTTGCAAAGCGCAAGAAATGTTTCGATAGAAACAGGAATTGTTTCGATAGAAACCGGAATTGTTTCGATAGAAACCGGAATTGTTTCGGGTGAAATTGCAGAAAGTGGTTCTGCATGTGATATTGAAATGTTGCAAGGGGTTTTATGTGAATGTTTGTTAATTAAAGTAATTAAAAAAATTCTGAATAAAATAAATAAAAGAGTTTTATTAATTGAGAGTTGCATTTAATTTGGTGGAAATTAAATACATGTGAGTGGGATTTTGGGTGGAGGCCATGTTTATGTGAGTGGAGGTTCACCACATGAATGAAGGAGGGGAGGAGTCCCCCCCCCCTCATGATCCGGCTATGGGAGGGGAGGGGTCTCCCTCCCTCCTATATAAAGCCCCCTTCTCCCCTCTCACAAACCGCACCTCCTCGTGAAGGATCTCTCTCCTCCTCTAGATATTCCCCCATGGTCTCGGATTAGCGAGATACATGTTCCCGGTGGCCTTGCGTCTGGAAGGAGTTGCTGCTTCCGCTGATTCGCTGGAGCGAGGAGGTGGAGGTTGTCCGGTTGCTTGAACGTGTGTGCGAGGACGGATTCGCTGCTGATTTGCGGCGCTCGGACTTCCACACGATCTTGAGATCGGCAAGCGTACGACTACATCAACCACGAGTTCCTACTCGTTAACAAAACTCGTTGTCTTCGAGGGTAAGTTCTCCATGGATGTATGTCCACCCGTTGCTTTGTATCTAGTAGATAGATCTTGGCGTATAGTTCTCATCGTAGGAAATTTTTTGTTTTCTATGTTGCGGACCCAACAGTGGTATCAGAGCCTGATCTATACTTAGGTGCTTTGCACGGGTAGTACACATATGTTTATATGTGGGCGATGATGATCATGTTATTGCATCTTCTATGTACTTTGGATATTGGTGGCATAGTGGGATGAAGCGGCCCGGACCAACCTTACATGTCATCGTACATGAGACCGGTTCCACGACTGACATGCAACTAGTTTTGCATAAGTGGCTGGCGGGTGTCTGTCTCTCCTACTATAGTCAATATCTGATTTACAACGAGTTTATAATAACTTGGTTATCCTCGTTGTGGTTCATGTTCGTAGGTAAGACCGGTTCTATCTCCGAAAGCCCTAAGCCACGTAAAACTCGCAATTGATAAATTAGAGGCGTCTAGTTTAGATCGTTGCTGGGCTAGTGTCTTGATATGGTATTGTTGTAATTAGATGTATGATAGATACTCTTACAACTCACTTAACGTGTAAGTTCCATAGACCTTGGCCTTACACACAAAGGAATGATAGAGATCATACCACGATGCAAATGATAGAGATCAAATGCATGGACCATATCACCTCACTTCACACATTAGATGTTAGCATCTTATATTACTAGTTTGGCGCTTTTGGTAGCATTATAAGATGATCCCTCATTTAGATATCAAGATAAAATGTGTTCTTGCTTAAGTATGCACCGTTTTGTGGATCGTGTTTTGAGGCATCACGTGATGATCGGGTGTTCTCGACTCTACGGTTTCATACAACGGGTGTAAGACAGTTTTCCACACGCGAATACTAAGGTTCTTACTAGACGAGCCTAGCATGTACAGACATGGCCTCGGAACACGGACTGAAAGGTTAAGCATGAGTCATATAGTTGATATGATGCCTATATAGATACTCGCCTTTGAAGCTACACCGACTCACGTGATGATCGGACTTGGTGTAGTGGATTTGGTTCATGTCATCACCAAAAGGACGCGAGGGATGTCGTTTTTGAGTGGGAGTTCATTAGTAATTTGGATTAGTTGAACTCAATCTATCATAAACTTAGTCTAAATATATTTTACAAATTCTGTTGTAGATGCACCACCTGCTTTTAATTTCAATGTGTTCATGGAGAAAGAGAAGCTTGCTGCGAATGGTAGCAACTTCACCAACTGGGCTATGAATTTGAGGATTCTCCTCACTGCTGCACAAAAGCAATATGTGCTAGAGGCGCCGCTAGGCCCCCCACCAGCTCCTGATGCCCCTGACAAGGAAAAGAACGTCTATATAACTCGTCAGGAGGACCACAACTTAGTTCATTGCGGCATACTGTATGGGCTAGAACCAGAACTTCAAAAACGTTTCGAAAATGGCAATGCCTTTGATACCATGGGAGAATTGAAAATGATTTTCGATACTCATGCTGCCGTAGAGAGTTATAATGCTTCTGAAAAGTTCTTTAGCTGCATGATGGAAGAGAACAGCTCCGTTAGTGAGCACGTACTCAAAATGTATGGGTACGCCGATAAGCTTGTGTCCTTGGGAATTACGATTCCCATTGACTTAGGCATACATCGTGTTCTCCAATCTCTGTCACCTAGCTACAAGAGCTTCGTGATGAACTATAATATGCAGGGCATGAAGAAGTCTCTTCCCGAGCTTCTGTCAATGCTTAAGACTGCAGAAGTGGAGATTAGGAAACAACATCAAGTGTTGATGATCAATAAGACCACCGGTTTCAAGAAGGACAAGAAAGGCAAGCAGAAGGGAAAGAAGGGCGGCAAATCTGTTGCCGCACCTGAAAAGAAAACCCGAGCTGGCCCTAAGTCTGACACCGAGTGCTACTATTGCAAGGGGACTGGCCATTGGAAGCGCAACTGCCCCAAGTATTTGGCGGACAAGAAGGCCGGCAAGGCAAACAAAGGTATATGTGATATACATGTTATTGATGTGTACTTGACTAGTACTCGCAGTAGCACCTGGGTATTTGATACAGGATCGGTTGCTAATATATGTAACTCGGTTCAGGGGCTGCGGAACAAGCGACAACTAGCAAGGGATGAGGTCACGATGCGGGTCGGCAATGGATCAAGAGTTGATGTGATCGCCGTCAGAACGCTGCCTCTCCATATGCCGTCGGGATTAGTTATAAACCTGAATAATTGTTATTTGGTGCCTGCACGGAGCAAGAACATTGTATCCGGATCATGTTGATGCAAAGTGGTTATTCGTTTAAGTCTGAAAACAATGGTTGTTCGATTTATATGAATAATATCTTTTATGGTCATGCACCTGTGTTGAATGGTTTATTTCTATTGGATCTGGATAGTACTATTACGCATATTCATAATGTTGATGCTAAAAGGATTAAACTTGATAATGATATATCTGCATATATGTGGCACTGCCGTCTAGGTCATATTGGCATTAAACGCATGAAGAAACTCCATTCTGATGGACTTTTGGAATCACTTGACTTTGAATCATTTGATACATGTGAGCCATGCCTTATGGTAAGATGACTAGAACGTCGTTTTCCGGTTCAATGGAACGGGTGACAGATTTATTGGAAATCATACATACTGATGTGTGTGGACCAATGAGTGTGTCGGCGCAAGGTGGATATCGTTATTTTGTTACTTCACGGATGATTTGAGTAGATACGGGTATATCTATTTGATGAAACATAAGTCTGAAACCTATGAAAAGTTCAAAGAATTTCAGAATGAAGTGGAAAATCATTGTAACAGAAAGATCAAATTTCTGCGGTCCGACCGTGGAGGAGAGTATCTTAGTTATGAGTTTAGCACACATATGAAAGGCTGTGGAATAGTTTCACAACTCACGCCTGCCGGAACACCACAACGTAATGGTGTGTCAGAACGTCGTAATCGTACTTTATTGGATATGGTTCGATCTATGATGTCTCTGACTGACTTGCTACTGTCATTTTGGGGTTATGCACTGGAAACCGCTACATTCACTTTAAATAGGGCACCATCTAAATCCATTGAAAAGACACAGTATGAATTATGGTTTGGAAACAAACCTAAGCTGTCATTTCTTAAAGTTTGGGGATGCGATGTTTATGTGAAGAAACTTCAACCGGATAAACTCGAACCCAAAGCGGAAAAATGCGTCTTCATAGGATACCCTAAGGAAACGATTGGGTATACCTTCTATCACAGATTCGAGGGCAAGGTCTTTGTTGCCAAGAATGGATCCTTTCTTGAGAAGGAGTTTCTCGCGAAAGGTGTGAGTAGTCGGAAGGTAGAACTCGAAGAGGTTATTGAACCTTCTCTTCATGAAATGGCGAGTAGCGCAGCATCGGAAGTTGTTTCGAAGTTGACTTCACCTAATGAAGAGAGAGCTAATGATATTGATCATGAAACTCAGAAAGAGGACACTACCGAACCTCGCAGGTCAAGCAGGACACGTGCAGCTCCTGAACTGTATGGCAATCCTGTTATGAATTTCATGATTGATGAAATAGATGACCCTGCGACGTATGAAGAAGCGATGATGAGCCCCGATTCCAACAAATGGCTAGAAGCCATGAAATCCGAGATGGAATCCATGTACGAAAACCAGGTTTGGACCTTTGTGGACTTACCTCATGATCGAAAGGCCGTTGAGAATAAATGGATTTTCAAAAGAAAAACTGATGCTGATGGTAATGTAACCATCTATAAGGCTCGACTTGTCGCAAAGGGGTTTTGACAAATTCAAGGAGTTGACTACGATGAGACATTCTCTCCCGTAGCGATGCTTAAGTCGGTTAGGATTATGTTAGCAATTGCTGCATATTTCGATTATGAAATATGGCAGATGGATGTCAAAACTGCGTTCCTCAATGGTAATATTGAAGAAGAGTTGTATATGATACAACCTAAGGGTTTTGTCGATCCTAAGGATGCTGATAAGGTGTGCAAACTAGCGATCCATCTATGGACTGAAGCAAGCATCCCGGAGTTGGAATCTCCGCTTTGATGAGGTGATCAAAGAGTTTGGATTTGTCCAAACTTATGGAGAGGCTTGTATTTACAAGAAAGTGATGGGAGCAATGTGGCATTTCTGATATTATATGTGGATGACATATTATTGATTAAACAATGTTAAAAGTTATCTAAACAGCAAATTTTCGATGAAGGACCTTGGTGAAGCTTCATATATATTAGGCATTAAAATCTATAGAGATAGATCAAGACGCCTAATTGGGCTATCGGAGAGTACATACCTTGATAAGATATTAAAGAAGTTTAATATGGACGGAAGTAAGAAGGGGTACTTACCTATGTTGCAAGGCAAGACATTGAGTAAGACTCAAAGTCCGGCTACGGCGGAAGAAAGAGAGATAATGGATAAGATCCCCTATGCCTCAGCCATAGGCTCTATAATGTATGCTATGCTATGTACAAGACCGGATGTGGCACATGCTATTAGTTTGACTAGTAGGTACCAATCTGATCCAGGTTCGAAACACTGGATAGCGGTCAAGAATATTCTTAAGTACTTGAGAAGAACTAAGGATATGTTTCTTGTATACGGAGGTGAAGAAGAGCTAGTCGCTAAGTGTTATGTCGATGCTAGCTTTGACACTGATCTGGATGACTCTAAGTCTCAATCCGGATACGTATTTCTCTTGAACGGAGCAGCAGTTAGTTGGAGGAGCTCCAAACAACCTGTGGTGGCTGCTTCAACGACGGAAGCGGTTTGGATGAAGGAGTTCATAACAGAACTAAGTGTGGTTCCTAGTGCGTTGGACCCAATGGTGATCTATTGTGACAACAATGGAGCCATAGCCAACGCCAAGGAACCAAGGTCTCACAAGAATTCCAAGCATATTAAGCGCCGGTTTCACTCCATCCGCGAGCATGTCAAGGATGGAGATATAAAGATTTGTAAAGTGCACACGGACCTGAATGTAGCAGATCCGTTGACTAAAGTACTCCCTAGGGCAAAACATGATCAACACCAGAACTCCATGGGTGTTAGATTGATCACTATGTAAACGAGATTATTGTCTCTAGTGCAAGTGGGAGACTGAAGGAAATATGCCCTGAGAGGCAATAATAAAGTTGTTATTATGTATTCCTTGTATATGATAGATGTTTATTTTGCATGCTATAATTGTATTGATAGGAAACATCAATACATGTGTGTTTAATAAACAAAAAAGGGTTCCTAGTTATGCCTCTCTTATAGACTAGCTTGTTGATTAACAAGATGATCAAAGTTTCCTGATCATGGACATTGGATGTTGTTAATAACAAGTACACAGCATTTGTGAAATGATGTGATGAACATTCATCTGAAGTATAGCATTACGATCAAGTCATTATGTTTATATTTCTATAACATCATACAAAGTAGTCTTAGTCCTTAGACCATGAGATCATGTTAATTGCTAACACCGGAAGAGTATCTTGATAACATCAAACGTCACACCGTAACAGGGTGACCATAAAGGTGGGTTCAGTGCTATGAAGGTGTTATGTTGAGGCACATGGATCAAGAGTGGAATTTGTCAATCCCGATGACGGATAGATATACTCTGGGCCCTCTCGGTGATATCACATTAAGATAGCTTGCAAGCAAGTGATGTGATCACTAGAATGTTATATCACGGGAACGAGAAAAGAGTGCATGTCGGTAACGAGATCAAACTAGGTATTTGGATACCGATGATCGAATCTTGGACATGTATTATATCATGAGACAAAGGGATTAAATTGCTGACGTTAAAGGTTCTCACGATCACAAAAGTCATCGTTGAATATGTAGGAGTCAGTATGGATCTCCAGGTCCCGCTTCTGATTATTGATCTGAGAGGAGGCTCAATCATGTCTGCATTATTCACAAACCGTAGGGTGACACACTTAAGGGTTGTAGGACACCATTTAGGAGCACATATGTTCCAGACAAAAGGTTTGCAAAGCGCAAGAAATGTTTCGATAGAAACAGGAATTGTTTCGATAGAAACCGGAATTGTTTCGGGTGAAATTGCAGAAAGTGGTTCTGCATGTGATATTGAAATGTTGCAAGGGGTTTTATGTGAATGTTTGTTAATTAAAGTAATTAACAAAATTCTGAATAAAATATATAAAAGAGTTTTATTAATTGAGAGTTGCATTTAATTTGGTGGAAATTAAATACATGTGAGTGGGATTTTGGGTGGAGGCCATGTTTATGTGAGTGGAGGTTCACCACATGAATGAAGGAGGGGAGGAGTCCCCCCCTTCATGCGCCGGCTATGGGAGGGGAGGGGTCTCCCTCCCTCCTATATAAAGCCCCCCTCTCCCCTCTCACAAACCGCACCTCCTCGTGAAGGATCTCTCTCCCCCTCTAGATATTCCCCCATGGTCTCGGATTAGCGAGATACATGTTCCTGGTGGCCTTGCGTCTGGAAGGAGTTGCTGCTTTCGTTGATTCGCTGGAGCGAGGAGGTGGAGGTTGTCCGGTGGCTTGAACGTGTGTGCGAGGACGGATGCGCTGCTGATTTGCGGCGCACGGACTTCCACACGATCTTGAGATCGGCAAGCGTACGACTACATCAACCACGAGTTCCTACTCGTTAAAAAAACTCGTTGTCTTCGAGGGTAAGTTCTCCATGGATGTATGTCCACCCGTTGCTCTGTATCTAGTAGATAGATCTTGGCGTATAGTTCTCATCGTAGGAAATTTTTTGTTTTCTATGTTGCGGACCCAACATCAGGGTGCAGCAGGTGATGAGGAAGGAGAGGATGAGTACACTGATGAGCATGGCACTCAACCATCCACTGAGTCTGATTACACTCTTTCATTTTGGGCATGGAATGCCCAACAGGACAGCTTCGTGGATTGGAAGACCTTTTCTGATGTCACTTCTGGATATGGGTACCAAGGTACCTCCTCTTCTCGCCCTCACGTCAAAGGACCTGCAGCTCCAAATGGTGATGAGGACTATGATGATGATGAGGTTCAGGATATGGATGAGGAGGACGAGGAGGATGATGACGAGGACTACTGATCCATTTGGGTGCTAGCTTAGGTCTTTTCCCTTTTCGGCGTTTCGATGCCAAAGGGGGAGAGGACACTGTCATTGGGATTTGCATGGGCTTGGCATATTTGATTCTTATTTGCTATCTTGATTTTCGTACCCATTTGCCTTATGTTATTGCGAGATACTATTTGCTATTTGTGTGTGACTCTGTGGGTGCTCCGACATTATTGTAACTCGAGCGAGAACTATGTGTTTTATCCATGTACTACCTACCATGCTTGCTTTACATGTTTATCTTTGTGCACATAGTCAGGGGGAGCATGTTCATACTCTGTCATAAGTCATTGCAATTTTTTTTCCATGCAAAATCACTTGTTGTCATCGAACACCAAAAAGGAGGAGATTGAAAGGACATTTACTGTCATAATCACTTTTGGTGTTCGTTAACAACAAGTAGAGCCTCTTTACAGTATGCTATTGTCTACAGGTTGATATATTACAAAGTGAAAAGGACCCTTGGCTTGCGGAACATTCCCTGCATATTTACTTGTCTCCTGGAAATTCCAGACTGGAGTCTCCGGTGTGGTCCGGAGTTTCCCCAGGAGTCTCCGGAGGGGGTTCCTGTTTCCTGCCTAGGTCAGCCAGAGAGGTGGTCCAGAGCTTGGTCTGGAGGAAGGTCCGGAGTCTCTGGCCCTTGCCTCGGACCGGAGTCTCCGGTCCACTTGGCTCGCAGAAGGGCTAGGTCAGTCTGTTCGACGGTCTGGAGGCTGGTCTGGATATTGATTGGAGTCTCCGGTCTGACTTTTCTCCAACGGTCAGAAAACGGTTCAGTGGAGTGAAGGACTATAAATAGAGGACCTTATCCCCTTCCTCCAGCTACTCGTCCACCTCAAGAACACCATGCCCATTTGAGCCACCAAGTCAACAAGATCTCTTCATCCAACCATCCAAAGTCATTGATCTTTGGATAATCGAAGGAGGAGGCCTTGATCTACAGCTTCACCAAGAGAGATCTTCATTTCCCCCTCATTCACTTGAGGGCCCCCATGCTCTAGTGTTTCTTTGGAAACCCTAGCTTTTGATTTGGTTCTTACTAGCTTGTATTTGATTGTTTGACAACTAGCTTGTACTTGGGAGCCTCCAATTAAGTTGTGGATGTGTGCCCCGAACTCGTTGTAAAGGTGTCGACTTCCACCTCGAAGGTTGCCATATAGTGGAAGAGGTGAATCGAACCCATTGGGGTGAAGTTCATCGGAGAACAAGGGAGGCCTCTCGTGGCGTTGGTGGTTTGAAACCACCCCCTCTCCAAATGTAGACGTACTTCCCCTCAAAAGGAAGGAACTACGGGAAACGAATCCTTGTGTCTCCGCGTGCTCCACTTTGGTTACTTCTATCCTTTACGGCACTTTACTTATCTAGTTATTGCTTAGTATATGTACTAGTTTGTCATATAGGTAAATTCACCATAGTTGCATAATCTAGAGAATTTACCTTTCATGTCAAACCCTAAATTGAAAAAGAGTAAAATTTGAAGTAGCTCCTATTCACCCCCCCTCTAGGTGCCCATACGATCCTTTCACTTACAAGATCCCCTTTCATTTCACACCGACGACATCCATAGACAAAAGAGCATGATATCAACTAGGTACAATGTACAAGTGCAATGTTGAAAGCATTCCCCATGACAACATGGTTCTGCTAATCCCCAACATATAAGTGCAAGCATATACAACATAGATGACACAATGGTTCAAATTTATTAGGGGCACGAAAAGTAAAGTGTGCCATCAAGTTCATGAGCGCTTTAATCACTAGTTTTCTCATAACAAGTTTAATTTGGAAGGTAGATAAAAACATGAATATACTTGGAATAGCAAATGCTAATAGGTAAGTATGGTGGACTCTTTGGAATAACTTGGTTTTATTTGGAGCTGGATGCATGAGTGGAACTCATACTTGGTTATGGAGGTTAGCAAAAGACTAGGAGCGACCAACTAAGAGAGCAATAATGGCCATAATCATGTAAAGCGACAAAACATCATTAATTAAAGCATAAATTGATATTACAAGTCGGAAACCAAAGGATCATAGAGGCTATGGTGACTTGGGATAGTCATAACATGGTGTGAGCATGCGCCAAGTCAACCCAAATAAAGCATCAAAGGAGAATACCACAATACTATGCTTTAATATGCTAAAACAACGCATGATTCTTTCAAGGCACATTAAGCAATATCAATTGTTTATAACATGTCATGCTACAGCAAAAATCACTAAGCATAAATCCAAAACAATACCAAGCATGACATAACAAAGCATAAGCTACAGTCAAAAACAAGCTCTATTTACCACTTAAGCATGAACTTTTCCTACTATTTTCCAATCCAAACCAAACTTATTTGAAAACTAATGTCTGAAAGAGGGGGGTACAACCAATTTATTCAAGGAAACTAATAAAACCAAGAAAACGAAAACCAAAAACAAAAACAAAGATGCTCCAAGAACAACACAACTGTGTATGAAACAATAAAAATAAAGTGTTTGGAAGAAAACCTGAGATTTTTATCGATGAAGAATGGGATGCCTTGGGCATCCCCAAGCTTTGACGCTTGTACTTCTTGGATGTTTCTTGGGGTGACACGGGGTGGCATCCCCAAGCTTGAGCTTTAGTCCATTCTTCATCTCATTACATTATTCTCTTCTTACACCTGAAATTTTTCCTTCATACAAAACTTCACACAATCTTTATTACCAACATTAGTGTACTCAAGATAATATGTCTTTGGGTTCAGTTTAAACACAAGTAAAACTTCCATTAAAACACAAGCTACTATTGCACTTACCTCAAAAAGTTCAATTCCCCAAAAAGAACCCAAAAAGGAATCAACAAGAAGCAAATGCAAATAATGGCAGAAATTTGTCAAAAAAGACTAGCAGGTAAAAACCATTTTTTTAGAAGACCTTCTGTTGCTCAAATAGAAAAGTGTTGAACTAACTAAATTTGTATAACAACCTGGGGCAGAAGCACAAAAACTTACAGCTTAAACCGATGTACAGCGATTTTACACGAATTTTTACAGCGAAGCACAAAAATCTATTTCGGGACATCAACTTTCCCAAGTCTTACTTCTCTCTCATTAGAGGTTACTCTTGGCACAAAAAGCAAAATAAAAGGATAAGGAGCGGTTATTACAGAGGTAATAACTTCCAAGACTCATCTAAAACTTTTGGGTTATCTCCCAATAAGTACTTTTCTTGAACGCCTTTAAGTTACGCATAAGAAGCAAGAAAAGAATCAAGTATTCTCAAATGAAGAAGCATTAAGATTAATACCAGAAATATCTTCAACAAGGCAAGGTATCTCATCCAAATAAGTTCTAAAGGATCCTCTCTCAATGCTCTTGGGTTCACTATTTTCATCAAACGGGTTTTTAGGAACAATCCAATCAAAATTCTTCTCTAAGGCTTCATGCATTGCTACAAGTTTATAGGGTATTGGTATCTTAATTTCCTCCCCATTAGGTTTGGTTTTGCCCATCTTCTCTCGTGTACCAATAATATCTACACATGAGCCTAGCATATTAAAACGTTCAAAGACTTTTCTAGCTTCCTTAGCAACATCATAGAATACTTTAAGCAAAGTTTCCAGAATAAAATCCTTCTTTCCAGGGTCCTCAATTTCTTTAAGTTTAAGAAACATTACTTGCATTAAGGGGTTAAGGTTAACAAACCAAGCTTCCAACAGGTGAACTAAATAAGTTGCAGCAATTTCATAGTTTGGAGCAAGTTCTGCAAGGGATCTATCCTCAGTATCCTCATGCTTACTAACATGATTAAAGAATTCTTCAATATTATCTTTTCCAATTATAGAGCCACTACCTATTGAAAGGTCTTTCAGGGTGAATTTAGGGATCAACATGGTGAGCTAAGAAAGAGGTAACAACTATAGAAAGACTTAATTTTGTGTGTTTTTGATAAAGAAACAAGCAAACAAAGCAGAAATAAACTAAGAAAAATAAAAATAACAAAGTAAAGAGATTGGTTATGAGGGACTCCCCTTGTGAAGATGTCCTTGACTCCCCGGCAACGGAGCCAGAAAAATAGCTTGATGGCCCAAAATATATCAAGGTGTTGGGGAGCCTGATACATTGCTAACGTATCCATAATTTTTGATGTTCCGTGCTTGGTTTTATCTACTTTCTTATGTTTTTTCCACACTTTGGAGCACTTTCTATACACTTTCTTGGACTAACCTATTAACAAGAGCCACAATGCCAGCTGCCTGTTTTCTACTATTTTTTGTTTTAGGAAAGTCAGAAAATGAATATTCTCGGAATTGGACGGGACAAAAGCCAAAGTCAGTTTTTCACCGAGGGACACACGTAGCTAGACTACGAGATGGAGAGGGGATAGGGGGCGCCACACCACCTGGCCACGCGGCCAATCCTGGCCCGCGCCAGGGGGTGGTCTGGCCGCCTCGGGCACCCCCTTGGCCTCCCCTTTCTCCTATAAGATGCCTCTGGTACAGAAACCCTAAGTACCCAATCAAAAATTCCACAAAAGTGTCTATAGCCGCCGTCATGTCCATCCCTAGATCGGGAGGGATCTGAAGCTCTTCTCAGCACCCTGTCGGAGGGGAGAATTCACCCTGGAGGCCTTCTTCATCACCATGCAAGGCTCCGGTGTGATGCGTGAGTAGTTCATCTCTAGACTACAGGTCCATGTAGTAGCTAGATGGCTGATTCTTCTCCTTTGTGCTATCATGTTTAGATCTTGTGAGCTCCGTTCATGATCAAGATCATCTATTTGTAATCCTACATGTTGTGTTTGAGGGGATCCGATGGATATTGAGATGCTATTTCAGATTGATTATTGATTCTATCATGTCTTTGTTATTTGTGATCTTGCATGCTTTCCATCGTTAGTAGCTATCTTGGCCAAGTAGATGCTAGCAACTCCAAGAGTTAGTATTATGCTCGATAGTGGGTTCATGCCTCTGGTAATCTGGGAAGTGACAAAAATCTCTAAGGTACTAGATGTGTTGTTGCTACTAGGGAGAAAACAGCAATCCTTTGTTCATAGAACAATCGTATTGTTTACTTTACATGCAATGCGTAATGCAATTATCTGTTGCTTGCAACTTAATACTAGAGGGGGTTCAGATGATGACCTGAAGGTGTATTATTAGTCATAGATGCAGTTGGATTACGGTCTATGTATAATGTTGTAATGCCCAATCAAATCTCAAAGGAGTCAAGATGTTTAGTATATGCATGTATGCTTTCTCGGTGTTTGTCAATTGCCCTGTTGTAATTTGTTCACCCAACATGTCATATATCTTAAGGAGAACCATCACTAGTGAACTATGGACCCTGGTCCTTTCTTTTATCATCAATCTACAATCAACCGTTTACTGCTTTCTGTTTACTTTCTGCAAACTATTACTTTCTTCCACACAATATGTTTAATCCTTTGTTTTTAGCAAAACCGGTGAGATTGACAACCTCACTACAAGTTGGGGGCAAAGTTATGTGGTTGTGTTGTGCAGGTTTCCACGTTGCTACTAGCGTCGGTAGTGCGTCCTACCAAAGTCCACCTAGCAACACCTTTGAGGTGTTTCCTTGCTCCTACTTGATTGATAACCTTGGTTTCATAACTGAGGGAAAACTTACTACTGTACTCAACATACCTTCCTCTTGGGGTTCCGCAACCAGCTCGTTAATACACGAGTCAGCAAGTATATTTTCTAGCACCGTTGCCGGGGAGTCAAGGACACCTTCACAAGGGGAGTCCCTCATAACCAATCTCTTTACTTTGTTGTTTTTGTTTTGCTTAGTTTATTTCTGCTTTGTTTGCTTGTTTCTTTATCAAAAACACACAAAAATTAGTTCTACTAGTTTGCTTTCTTTATTAAAAACACAAAAAAATGACTACTCTTGAAAACACTAAGTTGTGTGACTTCACTAGCACCAAAAACAATGATTTCATGTGCACACGTATTGCTCCACCTATTCCTGAAGCTACTTTCTTTGAAATAAAACCTGTTTTACTCAATCTTGTTATGAGAGAACAATTTTCTGGTATTGGTAATGAAGATGCTGCTGCTCATCTAAATAACTTTGTTAAACTTTGTGAGATGCAAAAGCAAAGGGATATAGATGGGGATATTATTAAGCTTAAATTGTTTCCTTTCTCTTTGAGAGAAAAATCTAAAGAATGGTTGAATTCCTTAACTAGGAATAGTATTGATTCTTGGACTAAATGCAAAGATGCTTTCATTGGAAAATATTATCCTCCTGCTAAGATTATATCTATGAGAAGTGAAATAATGAAGTTTAAACAATCTGATAATGAAGATGTTGCTCAAGCTTGGGAAAGAATGAAATCTTTGGTAAAGAATTGTCCCACTCATGGACTGACTGCTTGGATGATTATCCAAACCTTTTATGCAGGATTGAACTATTCTTCAAGAAATCTATTGGATTCTGCTACTGGAGGTACCTTTATGACCATTACTTTGGGTGTTGCAACAAAGCTTCTCGATAATATGATGGTTAACTATTCTGAATGGCATACTGAAAGAGCTCCACAAGGTAAGAAGGTAAATTATGTTGAAGAAACCTCTACCTTGAGTGATAAAATTGATGTTATTATGTCTATGCTTGTTAATGGGAAGGCTCATGTTGATCCAAATCATGTTCCCTTAGCCTCTTTGGTTGATCAAGAAGAGCAAGTTGATGTGAACTTTATAAGAAATAATAATTTTGGCAACAATGCTTATGGTAATAACAATTATAGGCCTTACCCTCCTAATAATACTTATGGTTATAATGGCAAACCTGGAATACCTAGAGAAGGAAGAATTTTAGAAGTTGAAAGAGCCACTAAAAACTTCATGCAAATGCAATATGAACAAAATAAATTATTTACTAAAACTATGGAGGAACAATCTACCATTTTGAAGAATATTAGTCATCAACTTGAAAGTTTGAATAGGGAAACTCCTAGTTTGCAATTGAAACTTTATAATGCTGAAAGAAATATATCATCTTTGTCTGAATCACAATCCTCTTTGATTAATAAAATGGCTGCTAAACCTGAAACCAATGAGAATACCTTTGCTGCTACTAATGCCATACAAGTTAGAATTGATGAAAATGTTAGACTATTAGCTGAATTGCATGCTAAGTGGGAAAGAGAAGATGAAATTGCTAGAAACATTAGTGTTTCTACTATCACTACCACTAGTGTTGAGGCTAGTAATAACTCTACTACTTTAGATGATAATTATGATTCTGATCTTGATGGTTGCAACATCTCTGAAGTTATTAAGGTCCTACAAAAGCTTGCTAAAAGTCCTAATGCTAGTGCTATGAATATGGCCTTTACAAAACACATTGCTGATGCTCTCATAAAAATTAAAGAAGAAAAGGTGAAACATAAAGCTTCTATTCCTATAAAACAAGAAGATGGTTGGGAACCCATCATTAATATGAAAGTGAATGATTTTGATTTTAAAGCTTTATGTGATCTGGATAGTAGTGTTTCTATTATGCCTAGAAAGATTGACGATATGCTTGATTTGCCACCTTTGGAAGATTGTTATTTGAATGTCCCACTTGATGATAATGCTAAAAAGAAACTAATGGGGAGTATTAATTATGTTCTTATTATGGTTAACAATGCTTATGTCCCCGTTGATTTCTATGTTTTGTTTGTTGAATGCAATGCTTCTTGTCCTATTACTTTGGGAAGACCTTTTCTTAGAACTGTTGGTGCTATTATTGATATGAAAGAAGGCACCATTAACTATCAACTCCCACTCAATAAAGGTATAGAACACTTCCCTAAGAAGAGAGAGAAGATTTATTTTGCCTCTCCTATGAAAACAAAATTTGCTCTTAATGCTTCTTCATTTGAGAACACTTGATCCTTTTTCTTGCTTCTTATGCCTAACTTAAAGGCCTTAAGAAAAGTACTTATTGGGAGATAACCCAAAAGTTTTAGATGAGTATTGGAAGTTATTACCTCTGTAATAACCGCTCCTTATCCTTTTTATTTGCTTTTTTATGCCAAGAGTAACCTCTAATGAGAGAGAAGTAATGATTGGGAAAGTTGTTGTCCCGAAACAGATTTCTGTGCTTCACCGTAAAAAATCGTGTAAAATCTCTATATGTCGTTTTGAGGCGTGAATTTTTGTGCTTCTTCCCTGGGTTGTTATCTAACTTTAATTAGTTCAACACGTTTTTATTTGAGCAACAAAAGGTCTTAGAAAAAATTGGTTTTTACCTGCTGGTATGTTTTGACAGATTTATGCCATTATTTTGCATTTGCTTCTTGTTGGTTCCTTTTTGAGTTCTTTTGGGGAATTGAGATTTTTTAGGTAAGCGCTACAGTAGCTTGTGTTTTAATGGAAGTTTTATTGGTGTTGAAACTGAACCTAAAGACTTATTATCTCGAGTGCACTAATGTTGCTAATAAAGATTGTGTGAAGTTTTGTACGAAGGAAAAATTTCAGGTGTATGGAGAGAATGATGTAATGAGATGAAGAATGGACTAAAGCTCAAGCTTGGGGATGCCACCCCATGTCACCCCAAGAAATATTCAAGAGGTACAAGCATCAAAGCTTGGGGATGCCCAAGGCATCCCCTTCTTCATCAATAAAAATCCCATGTTTCTTCGAAACACTTCATTTTTATTGTTTCATGCACAGTTGTGTTGTTCTTGGAGCGTCTTCTTTTTTGTTTTTGTTTTGGTTTTTTGTTTGCTTGGTTTTCTTAGTTTGCTGAATAAATTTGATGGACCCCCTCTTTCATGCATTGGTTTTCAAATAGTTTGGTTTGGATTGGAAAACAGTAGGAAAGTTCATGCTTAGGTGGTAAAAGGAGTTTGTTTTTGGTTGTGGCCTATGCTTTGTCATGACATGCTTGATATTGATTTGGCTTTATGCTTAGTGATCTTTGCTATAGCATGACATGTTATAAACAATTGAGATTGCTTAATATCCCTTTGAAGAATCATGCGTTGTTTTAGCATATTAAAGCATAGTATTGTGGTATTGTCCTTTGAAGCCTTATTTGGGTTGACTTGGCGCATGCTCACACCATGTTATGACTATACCAAGTCACCACAAGCCTTTATGATCCTTTAGTTTTCAACTTGTAGTATCACTTTATGCTTTGATTAATGATGTTTTGTCGCTCTGCATGATTATGGCCATTATTGCTCTCTTAGTTAGTCGCTTCCAATCTTTTGCTAGCCTCCATAACCAAGTATGAGTTCCACTCATGCATCCAACTCCTAAAACCAAGTTATTCCAAAGAGTCCACCATACCTACCTATTAGCATTTTCTATTCCAAGTATATTCATGTTTTTATCTACCTTCCGAATTAAAATTGTTATGAAAAAACTAGTGATTAAAACTCTCACGAACTTGATGGCACACTTTACTTTTCTTGCCCTTAATAAACTTAAACCATTGTGTCGTCTATATATGCTTGCCCTTATATGTTGGGGATTAGCAGAACCATTTTGTCATGGGGAACGCTTTCAACATTGCACTTGTACTTTGTACCTAGTTGATATCATGCTCTTTTGTCTATGGATGTCCTCGTTGTGAAATGAAAGTGGAGCTTGTAAGTCCATGGACTTATGTATGTGTGTTAGAGAAACGCCTAGGCCGCTGGTCTAATCCATGCCATCATGGTGGAAACCTGCAGCGTAACCATAATGAGCTGTCTATGAAGCATTCTTCTTATTAAAAAAGAGTCAGATATGCGAAAAGAGAAAAAGAAAAAATATGAGAAAATAGGAAAGAGAGAAAAAACACCATTTTCCCATGGTAAACAAGAAGATTGTTGAGATGCTCGTTGTCTGCTTGCCTTGTCATTTTAATATGGGGATTCTTTTGTATCATCTGGCAAGGGGTACCCCGTTGGCGGTTCTCTATGATACACATGTACTTACTATGATAAGAACTTATTGATACATTGCAAATGTATCTATAACTTTTAATGTTCCATTCTTGGTTTTATCCACTTTCTTGTATTTTGTCCACACTTTGGAGTACTTTTCATATGATTTCTTGGACTAACCTATTAACAAGAGCCACAGTGCCAGCTGCCTGTTTTCTGCTGTTTTTGGTTCCAGGAAAGTCAGAAAATGAATATTCTCGGAATTGGATGGGACAAAAGCCAAAGTGCTTATTTTACCGGAAGACCCATGGAGCCACAATACGAGACAGAGGAGGGCTAGGGCCTGGCCACACCCCCTAGGCGCGGGTCCCCCAGGCCGCGCCAGGGCATGGTGTGGGCCCCTCCGGCACCCCCTCGGTCTCCCTCTTCGCCTATAAGAAGCCTTCTAACCTAAAAACTCTGGGGGGGTTCGACGTTTTTCTAGAAGGAGTTTCGCTCCGCCTCCACCACCAGATTCCACGAAACAGCACTAGAAACTCTGTTCTGGCACCCTGCCGGGACAGGGAATTGGAGGAGATCATCACCATCATCATCACCATCGCTTCTCCATCGACCATCCATGTTTCCCCCATCTATGAGTGAGTAATCCCCGCTGTAGGCTATGGGGATGGTAGGGATTGGATGATATTGTTCATGTAATGGCATCAGATTGTTAGGGCATGGTGCCTAGCATCTTTTATTAGTGCTTTATGACTTTGTTGCGACTTGTTATGCTTAATGCTTGTCACTAGGGCCCGAGTGCCATGATTTCATATTTGAACATGCTATTGAATCATTATGATAGTATTGTTTATGGTCTTATCTGCAAGTTGTATACACACGTTGTTGTCCGGAACCAATGGCCCCGAAGTGACAGAAATCGGGATAACCGGAGAATGGCTTTGATGTGAGGATCACATGTGTTCACGGAGTGTTAATGCTTTGCTCCGGTGCTCTATTAAAGGAGCACCTTAATTGCCAATAGTTCCCTTGAGGCCCCGCTGCAAATGGGCTGGTAGGACAAAAGATGTTCTGCAAGTTCTCATTGCGAGCACGTAAGACTATATATGGAACACATGCCTAGGATTATCTAGTACTTGGATGCTTTATCTTATTTATCTGCAATTGCCCTATGTTCTGATTGCTATGTGAATTGTCTTGTCCATGCAATGCCCGTCCATCCATCCCTATGCCTACCAGACTCGAATCTTACTGTTTACTGTTGTTGTTACTACTGTCCTTACTTTATTACTGCTGTTACTTTACTATTCCTACTACAAAACTGTTGCTACGGATAAACTGCTGTGAGCAAGATTGTTTCCAGGTTTAGCTGAATTGACAACTCAGTTGTTAAGGCTTATAAATATTCTTTGGCTCCCCTTATGTCGAATCAATAAATTGGGTTTCACTTCCCTCGAAAATACTGCGATACACCCCCTATACTTGTGGGTCATCAAGACTATTTTCTGGCGCCGTTGCCGGGGAGCATAGCTTTATTTATCAAGTCCACTTGGAATCATTATTGTTCATGCTTAGTTTATTTCCGCCTTGTTTGCTTGTTTCTTTATCAAAAATACAAAAAAAAAGTTCCTACTCTAGTTGTTATTTTCGTTGGTCTGTTATTGTCTTGCTTTATCATGCTTGCTGTCAATGGTTGGTTTCTTTGAAACTGAATCTTATTGGCAAGGTGGGTTCACGGAAGATCAAAAATATTATTATAAGGAACACCTCTTGTCACAAAAAGGGAAACACTTATGGGAACAGATTGATAAATTGTATACCATTGCTAGAAACGTGTGCTCTACTTATAATGTTACTTATTGCTTTGATAAATCTTGTTGCTATAAGAGGTATAAACACCTCCCTTTTCAATGTGAGTATAATGATAATGTTACCATATCTTCTTATGTTAAGGAAAATTATGACTTTTATGATGTGGAACAAATTGAAGAATTTATTGCTTGGAAGGGTGCATTTGAACTTGCTAGTTTGCTTGAAAATATTGATGATTCACCTTATAAATATGAGGTTTATGATATACTTAGATTTTGCTTTGATAATTACAAGGAAGAAAATGGCTATATTCTTGAATATATTAATAGATGCTTTCCACAAATGGAAGAGACTAATGCCTTGCAGGATCCTATGGAAGAAGACATTGATGAACCTGAAAGCTCATTAGATGAAACAGAGGAGGAGAGTGATGAACAAAAGGAGGAAGAATGGATTAGCTACCAATGCCTACCTTCTAATGAGAGTAACTCTTTATCCCTTACATTATTTGATTGTCCCCCATGCTTACCAAAGGAGGATGAATGTTATGCTCATGTTATCTGTGATAATCCTTTATTTGTACCTAACTTCGAGATGCACAGTACTAAAGAGTTTTGCTTAGAATTTTTTTATGATAAATCTCTAGACGATGGTCCTATATTGAATGATCAGTCATCTTGTTATAGAATTGTTAAAAGTGGGTTTGAAGGTTTTAATCCCACTATTTTTGAGCTTGATAAAAACTATGTTTTGGTAGAACATGAAAAGCATGCTTTATGTGAAAGTTATATTGTTGAGTTTATTCATGAGGCTACTGAAAGTTATTATGAGAGAGGAAAACATGGTTGTAGAAGCTTTCATGGTATTGAAACACCTCTCTATGTGCTGAAAGTTTTGAAGTCACTCTTGTTTTATCTTCCCATGCCTGTCACTTTGTTCCTTGCGAATTTATTTGCATACACGATTCCTATGCATAGGAAGTGGGTTAGACTTAAATGTGTTTTGAGTTTTCTTCTTGATGCTCTCTTTTACTTCAACTCATATTTCTTATGTGAGAATCCTCTCAAACTATCATGCTTGAAGATGATAATATGTCTATTATTCTTGGGAGACCTTTTCTTAATACTGCAAGAGCTGTTATTAATTGTAATCAAGGAAAGGTGACTTTCAATGTTAATGACAAGGAACATAATGTCTATTTCCCCAATAAGATTGATAGGACTTATGATTTTGAATTCAATTGAACATGTTGAGTGCAGTCAAGTTGGAGAAATATATTTTCCCATACCAAGAGAAAAATTTGAAACTATTATGATTGGGACCATTGCTATCAAGGTTGAGGTAACATAATCATTAGTGGAATACAAAGTTTTGTCTCATATGAAATTGTTTTGGTAGCAAGACCTGAACAACCTTGTTAACAAAAGGATTTCATTGAAAAAAACAATGTTTTCACCATGATTATCTCCGCTTACTTCTATTCTATCCATTTTAGTTTTTGCTTATGCCTAACTTAAAGGCGTTAAAGAAAAGTACTTATTTGGAGATAACCCAAAAGTTTTAGATGAGTCTTGGAAGTTATTAATTCAGTAATAGCCGCTCCTTATCCTTTTTATTTGCTTTTTGTGCCAAGAGTAACCTCTAATGAGAGAGAAGTAATGGTTGGGAAAGTTGTTGTCCCGAAACAGATTTCTGTACTTCATCATAAAAATTCGTGTAAAATCTCTGAACGTCTTTTTGAGGCGTTAATTTTTGTGCTTCTGCCCAGGTTGTTATCTAACTTTCGTTAGTTCAAAACTTTTTGATTTCAGCAACAAAAGGTCTTCAAAAAAATTCGTCTTTACCTGCTGATCTGTTTTGACAGATTTCTGCCATTTTCTGCATTTGCTTCTTGTTGGTTCCTTTTTGAGTTCTTTTGGAGAATTGAGCGTTTTGAGGTAAGTGCTTCAGTAGATAGTGTTCTAATGGAAGTTTATTTGGTGTTAGAACTGAACCTTAAGACTTATTTATATTGAGTGCACTAATGTTGCTAATAAAGATTGTGTGAAGTTTTGTATGAAGGAAAAATTTCAGGTGTATGGAAGGAATGAGTAATGAGATGAAGGATGGACTAAATCTCAAGCTTGGGGATGCCACGCGTGTCACCCCAAGAAATATCCAAGAAGTACAAGCGTCAAAGCTTGGGGATGCCTAAAAATCCCAGGTTTCTTCCAAACGCTTCATTTTTATTGTTTCATGCACAGTTGTGTTTATCTTGGAGCGTCTTCTTTTTTGTTTTCGTTTGGTTTTTTGTTTGCTTTGGTTTTCTGAGTTTGCTGAATAAATTGGTTGGACCCCCTCTTTCATACATTGGTTTGCAAATAGTTTGGTTTGGTTTGGAAAAGAGTAGGAAAGTTCATACTTAAGTGGTAAAGAGAGCTTGTTTTTGACTGTGGCCTATGCTTTGTCATGCCATGCTTGATATTGCTTTGGCTTTATGCTTAGTATTATTTTCTGTAGCATGAATTGTTGAAACAATTTAGATTGCTTAATATGCCTTGGATGAATCATGCGTTGCTTTAGCATATTAAAGCATAGTATTGTGGTATTCTCCTTTGATGCTTTATTTGGGTTGTCTTGGCACATGCTCACACCATGTTATGACGATCCCAAGTCACCATAAGCCTTTATGATCCTTTATTTTTCAACTTGTAGTATCACTTTATGCTTTGATCAATGATGTTTAGTCGCTCTGCATGATTATGGCCATTATTGCTCTCTTAGTTTGTCGCTCCTAGTCTTTTGCTAGCCTCCACAACCAAGTATGAGTTCCACTCATGCATCCAACTCCTTAAACCAAGTTATTCCAAAGAGTCCACCATACCTACCTACTAGCATATGCTATTCCAAGTATATTCATGTTTTTGTCTACCTTCCAAATTAAACTTGTTATGAGAAAACTAGTGATTAAATCTCTCACGAACTTCATGGCACACTTTAATTTTTTGCATTTAATAAACTTGAACCATTGTGTCGTCTATGTTGTATATGCTTGCACTTATTTGTTGGGAATTAGCAGAACCATGCTGTCATGGGGAACACTTTCAACATTGCACTTGGTACTTGTACCTAGTTGATATCATGCTCTTTTGTATATGGATATCGTCGGTGTGAAATGAAAGGGGAGCTTGTAAGTCCATGGAGTTATGTATATGTGTTAGAGAAATGCCTGGGCCGCTGGTCTAATCCATGCTGACATGGTGGAAACCTGCAGCATAACCATAATGAGCTGTCTATGAAGCATTCTTCTTATAAAAAAAGAGTCCTATATTGAGAAAAAAGAGAAAAAGAAAAAAAAGATAATATGAAAAGAGGAAAGAGAGAAAAAAGCACCATATTCCCATGGTAAATAAGAAGATTGCTGAGATGCTCGTTGTCTGCTTGCCTTGTCATTTTGATATGGGGATTCTTCCGTATCATCGGGCAAGGGGTACCCCATTGGCGGTTCTCTATGATACACATGTACTTACGATGACAAGAACTTACCGGTAACTAAACTTGAGTAGCATGAGGAGCAGCCCTCTTATTCAAGGGACATGAGATTTCTAACTTATACTTCGTCAAGCATGTACACCATAGTTTGTTCACTTTAACCTTAATCACTTCAAGATGCTTATGATAGGGGCAATGAGAGCTGAAAGCTATTAAGTACCATAATTTTTGGAAGCTCTTTATGAGACTTGAATCCCTACTTCCTTCTATGAAGGCTTTTCTTCCACTATATATATTGAGTCTCCACCTTCTATCTTTATGCACCTAATTTAAGAGCATAGTGGCCATTCTTAGTTCTATGTGCATTGTCCCAAGACTTGTTGATTGATGCATACCTTGATATTGCTTGTTTTAAACTATTTGTATCTAGTCACTCTTATAAACTTTGAAGGTGTCCTATGCATTTATGTTTGCTACTTTATGAGGGACAAGTTGGATACCACTATGTTATGTTTTCTTTATGTGAAACAAAAAAATGTCTTGCAAAGCATTGTTATTCATGAATCTTTTGTTTGTGCCTTTTCATGTTGCATCTTAGTTTCTTTGTCTTATTGCTAGAACTTTGTCTTTCATGTTATGATTTAAGTACTATGATCCCAGCTTTGAATGTTTTACAAATACTTTAATCAAGTCTTTGATGGTGCATGTCACCTCAAAAACTATTATTTCTTTTTATCACTTACCTACTCGAGGACGAGCAAGAGTTAAGCCTGGGGATGTTGATACATTGCAAATGTATCTATAATTTTTGATGTTCCATGCTTGGTTTTATCCACTTTCTTGTGCTTTGTCCACACTTTGGTGTACTTTTCATATGATTTCTTGGACTAACCTATTAACAAGAGTCACAGTGCCAGCTGCCTGTTTTCTGTTGTTTTTGGTTCCAGGAAAGTCATAAAATGAATATTCTCGGAATTGGACAGGACAAAAGCCAAAGTGCCTATTTTACCGGAAGACTCATGGAGCCAGAATACGAGACGGAGGAGGGCCAGGGCCTGGCCACACCCCCTAGGCACGGGTCCCCCTAGGCCGCGCCAGGGCATGGTGTGGGCCCCTCCGACACCCCCTCGGTCTCCCTCTTCGCCTATAAGAAGCCTTCTGAGCTAAAAACTCCGGGTGGTTCGACGTTTTTCCAGAAGGAGTTCTGCTCCGTCGCCACCACCAGATTCCACGAAACAACACCAGAAACTACGTTCTGGCACCCTGCCGGGATGGGGAATTGGAGGAGATCATCACCATCATCATCACCATCGCTTCTCCATCGACCATCCATGTTTCCCCCATCTATGAGTGAGTAATCCCTGTTGTAGGCTATGGGGATGGTAGGGATTGGATGAGATCGTTCATGTAATGGCATCAGATTGTTAGGGCATGGTGCCTAGTATCTATTATTAGTGCTTTATGACTTTGTTGCAACTTGTTATGCTTAATGCTTGTCACTAGGGCCCGAGTCCCATGATTTCCGATCTGAACATGCTATTGATTCATTATGATAGTATTGTTTATGGTCTTATCTGCAAGTTGTATACACACGTTGTTGTCCGGAACCAATGGCCCCGAAGTGACAGAAATCGGGATAACCGGAGGGAATGGCTTTGATGTGAGGATCACATGTGTTCACGGAGTGTTAATGCTTTGCTCCGGTGCTCTATTAAAAGGAGCACCTTAATTGCCAGTAGTTCCCTTGAGGCCCCGCTGCAAACGGGCTGGCAGGACAAAACATGTTCTGCAAGTTCTCATTGCGAGCACGTAAGACTATATATGGAACACATGCCTAGGATTATATAGTACTTAGATGCTTTATCTTATTTATCTGCAATTGCCCTATGTTCTGATTGCTATTTGAATTGTCTTGTCCATGCAACGCCCATCCATCCATCCCTATGCCTACCGCACTCGAATCCTAGTGTTTACTGTTGTTGTTACTACTGTCCTTACTTTATTACTGTTGTTACTTTATTATTCCTACTACAAAACTATTGCTACTGATAAACTATGGTGAGCAAGATTGTTTCCAGGTGCAGCTGAATTGACAACTTAGTTGTTAAGGCTTATAAATATTCTTTGGCTCCCCTTGTGTCGAATCAATAAATTGGGTTTCACTTCCCTCGAAAATATTGCGATACACCCCCTATACTTGTGGGTCATCACTTACCGGTAACTAAAGTTGAGTATCATGAGGAGCAGCCCTCGTATTCAAGGGACATGAGATTTCCAACTTATACTTTTTCGAGCATATACTCCATAGTTTGTTCACTTTAACCTTAATTACTTCAAGATGCTTATGATAGGGGCAATGATAGCTGAAAGCTAATAAGTACCACAATTTTTGGAAGCTCTTTATGAAACTTGAATCCCTATTTCCTTCTATGAAGGCCTTTCTTTTACTTTTATGTTGAGTCTTCACCTTCTATCTTTATGCACCTACTTTGAGAGCATAGTGGCCATTCTTAGTTTAATGTGCATTGTCCCAAGACTTGTTGATTGATGCATAACTTTGATATTGCTTGTTTTAAACTATTTGTATCTAGTCACTCTTATGAACTTTGAAGGTGTCTTATACATTTATGTTTGCTACTCTATGAGGTACAAGCTGAATGCCACTACGCTATGTTTTCTTTATGTGAAACAAACAACCGTCTTACAAAGCATTGTTATTCATGAATATTTTGTTTGTGCCTTTTCATGTTGCAACATAGTTGCTTTGTCTTATTGTTAGAACTTTGTCTTTTATGTTATGATTGAAGTTCTATTATCCCAGCTATCAATGTTTACAAATACTTTGATCAAGTTTATGATGGTGCATGTCACCTCAAAAATTATTCTTTCTTTTTATCACTTACCTACTCGAGGACGAGCAGGAGTTAAGCTTGGGGATGTTGATACGTTGCTAACATATCCATAAGTTTTTATGTTCCATGCTTGGTTTTATCTACTTTCTTATGTTTTGTCCACACTTTGGAGTACTTTTCATATGATTTCTTGGACTAACCTATTAACAAGAGCCAAAGTGCCAGCTGCCTGTTTTCTGCTGTTTTTGGTTCCAGGAGAGTCAGAAAATGAATATTCTCGAAATTGGACGGGACAAAAGCCAAAGTCAGTTTTTCACCGAGGGACACACGGAGCCAGAATACGAGACAGAGAGGGGCCAGGGAGCCGCCACACCACCTGGCCGCGCGGCCAAGCCTGCCCCGCACCAGGGGGTGGTCTGGCCGCATCGGGCACCCCCTCGGCCTCCCCTTTTGCCGATAAGATGCCTTCGATACAGAAACCCTAAGTACCCAATCAAAAATTCCACGAAAGAGTCTATGGCCGTCGTCATCTCCATACCTAGATCGCGAGGGATCTGAAGCTCTTCCCGGTACCCTGCCGGAGGGGAGAATTCACCCTGGAGGCCTTCTTCATCACCATGCAAGCCTCCGGTGTGATGCGTGAGTGGTTCATCTCTGGACTGCGGGTCCATGTAGTAGCTAAATGGCTGGTTCTTCTCCTTTGTGCTATCATGTTTAGATCTTGTGAGCTCCGTTCATGATCAAGATCATCTATTTGTAATCCTACATGTTGTGTTTGCGGGGATCCGATGGATATTGAGATGCTATTTCATATTGATTATTAATTCTATCATGTCTTTGTTATTTGTGATCTTGCATGCTTTCCGTTGTTAGTAGCTATCTTGTCCAAGTAGATGCTAGCAACTCCAAGAGTTAGTATTTATGCTCGATAGTGGGTGCATGCCTCTAGTAATCTAGGGAAGTGACAGAAATCTCTAAGGTACTAGATGTGCTGTTGCTACTAGGGAGAAAACAACAATCCTTTGTTCATAGAACAATCATATTGTTTACTTTACACACAATGCGTAATGCAATTATCTGTTGCTTGCAACTTAATACTGGAGGGGGTTCAGATGATAACCTGAAGGTGGATTATTAGTCATAGATGAAGTTGGATTACGGTCTATGTATAATGATGTAATGCCCAATCAAATCTCAAAGAAGTCAAGATGTTTAGTATATGAATGTATGCTTTCTCGATGTTTGTCAATTGCCCCGCTGTAATTTGTTCACCCAACATGTCATCTATCTTAAGGAGAACCACCACTAGTGAACTATGGACCCTGGTCCTTTCTTTTATCATCAATCTACAATCAATTGTTTACTGTTTTCTGTTTACTTTCTGCAAACTATTACTTTCTTCCACACAATACGTTTAATCCTTTGTTTTCAGCGAAAACCGGTGAGATTGACAACCTCACTATAAGTTGGGGGTAAAGTTCTATGGTTGCGTTGTGCAGGTTTCCACGTTGCTGATGGCGCCGGTAGTGCGCCCTTCCAAAGTCTAGCTAGCAACACCTTTGAGGTGTTTCCTTGCTCCTACTGGATTGATAACCGTGGTTTCATAACTGAGGGAAAACTTACTGATGTACTCATCATACCTTCCTCTTGGGGTTCCCCAACGAGCTCATTAATACACGAGTCAGCATAACCCCAAGAGGAAGGTATGATGAGCAGAACACCAAGTTTTCCCTCAGTTATGAAACCAAGGTTATCGAAGTAGTAGGAGCAAGGAAACACCTCCAAGGTGTTGTTTCCAACTTGGAATCCTGCACGACACAACCACAGAACTTTGCCCCAACTTACAGTGAGGTTGTCAATCTCATCGATTTTTTTAAAAACAAAGGATTAAAAGTTTAGTGTGGAAGATAGTAATAGCTTGCAGAAAGTAAACAGAAAACAGTAAATAGTAGATTGTAGATTGATAGTAAAAGAAAGGACAGGGGTCCATAGTTCACTAGTGGTGATTCTCCTTAAGATAGATGACATGTTGGGTGAACAAATTACATCGGGGCAATTGACAAACATCGAGAAAGCATACATGCATATACTAATCATCTTAACTCCTATGAGATTTGATTGGGCATTACAACATTATACATAGACCTGAATCCAAGTGCATCTATGACTAATAATCCACCTTCAGGTTATCATCCGAACCCCCTCCAGTATGAATTTGCAAGCAACAGATAATTGCATTAAGCATTGTGTGTAAAGTAAACAATATGATTGTTCTATGAACAAAGGATTGTTGGTTTCTCCCTAGTAGCAACAACACATCTAGTACCTTAGAGATTTATGTCACTTCCCCAGATTACTAGAGGCATGAACCCACCATCGAGCATAAATACTCCCTCTAGGAGTTCCTAGCATCGACTCGGCCAAGATAGCTACTAACAAGGGAGAGCATGCAAGATCACAAATAACAAAGACATGATAGAATCAATAATCAATCTGAAATAACATCTCAATATCCATCGGATCCCTGCAAACACAACATGTATGATTGCAAATAGATGATCTTGATCATGAACGGAGCTCACAAGATCTAGACATGGTAGCACAAAGGAGAAGAACCAACCATCTAGTTACTACATGGACCCGTAGTCCAATGATAAACTACTCGCGCATCACATCGGAGGCAGGCATGGTGATGAAGAAGGCCTCCAGGGTGAATTCTCCACTCTGGCAGGGTGTCGGGAAGAGCTTCAGATCCCTCCCGATCTAGGGATGGAAATGACGGTGGCTATAGACTCTTTCGCGGAATTTTGATCGGGTCCTTAGGGTTTCTGTATCGAAGGCATCTGATAAGCGAAAGGGGAGGCCGAGGGGGTGCCCTAGGCGGCCACACCACCCCCTGGCGTGGGCCAGGCCTGGACGCGCGGCCAGGTGGTGTGGCCAGCCTCTGGCCCCTCTCCGTCTCGTATTATGGCTCTGTGTCCCCCTGGGTGAAATATTGACTTTGACTTTTGTCCCGTCCAATTCCGTGAATATTCATTTTCTGACTTTCCTGGAACCAAAAACAGTAGAAAATAGGCAGCTGGCACGGTAGCATCTTGTTAATACACACAATATTCAATAAAGGTCTTCTCACTTTTGGGAAGACCTTCAATTGATATTCTCCATGGAGTGCCATCGCGGTCCAAAGTTCGGACTGGGCGAACGAGAGACATCTTCACCATGGAGTGCCATCGCGCTGCGGGATTCGGATCCAAGAGCTCTACTTCCGCAACTGCTGTTGGATCGGGAGTCATCGCCAGGCACCGAACGTGTGTAACTCCCCACGAGGTGTCACACTTGAGGCACTCAAGTCATTGGTGTTGGAGATATGCCCAAGAGGCAATAATAAAAGTGATTATTATTATATCTTTGTGTTTATGATTAATGTTTACATCCCATGCTATAATTGTATTATTAGGAAACACTAATACATGTGTGTTTTGTAAACATAAGAGAGTCCCTAGTAAGCCTCTTGTTGAACTAGCTTGTTGATTAATTGATGATCATGGTTTCCTGATCATGGACATTAGGATGTGATTAATAACAAGGTTATATCATTAGGAGAATGATGTGATGGACGCACACCCATAGTAAGCGTAGCATAAGATCAAGTCATTAAGTTCGTATTGTTGTAAGCTTTCAAATACATAGTAACCTAATCCTTCGACCATGAGGTTATGTTAATCACCATCACCGGATGGATACTTTGATGACATCAAACGCCGCTTCGTAACTGGGTGGTTATAAAAGTGTCATTGGGTATTCTGAAAGTATGTGTTGAAGCGCATGAACCAAGATTGGGATTTGTCCATCCATATGACGGATAGATATGCTCTGGGCCCTCTCGGTGGAATGTCATCTAGTTAGCTTGCAAGCATGTGACTAGATCACAAGGGATGACATATCACGGAACGAGGAAAGAGTACTTATCAGTAACGAGGTAGAACTAGGTATGGAGATACCGACGATCAAACCTCGGATAAGTATAGTATCGCGAGACAAAGGGAATTGGTTTCATATGTAAGTGGTTCAATCGATCGCGAAGTCATCGTTGAGTATGTGGGAGCCATTATGGATCTCCAGGTCCCGCTGATGGTTATTGATAGGAGATGTGTCTCTATCATGTCTGCATATTCACGAACCGTAGGGTGACACACTTAAGGTTCGAAGTTGTTTTAAGTAGATATGGAATATGCATTGGAGACCGAATGTTGTTCGGAGTCTCGGATTGGATTCGGGACATCACGAGGAGATCCGAAATGGTCCGGAGAATAAGATTCATATATAGGGGATCATTTTCTGAGTTAGGAAATGTTCCGGAGTGTTTGTATGAGGATTCTAGAAGGTTTCGGAATGTTCTTGAAGGTTCTAGAAGATATCTTGGAGTTTGCTTGAAAATCAAGATAGGGATCAAGGAGTCCTGGTGGGTCAAGACAAGGAGTCGTGGGGGAGGAGGACTCCTCCCCCCACTCCCCAATCCGCCGGCCTAGAGGAGGGGAGTCTACAAGGACTCCCCCTCCCCAAGGCGCCCCCCTTAAATAGAAGGGCAGGGGCGCCCCCTCCTCCCTTGCTCTCATAACTCCAATCTCTGCCGCCTCTCTCCTCCACCCTTCTTCTGCACAGGCATAGGCGAAGCCCTGCAGAATTCTCTACTCCACCACCACCACCACACCATCGTGCTGCTGGGATTCCGTGGAGAAGATCTACCACCTCCGCTGCTCGCTGGAACGGGGAGAGGAAGGTCTGCTTCGACTCCGCACGTGTGACCGACTGCGGAAGCGCTGCCGAAACGCGGCTCCGGAAGGATCATCCACTTGACCGACTGCGGAAGCGCTGCCGGAACACGACGCCGGAAGGATCATCCACTTGACCGACTGCGGAAGCGCTGCCGGAACGCGACGCCGGAAGGATCGTCCACACGATCTTGAGATCGGCAAGTGATCGACTACATCAACCACGAGATCTAATCTCGTTAACGCTTTCGGATCTACGAGGGTTAGTTCCTATCTATCTCGTTGCTCATGTCTAATAGATTAGATCTTGGCTTTTATCTAGATTAGATCTAGGTTTTGTTTGTTCTTGCGGTAGAATTTTTTTGTTTTCCATGCTACGAACCCATCAATTGGAGCCGCAGGAGCGCAAGGACTTCATCTTGACCTTGAGGTCAGCTTTGGCTCATCTACATCAACCACGCTCTCCTGAGCATTGACAATGCTTTTCGGTATTCAAGGGTAAGTTCACGAAAAGCCCCTCCCGTTACTATATTACTAATAGATAGGTCGTAGCAACATCAGGGGTTCAGGGGCGTAGGGTAAAAATACGCGGAACCCCTACAGTGGTATCAGAGCTAGATCTATGCGTAGTAATGCTAGTACGGGTAGAACACACGAGATGTAGCATGTGGGCGTTGATCTTTTAGTTGTTACCCTCCCATGTGTACTTGTGTATACCGCAGTAATGCTTGATGAAGCGGCCCCCAACCGACTTTACGTGTTCATTCGCGAGACTGGTCCACGCTTGACATACGGCTTGCACCATATAAAGTGGCTTAGGGGGTGTCTGTCTCTCTCGCATTAGTTGATATGCCATTTACAACAGAGGGCCCCGAAAGGGGTGTAGTAGAGACAACTACTTGATCAGCGTTGTGCTGAAAGTTCGTAGGTAAGAACGGTTCTTGTGCGAAAGCCCATTCAGCCACGTAAAACATGCAAAGATAAAGTAGAGGCGTCTAACTTTGTTTTGTAGGGGACGTTGCTTTGTGATATGGTTGTGGCAAAGGTAAAGTGATTACCTTATGTTACGTAGTAGTAGATAGTCACGGAGGTGGCGGACTACCATGCCGGAAAGACACCGGTACTCTGGTGTCTACGGCGCCGGAACCCTGGCGCCGGAATCCGGTGATGACGGATGGAGATCACGACATGAAGGACCATATCACATCTCATTTACATTCAATGGTATTATTTGTATATCTTATTGTGTGCTAGTATTAGATACTCGACGGTAGCTTAATAAGATGATCCCTATTAAAATTACCAATGATTGTGTTCCCCCTTAGTGTGCACCACCAAGAAAGTTCTTCGGTATGAGGCGACCCACGGTGAGTGGGTGTCAGACATATCTACGTTCGCATATAGTGGGTGTAAGCCATGTTGCACAGCGAATACACTAAGGTTGAGTTGGTGAGCCTAGCACGTTACAGAGACGTGGCATCGGAACACAGATGGTCGAAAGATCGAGCACGAGTCGCATGAATGAGGTGACCGACATTTAGCGTCCACCCTTGAACCCACATTGATGGTCGTGATGATTAGGGGAGATGTGGGGAAAATGGGTCGTGTTATCACTAGGAACCCTTCTGGGGATAGGTGTTTCTGAGTGGAGTTATTATTAACTCATTTAATTATAAACTTAGTCTAAATTCCTTTTGCAATTATAAATGTAGAAAATGGTTCTCCCCGAGATTACCTTCCCTATTGACAATTGGTTAAAAGGAGAAAATCTCAAGTTAGATGGATCCAACTTTTCTACATGGGTCATGCGCCTTCATGATCTCCTTAGCGAGAACAAAGTGGCTGACTACCTTATCTACGAGATGTACTTGGAGCCACCCTATTTTCATGAGACCCAAGAGCAGCGGGATCTCCGCTGCCGTCGTCGTGTGATGGCCACATTCATATCAGTAACGATGCGCCTCGGGATGGAAGATGGGCTATGGCCGATTGTGGGAAGTCTTAATCCCCGAACGGTTATGGCACATCTGAGATCACATTTCGTGGAACAAGGGAGCATATGGGAGTATGAGCTGATGGGGGATTTCCTCTCCATAAAGATGGCGGAGGGCTCCTCACTGGACAATCACTTGTTGAGCATATATGATGCATACATGAGTTTGGCATACTTCCTGGACAACTGGTTTGCAAGCTCTTTTGCAGGCGTTGTGCTACGGTCGTTGCCACCAAGCTACCAAGCACAAGTCAGGATTTGCATTATGAGAGGCGACGCAGAAACACAGGATTTCCACGAGTTCATATCGCATTTCAGAATTGTGATGGTTGAACCCATAGTCGCTGAGGTCATCAATGACAAAGGTATATATTTGATATACAATTTTATAAATGTTATAATCTTGCAAACACATTTGCAGTGTTTAGTATATTTGATACTTGTTCTGTTTTACTGAAAACAAGTCCTTCTGCATAATGGTGCTTGCTGGAGAGGAGGTGACGTTGCGTATTGATGGCAAGCATGATGATGATGGCCAACGACACTCTCCCTCGACATTTATCATTTAGTTTATGTTTTAGGATGATTATTGTAATCAAAAGATTGTGAACTTCTTTAGTGCGTCTCACATTTTGTGAGACGGTTATTCATATCAGTTTGTAGTAAACATTTGTTCTACTTTTATGAATGATTTCTATCCGTGTTCATATCTTGTTCGATTACGTGTGAATTATCCTTGTTTTGAAACTAATTGATAATGCATGAACATTTGTAAAATATTGAAATGCCTTAAAATTACCCAACTCAATGATATGTTCATTAATGAATGAAACCATTGTTTGAATTCAAAGTTATGTGATAATATGTGAAAGTCATTCGATTTCTTTTCACATATAAATCATGCCTAAGTTTGGCAAAATAACTTGAACACCATGTATTACATGAATACAAAGTGTTTTGATGAATTGTTGAAAGTAAATACATATTCGATGTATTGTGTTTTGACAAATGGTAATTATCATTATATGATTGTTTAAATGTGTAAAGTAGTTTACCAAAGGAAACATGAATATGAAACTATTTGATATGATCAAAGTGTTTCATCAACAAAGGGTATAAATATAAAAGAGAATCTAATTACTGTGATTTGATCAATAGTAATGAAATTCAACTTTATAAGAATGGCATAAAAAATTGGAATGCAAAGTGTTTTGAAATTTCAAAATGCAACGCATCACAATATGATATTAGATATCAAAGTGGGTGAATAGATGGCGCCAAAATAAATCGTTGTAGTGTAGATGTAGAGACCATTAGTTAGAAATAGTTATCACTCAATTAGAATATATAGTGAACTATTTGAATTCGTGAAAGTGGCTCCATATCTGGTATGGGTCATCGTGGAAGTTTTGGGGTTATTTGATATAACCAAAACAATAGCGAATAAGTCCTTGTAGAGTATTCATTGGAAACTTTGAATACGAAATCCATAGCTGAAACCAAAAGAAAAGCAAAATTCGTATTGCTTGATTTTTGGTACATTTTCGAGAAAGTTTGCATTCAGTGATATTTCTCGATTATGGAGTGATGACCCAGAAGTATAGAGGGTGTATCGCAGTATTTTCGAGGGAAGTGAAACCCAATTTATTGATTCAACACAAGGGGAGCCAAAGAATATTTATAAGCCTTAACAACTGAGTTATCAATTCAGCTACACCTGGAAACAATCTTGCTCACACCAGTTTATCAGTAGCAACAGTTTTGTAGTAGGAATAGTAAAGTAACAGAAGTAGTAAAGCAAAGACAGTAGTAACAAAAGCAGTAAATAGTGGGATTCGAGTGCGGTAGGCATAGGGATGGATGGACGGGCGTTGCATGGACAAGACAATTCACATAGCAATCAGAACATAGGGCAATTGCAGATAAATAAGATAAAGCATCCAAGTACTAGACAATCCTAGGCATGTGTTCCATAAATAGTCTTACGTGCTCGCAATGAGAACTTGCACAACATCTTTTGTCCTGCCAGCCCATTTGCAGCGGGGCCTTTAGGGAACTACTGGCAATTAAGGTGCTCCTTTTAATAGAGCACCGGAGCAAAGCATTAACACTCCGTGAACACATGTGATCCTCACATCAAAGCCTTTCCCTTCCGGTTATCCCGATTTCTGTCACTTCGGGGCCATAGGTTCCGGACAACAACGTGTGTATACAACTTGCAGATAAGACCAAAACAATACTATCATAATGAATCAATAACATGTTCAGATCTGAAATCATGGCACTCGGGCCCTAGTGACAAGCATTAAGCACAACAAGTCGCAACAAAGTCATAAAGCACTAATAAAAGATACTAGGCACCATGCCCTAACAATCTGATGCCATTACATGAACGATCTCATCCAATCCCTACCATCCCCATAGCCTACAGCGGGGAATTACTCACTCATAGATGGGGGAAACATGGATGGTCGATGGAGAAGCGATGGTGATGATGATGGCAATGATCTCCTCTAATTCCCCGTCCCGACAGGGTGCCAGAACGGAGTTTCTGGTGCTATTTCGTGGAATCTGGTGGTGGCGGTGGAGCGGAACTCCTTCTGGAAAAACGTCAAAACCCCCCGGAGTTTTTAGGTCAGAAGGCAACTTATAGGCGAAGAGGGAGACCGAGGGGGTGCCATGGGGCCCACACCACCCCCTGGCGCGGCCTAGCCTGGCTCGCGCCACCAGGTGGTGTGGCCACCCCATGGCTCCTCTCCATCTCGTATTCTGGCTCCTGGAGTCTTCGGGTGAAATAGGCACTTTGGCTTTTGTCCCGTCCAATTCCGAGAATATTCATTTTCTGACTTTCCTGGGACCAAAAACAGCAGAAAACAGGCAGCTAGCATTGTGGCTCTTGTTAATAGGTTAGTCCAAGAAGTCATATGAAAAGTACTCCAAAGTGTGGACAAAACACAAGAAAGTGGATAAAACCAAGCATGGAACATCAAAAATTATAGATACATTTGCTAGTAGGTAGGTATGGTGGACTCTTTGGAATAACTTGGTTTAGGGAGTTGGATGCATGAGTGGAACTCATACTTGGTTGTGGAGGCTAGGAAAAGACTGGGAGTGACAAACTAAGAGAGCAATAATGGCCATAATCATGCAGAGCGACAAAACATCATTGATCAAAGCATAAGTGATACTACAAGTTGAAAACTAAAGGATCATAAAGGCTATGGTGACTTGAGATAGTCATAACATGGTGTGAGCATGCGCCAAGTCAACCCAAATAAAGCATCAAAGGAGAATACCACTATACTATGCTAAAACAATGCATGATTCATCCAAGGCACATTAAGCAATCTCAATTGTTTATAACAAGTCATGCTACAGCAAAGAATACTAAGCATAAAGCCAAAACAATATCAAGCATGGCATGACAAATCATAGGCCACAGTCAAAAACGAGCTCTTTTTACCACATAAGCATGAACTTTCCTACTCTTTTCCAAACCAAAGCAAACTATTTGCAAACCAACGTATGAAAGAGGGGGTCCAACCAATTTATTCAGAAAACTAAGCAAACCAAGCAAACTAAAAACCAAAACAAAAATGAAAAAGAAGACGCTCCAAGAACAACACAATTGTGCATGAAACAATAAAAATGAAGTGTTTGGAAGAAAGCTGGGATTTTTATTGATGAAGGAGGGGATGCCTTGGGCATCCCCAAGCTTTGATGCTTGTACTTCTTGGATATTTCTTGGGGCGACACGCGTGGCATCCCCAAGCTTGAGCTTTAGTCCATCCTCCATCTCATTACTCATTTCTTCTGTACACCTGAAAATTTTCCTTCATACAAAACTACACACAATCTTTATTAGCAACATTAGTGCACTCAAGATAAAAGGTCTTAAGGTTCAGTTCTAACACCAAATAAACTTCCATTAGAACACTAGATACTGTAGCACTTCCCTCAAAAAGCTCAATTCCCCAAAAGAACTCAAGAAGGAACCAACAAGAAGCAAATGCAGAAAATGGCAGAAATCTGTCAAAATAGACCAGTAGGTAAATACGAATTGTTTCGAAGACCTTATGTTGCTCAAATAAAAAAGTGTTGAACTAACGAAAGTTAGATAACAACCTGGGGCTGAAGCACAAAAATTCACGCGTTAAAAAGACGTTCAGAGATTTTACACAATTTTTTACGGTGAAGCACAGAAATCTGTTACAGGACAGCAACTTTCCCAATCATTACTTCTCTTTCAAGAGGTTACTCTTGGCACAAAAAGCAAATAAAAAGGATAAGGAGTGGTTATTACTGAAGTAATAACTTCCAAGACTCATCTAAAACTTTTGGGTTATCTCCCAATAAGTACTTTTCTTTAACGCCTTTAAGTTAGGCATAAGCAAAAACTAAAATGGATAGAGTAGAAGTAAGCAGAGATAATCATGGTGAAAACATTGTTTTGTTCAATGAAATCCTTTTGTTAACAAGGTTGATCAGGTCTCGTTACCAAAACAATTTCATATGAGACAAAACTTTGTATTCCACTAGTGATTATGTTACCTCAACCTTGATAGCAATGGTCCCAATCATAATAGTTTCATATTTTTCTCTTGGTATGGGACAATATATTTCTCCAACTTGAATGCCCTCAACATGTTCAATTGAATTCAAACCATAAGTCCTTTCAATCTTCTTGGGGAAATAGACAGTATGTTCCTTGTCATTAACATTGAAAGTCACCTTTCCTTGATTACAATTAATAACAGCTCCTGCAGTATTAAGAAAAGGTCTCCCAAGAATAATAGACATATTATCATCTTCAGGCATTTCAAGCACAACAAAATCAGTTAATATTAAGCAATTATGAGCCACTTGAACAGGTACATCCTCACATATACCAACAGGAATAGTGGTAGATTTATCAGCCATTTGCAAAGATATATCAGTTGGTATTAATTTTTCCAGTTGAAGTCTCTTATAGAGAGAGAAAGGCATAACACTAACATCAGCTCCCAAATCACACAAAGCAGTTCTAATATAACTATTTATAATAGAGCAAGGGATAGTTGGAGTCCCTGGGTCTCCAAGTTTCTTTGGAACCTTACCATTAAAGGAATAATTAGCGAGCAAAGTAGAAATTTCTTCATTAGGGATCTTCCTTTTATTCGAGACAATATCCTTCATATACTTTGAGTAAGGAGGCAATTTAATAGCATCAATAAAAGGAATTTGCAAGAATAAATGTTTCATCCACTCACAAAACTTATTATATTGTTCATCTTCCTTTGACTTGTGTTTCTTATCAGGGAAAGGCATAGGTTTTTGGACCTAAGGTTCTCTTTCACTACCATGTTTCTTAGCAATAAAATCTTCTCTGGTGTATTTAGTATTCTTAGTGTGGTTTTCAGGTTCTTCTTCAACTTTTTCTTCATTAGGAACTTCATTTTTTTCACTACCACTTTCAGTTTCAGCATCAGAGATAGATATACTATTAGGATCTATAACAGGTTCAGAGGGTTCTACAATAGTTTTATGTTTCTTTTTTCCTTTTCTTACGAGTAGAACCACCATTTTCAGCTTGTTGAGAATCCTGCTCAATTCTTTTGGGATGCCCCTCGGGATATAGAGGATCCTGGGTAGCAACTCCACTTCTAGTTCTAATTAAGCATATTTTTCTTTAGCAGCATTAACTAGCAAGTCGTTTTGCACTTTAACGAGTTGATCTATTTGAGTTTGAACCATTTGAAAGTGTTTAACAATCATTTTAACATCATTAGAGGTTCTTTCCACAATATCTTTCAACTCAACAATAGCTCTATTGTTTTCCATTAGATAATTTTACACCCTTTTATTAAAGTTATCTTGCTTAACAATAAAGATATCAAATTCTTCTAAGCATTGATCAGGAGGTTTAGAGTAAGGGATATCACCTTCATCAAAGTGTTGGAGAGAGTGTACCTCAATAGTGGATGAGTAGGGAATAGGCTTACATAATTCTTCTATAGGAGGTAAATTCTTGACATCTGTAGCTTTAATTCCCTTCTCCTTAAGACATTTCTTAGCTTCCTTCATCACTTCATCATTTAATTCAATAACTCCCCTCTTCTTTGATGTTGGAATAGGCACCGGAATAGATGGTTCAGGTACAATTACTTCAGGTATAGCTTGTTTAGGAGGAGTCCAATCTTCATAATTCTTGCTTATTTTAGCCATTAATTCCTCAGCTTCCTTAGGAGTCCTATTCCTGAAAACACAATCAGCACAACTATCTAGGTATGTCCTAGATTCTTCAGTTAGTCCATTATAAAATATATCAAGAAGCTCATTCTTAGGTAATGGACTTCCAGCATGTGCATGAATCAAAGCACAAAACCTCCCCCAAGATTCAGGCAATACCTCTTTTTCTCCCTGTTTAAAATCAAAAAGTTCCTGCAAAATAGCATGTCTAGCACTAGGAGGAAAAAATTTCTGCAGGAAAGTACTAATCAAGCACTCAGGGCTATCAATAGATCCAGGAGGTAAATTACTAACCCAAGTTTTAGCTTCTCCTTTCAGTGAAAAGGGGAAGATCTTGGCAACAAAGTAAGTATGCATCTTAATATCATCAGAAAACAAGCCACTCATGGTAGAAAGTTTATTCATATGTGCTACCGCACTTTCATTCTTAGTCCCACAAAAAGGTTCTTTCTCAACAATAGCTATGTAAGATAGATCGAGAGGGAAATCAAAATCTTTATCTGTAATGTTTATGGGAGAAGCAGCAAATTTAGCAATAGGAGACAATTTGGGTCTAATAGTACGCCTCTCAAGGAGACTCTTAGCAGTGCTCCTATCATGGGTGTTTTTACATTCTTTAATAAATTCATCGGTCATCTCAACATAACCATCTTCAATATCATAACTTTCACTAGACTCGGGTGAACTAACAGGCGTGGTAGTGTCTTCATTAGGAGTTTCAGTATTTCCAGCTATAGTTCTAGCAATCATAGCATCTAGGAAAGGACCTAATGAACCAATCTTATCAAGCACAGTAGAACCAACATCATAAGCATCAGAAGTTTCAGATTCAGCAGTAGTAGCAGTGTGTGTAGCATGCGTATGTGGTGGTGTAAGGAACTTACTCAAAACAAACGGTGAATCAAGAGCAGCAGAGGTGTTCAGAACCGTACCTCTTCTTGTAGTGGTTGGTAAAATAGGAACCTTGACATCACAAGACTTACCCATGATGGATGGATAGCAGCGAACAATAGACAATCCAAGTGAACTTGATAAATAAAGCTATGCTCCCCGGCAACAACGCCAGAAAATAGTCTTGATGACCCACAAGTATAGGGGGTGTATCGCAGTATTTTCGAGGGAAGTGAAACCCAATTTATTGATTCGACACAAGGGGAGCCAAAGAATATTTATAAGCCTTAACAACTGAGTTGTCAATTCAGCTGCACCTGGAAACAATCCTGCTCACAGCAGTTTATCAGTAGCAACAGTTTTGTAGTAGGAATAGTAAAGTAACAGCAGTAGTAAAGCAAAGACAGTAGTAACAAAAGCAGTAAACAATGGGATTCGAGTGCGGTAGGCATAGGGATGGATGGACGGGCGTTGCATGGACAAGACAATTCACATAGCAATCAGAACATAGGGCAATTGCAGATAAATAAGATAAAGCATCCAAGTACTAGACAATCCTAGGCATGTGTTCCATAAATAGTCATACGTGCTCGCAATGAGAACGTGCACAACATCTTTTGTCCTGCCAGCCTGTTTGCAGTGGGGCCTTTAGGAACTATTGGCAATTAAGGTGCTCCTTTTAATAGAGCACCGGAGCAAAGCATTAACACTCCCTGAACACATGTGATCCTCACATGAAAGCCTTTCCCTTCCGGTTATCCCGATTTTTGTCACTTCGGGGCCATAGGTTCCGGACAACAACGTGTGTATACAACTTGCAGATAAGACCAAAACAATACTATCATAATGAATCAATAACATGTTCAGATCTGAAATCATGGCACTCGGGCCCTAGTGACAAGCATTAAGCACAACAAGTCGCAACAAAGTCATAAAGCACTAATAAAAGATACTAGGCACCATGCCCTAACAATCTGATGCCATTACATGAACGATCTCATCTAATCCCTACCATCCCCATAGCCTACAGCGGGGGATTACTCACTCATAGATGGGGGAAACATGGATGGTCGATGGAGAAGCGATGGTGATGATGATGGCGATGATCTCCTCCAATTCCCCATCCTGGCAGGGTGCCAAAACGGAGTTTCTGGTGCTGTTTCGTGGAATCTGGTGGTGGCGGCGGAGCAGAACTCCTCCTGGAAAAACGTCGACCCCCCCCAGAGTTTTTAGGTCAGAAGGCAACTTATAGGCGAAGAGGGAGACCGAGGGGGTGCCTGGGGGGCCCACACCACCCCCTGGCGCGGCCTGGCTTGGCCCGCGCCACCAGGTGGTGTGGCCACCCCTGGCTCCTCTCCGTCTCGTATTCTGGCTCCTGGAGTCTTCGGGTGAAATAGGCACTTTGGCTTTTGTCCCGTTCAATTCCGAGAATATTCATTTTCTGACTTTCCTGGAACCAAAAACAGCAGAAAACAGGAAACTGACACTGTGGCTCTTGTTAATAGGTTAGTCCAAGAAATCATATGAAAAGCACTCCAAAGTGTGGACAAAACACAAGAAATTGGATAAAACCAAGCATGGAACATCAAAAATTATAGATACATTTGCAATGTATCATGGAGCAAATGGAAGATAGTGAAAAACACGACGAGGATTCAAATCCTTGCATCATAATGTTGAGAAGCACAACAGAAAACGTTCTTGAATGATTCTCTTCACAAAGGAAAGAGTCAATGGTAATGATCATTGTGTTTTCCCCACTGGTGTTTTCACTACATGAAGTAGGATTCAAAATGTAACCCATATCTTGTATTGAGACATTTGTGAATCATTTGTCATGATTCTTGGAATACGACATACCTACGAACTACTGAGGAAATAATGGTAAGCTAAAGTTATGAGAAATCTCGTAGCAAAATTCACTTGAGATTAGAAAGCAATTCGTTGCTGAATATCACAAGTAAAAGGGGCTACTTGGATTTTCCCAAATGACTACAAAGCCATAGTGGAAAAGGGGTGAATGACAAAAGCACAATTTGTCAAGTATTGGACGAATTCAAATGAATTTGATTCAAGTGTGCTAAATGTCTAGTGGATTTAAAACTAGTAAAAGTACTAGTATCTCATAGTAAATCTCTCACTTTGATATTTGATCAAAGGATTTTGAAGTTGTTCAAAATAGTGAGTGGATATGCAATTTGCATGAAATTGAGTGGGAGCTATGAAAGTCTTCCTAAAACAATATGTGAATGACATACTTTTGAGTGGGAGCAATATAAGTCTCAAATTCAAATATGTAGGAACATAGTTTGAGTAAGAGTAGTGACTCATACCCAAATATGTTAGAAACATATTTTGAGTGGGAGCTTATAGAGTGATTCTTAAGTGTGTTAAGAATAAAAGCGCAAGTACCAATAAATAATTATTTATAAGGTGTAGAAGTTGATAATAAGTGTATTATGATATTATGTAGCATTCCTTAAGGGATTCTGAAAGGGTTTCAGAATAGAAGTTAATTACGGAACTGGTCCTTAATAACACAAGTTAGGAATAGTATTAAGTTTAACATCAATGGTTGAAAGAAAGAAAAGGATGATCATCATCCACTATGTTGAGACATAGGTTCTATCTTAGAAAACCATGATGATAACTTAACATAATATATGATCCAATAAGGAACATTTAAAAGTGATTAAGTTTGAATAATAGAACGTTGAGCTGAGTTTCTCCACAGTGTCTAATAGAGAACTGTAGACATGTTTTCCAAATCCATAAAGGATGACATATCTTAAAGCATAAAGGGTTATGTTATAAGGGAATATGTTGGAAACTCCCGTAATACCGATTAGAGTCAAGTAGGAAGCGAGGTGAACAAAAACATCGAAAGATGCACAGAGTGCACTAGTGTTCGATGAATACGTTTATAATAATAGATAAGGGTACCATCTAAAGTGTTGTATAGTGTTATGGTGGGGCTAGTTCGCTTTTAACGTAGAATGATGTGTCCCAGGGCACAGTGCCCATTAGAAAGCCCTCGAGGTTGATCTAAAGTCACTGTAGGATCCTGGTATCAGGCCTCGTTCTATTGCCATAGCAACGATGCATACACACAGATGTTATCATGTGATGATAAAGTATTAATGTCAATCAAGGTGACATTAGTAAGTTGCAAAGGATTTGGGACTATAATGTACAGACCCAAGACTCAACCTCTTCCATGAGCAAGGATGTTCAGGGTATCGGATATATGGTGCCAACGATCAAGAACAAATGCAGCTAGTTTATTTTTACTCTAGTGCAAGTGGGAGACTGTTGGAAATATGCCCTAGAGACAAATAGTGATAAGGACTATTATCATATTTCATAAGGTTTATGATTAAGTTTTATGTCATGCTATAACTGTATTGAGTGGAAATATCAATACACGTGTGATATATAAACAACTAGGGGTTCCCAGTGAAACTCTAGTCACTGGTTCATTGGTCAACGGATGATCAAGTTTCCTGATCATGTGGCATTTATGCTAGTTGGAAATAGAGTCAACTCATTCTGAGAATCAGATGATGAACCAATACCCAACCTAAACATCGTGATCCAATCATGTCACGAAGTTCAAGTTACGATGATTATAAATGGATCCTCGTAGACTATTCCTTAGGCCGTGAGGCTATATCAATCACTGTCTCCCGAGAGTGCTTAGATAGCATCAAGCGCCACTTGGTAATACAGTGGTTATAAAGGTGTGTTCAGGTACTCGGAGGAAATTGTAGAGGCAATTGATGTCTACACACTTATATTCTTGTAGACAGTTGTTGGGCCTCCAAGTGCAGAGGTTTGTAGAACAGTAGAAAGTTTTCCCTTAAGTGGATCATCCAAGTTTTATTGAACTCAGGGAGGAAGTGGTCAAAGGTATTGTGGCATCCCGCAAAAACCACTACTAGAAAATCGTGGTGTTTTTGTGTATTGCATCATCATGACCGCATGCTCATGTCATCATGCCACATTGCATTTGATCATCGTCATCATCATGCACGGTTTTGTCTAAAACTATATTTCGAAAAGTCTGGTTTTGTTTTCTAAACGCCCCGTCTTTTATTCAAACTATAAAAGTCGGGTCTCCGGAATATTTTGTTTTGTCTACCAACGGATTTCAAAAGGCCCGTTTTAAATAATAAAATATTTTATTTTATTTTTAGGGGGAAGCCAAACCGGGCCGATCCGACCTAGCCGGCCACCCCCAAATTTTGCCCAAAAACCAGACCCTAATCTACCCAACCCTATTCTACCCAGCCCCTTCCCCCACCCCTGTCTCCTAGCTCACACAGCACGCACGCCACCCCCTGGTCACCTCCTGCCACCTGCCCATGGGCCCCAGCAGCCGACGCCACCTGCCCGCACACCCAGTCCCACCTGCCGCGAGACCCGGCCCGCCGCTTGACCGCCCCCGCTTGCGCGCACATGGACGCTTCCCAACCCGGCCTCGACTCTCGCACCCGCCTGGCCCCACCTCACGACCAAAGCCGGTCTGTCCCGCGTGGACGCGGCAGCCTCGGTCCTATCGCCCCAACGCGGTCTTCCCCGCGATTCCCTCTCGTCTCTCCATCGCCCCACCTACCGCCGCCTCCCTCGCTCCGCCGCCTCTCCAAGCTTGCTTTCCTGCCGCCGCCGCTCGCATCACCGACCCTCGCTTCTCTCGCGAGCCCAGCAACCACGCCCTGCGAGCTCGGCCGCGCATCGCCGCCGCTCTCGCCACCAACCCCTGCTCGCCTCCGCCCCTCGCCGTGGCCGAACCCTGGCGTTCTCCGTCCTCCTCGCGGGCGCCCTCCACCGCCGCGCGGACCCGTCCTCACCGGCACCAGCGGCCTCGCCCTCGACCTCCTTCTGCGCTTCTACCGCCCGCCGGTCCGGGCTCGCCCGCCGCGTCGCCCGAGCTTCCCCGGCTCCGCCCCTTTTCCCCGCGGCCGCCGGCCTCCCTCTCAGCCGTCTCCGCCCCGGTCGACTCCGTCCAGGACCGTCGTCCTCGACCCGGACTGCGCCCCCTCCTCGTCCGCTCCATCCCCGACGCCTCCTCCCGCGTCCTCGGCGGCCGCCGCTTCATCCTTCTGCAGCGCCGCCACGCCAGCGGCCCGTCTCCATCGCCGATCTCGCTACGCCCCGGACCTGCAGCGTGGCCTCCCGTCGAGTTGTCGGTCCGGTGCGGAAGCGGACGCCGCCGCGTCCTCTGCCGCCACAACCGCCTCGCGGGACCCCAAGTGCCGGCCTCGTCGCCCTTGCGCGAGCACGCGAGTCTGCCTCCAAGCCCTGTCACACCGTTCGTCGATTGTGGGCAGGAAACAACATGTCTCTGTGAGCCCTGTAGCCACCGAAGTGTTGTTGAGACTTGACCCAATATTTTGCCCTTTGGTGTCAAAGTTAATATAAGTATGTATGTTATTCGGTGACAGATATTATTGCTATGGTGAAGTTGGTCCTTCTACAAACTCCCGGCATGATCGACAAATGAGCACGAGGGATCCAAACCAAGTAGACCCACACCAACGGACGAGAGAGAAGATGTCTATCACGAACTCCAAGTTCCTCCTCACGGAATCCGAAGGCAATGATCCTGGTAGCTGAAGACCTTGTCGAACCCGAACCCCTTTGGCCCATCAGGATCGTCGTCATGGATTCGAAGGCCAAGACCCTGTTCCTGGAGTCCGAGACCGATCCCCGACCCCTCGAAACAAGATTGCTGAACCCTATGTGTGACCCCTTTCTGAGCCCCTGTTTTTATAGATGAAATACAAACTTGTTGCATATTAATTGTTCATATCGCATGCATATCATGTGGTTTGGGGGCCTAATGCCGATTCACCTCATAATTAAATATGGAGTCCATCTGCGGGATATCTTTGTCTTATTCCGGACTCCATTTAAATTGGTGTAGCGAACCAATACCGTGTTTTGCCTTGTTAACACAACATTTAAATTGCGGGGGTTCTAAATAACTTGAACCGTGTAATTAATTTGTCGGGACCCCGGTTCCGCTTAATATTGCCTAATCGCACCGCATCTTTGCCATGCCATGCATCATATCATATCATGCCGAATCTTCTGTCGTAGTCTTAAATATTGCATCCGGTGTTTCTTCTAGTGTTTGCTTCTTCACGGATTAGGCCGATGAGTTGATGCGAGAATCGACAAGTTTTCCGGATATGATCCGTCGGCAGTGTTTCCTAGGCGAGCATCTCTCCCCCTTCTACCTATTTTGCATTTATAGTCTTTATTTCCTCTAGTTGATCTATTGCTATCCGTGTCGCGATGCTTTAGTTTCCGTGTGCCAGTTATATCCCGTGTAGCCTCTATATTGCCATGGACACCTCCTAATACCTGTTGTTTGGTAGATAGCTGGCCTTGCGAGTCGTAGTTGCTTGCTCAGGTGCGATCTTGTGTTGTCGAGTACCACAGTTGTTGGAATGCTGGCAGATGTTTATGGTGGAAATGCTTAATGGTGGAGATGATCATGACTTTAAATACAACTATTAAAATGCTAGATATCACTAATGCAGAGGCATCGGTGGGCAATAGATGTTATTTGGTTCTTCCACGCTCACTTGTGTCCCGTAGGCCCCGAGTACTTGATACATGTTCCTTGATTTTTCGCACTATCCACATCCGGGAGGCCATGGACCCCCCTGAGCCAGAGCTTGATTCATTTCTATTTCTTGGGGCCACAAACTAGTTTGGGGTTTTATTACTATCCTGTACTTATGCCATGTTACTGCTTTATTTAAGATTGTGCGTGGAGCACCTGTACTGTTTTGGATCGCGCCACGTTTTCGCGGTATCGATAAGCCCAGTCACACTTTCAGGTTCCCAGTCGTTTACAGCTGTCGTCACAAACCCTGGGTCCGTTCCAGAGCCGGCCAACTGCGTTGCGGGTAGCTTAGTGGGGTGGCCCCCTGAAATATTTCTGAATCCTGTGATCGCTTTGTCGTGAATGCCTCGTTGGGTTTTGAGTTGGTTTTTCCGAGGTTGATCGAGTGTGTGTTGCTATTTGTGCACCCCTGCAGGGTAAAACTTTCTGAAAACCGTGTCCGCGGTTATGGACGACTTGGAGCACAATATCTCGATCATAGACAAGCATAACTAAAGTAGTGCTATAAATTTGACTTAATATGTGACTAGTAATCAGATGCAAGTATAATGGAATGGATAATAAAAATGCCAACAACTGATGGACCTGTGGTGAACTGTGTCAAACTATACCTGCCTAGTAAGTATTACAACTCCAATGGAATGTGATAAAAGTGCCAACAACTGCTGGGTTTTGGGATTCCTCAGGACAATTATATCTGACTAGTAAATGTTCCAACTACAATGGAATGTTAACTAAAACTGCCCACTACTTATGCTATCATGATGACTCATACTATCTGTATCTGACTAGTAAGAGTTTCAACTATAATCGAAAGAATAAAACTGCCAACTGTGTGAGTTCCTCGGTTGGTCTCGAGGGGGAAAACCAGGATGGGTTTGTTTGGTGTTAGCTTCAGGTTGGATCCGAATAGGTCTTTCTTATCCCTCTCTGATAACCGCCAGTTGTATCGAGTCTCTATAGGTTGTTTAGTGCCGCTGTGTTGCCGCTTCAGCCCACCATACCTATGTAGGCGAGAGCCGCCGAATTCTAGCCTCGCCGTGTACTGGCCTCAGTACTGACGCTCCTTGCCCTTTGTCGGCACCCCTTTTGTTTTAGTAGGTTTGAGATCGACGTCGTTAGCAGGGTTACCCTTCCGGCTTGGCCTGGGCAGGGTTATGGACGCCATTGGTTATTCTTCAGGGCTCTTAGCCCCATTTGCATCTTGTCCGTAGTCGGACGCTCTATCGTTTCGAGGTGATTTGGATCTTTGTATATTATAACTGTATTCTTGACTCATGGAGTTGTTGTTGTATATATATCTATTCTGTGGGTCCCATCGAGGACTGTTGTGTAATGGTATTACTTCGTTTTCCACCCGCACGAAAGTGCCTGGTGGGCGTCCTTGGAAGACGGACACGCTCCATGAGTGGTTTATACCAATGGATGTTGGACAAAATTCAGTCTATCCCCCTCAGCACTCGTCGACTGGATGCCATATGGGTATGGCATTACGAGAAGAATGGCGTCTTAACAGTTCATTTAGTATAGCGGGTTCTAGTCCAGACAAAGTTGAGGAGGGATAACTGGCTCGAAGAGAGGCCATCGTGCTCAGATTTAGAGGGAACAAGTCATGCTTGGAAGTGGATTTGGTCTGCCAAGGTACCACCGAAGATCAGAGTGTTCCTATGGAGACTAGCACATCAATCTATCCCTACAGGAGACGTCCGTTGCAGCATAAATATGGCAGAATCGGCGGCTTGCAGCCTATGTGGGGCGGCGGACTCGTGGCGACATTCTCTTGTTGATTGCATGGTGGCGTGCTGTGTGTGGGCCCTCGAAGATGAGGGAGTGGCCGAACATGTGTGCATGAATGAGATGCCTTCCCCGAGGCAGTGGCTAGCGGAGATGATGTCCTCGTGATCACATGATGATTTTGCCAGAGTTGTTGTTACATTGTGGAAAATTTGGTACGCGAGGAGAAAGATCATACACGAAGAAGTGTTCCAGAGTCCTCTGTCCACCCACCTGTTTATCGAGAGTTATTTGCGTGATTTGGCGGTGGAGACCAGGGTTAGCCGCGCTGCTGGTGCGGCACCGAAGCCCGTCCACCCGTGCTAGATTCGTCCAAGCCCGGGATGCGCAAAGATGACGCGGCTATGAAGAAGAATGAACGGGCCGGTGCTGTTGGCGTGATATGTCGGATCGAGGAGGGGATCTTCTTGGACGCATCTACGCTCACTGTCTCGGGTATCAGCGACCCAGCGACCATGGAGGCCATCGCCTGCCGTGAAGCGCTTGCTCTAGCACAAGACTAGATCCTTAATCACATTAGGGTGGCCTCTGACTGCCAGTCAGTTGTCGAAGCGTTGAATCAGGGGTTCGAGGGCAGTTATGGGATGGTTACTGAGGATGTGAAGGCTAGTGCAAACCTCTTCTCGTTAGTTTCTTGTAAGCATGAGAACCGAGCGTCGAATGGAGAAGCTCATAGGTTGGCTCGTTCAACAGTGTCTAGTTCTTTGGGACGTCAGATTTGGTTGGATCAACCTCCTGACGGTCTTTGGTACACGCGGATCGGCCCGTGAACCCCGGCCGCATCAAGGCGCTGCCGACGTCGTTCACAACAATAGAGCGGATGCTTCCACCACCCAAACGGCGCGGCGCCACCAACTATCTTTTCATCCCCGTCTCACCACCGCAATTACTCGCGCAGTCGCGCAGGATTAGTTTACGGCTCCCGGTGCCACGCCAAAGCTTCATAAATCGCGGAACGACAACGGACAGGACAGGACAGATCGACCCCCAAAACCCGCACCCACAGCCAGGGTTCACGGGCCACCCACGCACCACACTCCCACTCCCCTCCCCGTCCACTGCCCTGCCACTGCCTGCTAGTACCTCTACCGCTACGCCGCGACGGCCGCCTCTACGCTTCTCGCGCCACGGGACGGACGCCATGGCGGAAGTGGCGTTCCAGGCGGGGGCCAGCGAGGCCCTGGCGCTGGCGGGAATGCGGGGGCGCGGCGAGGTGGACACGACCTCCCAGTTCAAGTCCGTGCGGCAGGCCGTCGACCGGTTCGGCGGCGGCGCCGTCTCCCCGTGGCGGCAGCCGCAGCCGCAGGCGCCGCCGCTCCAGCTCCGGCCCGAGGTCAGTCACTCAACTCTCCGGAGCACACCCACCCACCCTCCCACCAACATCTATTATTCGTTCACAGTTCACACAAGCGAGCGACGGCTTTCGCTTTCGCGCAGATGGTGGCGACGCTGTGGCCGTCACATCTACCACCCTGCTTTCTCAAAGTGCTTTCCTATTTCTGGGTTTCATTAAAATCCGTCGCTTTCTTTTGCATTTCCACCGGCCATCTGCTCCGAGATCTTGCCGCTGGCACTGCCTCTACGGAGGCTTTCACGGTGGCGTAGCGTAGGCCAATGGTTCCATGATCCCCCACGATCTCCGGTGCCGTTTCCGCTCCCGTTGCTGTAAATTCTAGGGGAATCGCAGTCGCAAATATGCCCCCGTTTCATGTTTCGGCGGAGAGGTAGAGTGGTTGCTGCGGGAGACCGTGACACGACGTTGTGTGGGGGGACTTGGGATCGATTTCATAATGGCATTTAAGTACCAGTGGATCGCCTGGCCGGCCCGACATTGCAAAGTTGCAAGTAAGAGAGAGCTCCACTATTGGATCTTGATGCTGATGGTGCGTTACGAGCAGCTGGTGAAATAGCTTGTCAATTTACCTGTCAGTACTAATTAAAACTACCCCATGAATTCTGAAAAAAAGAAGAGAGATAGCTTAGCATTGAGTGGCATTCCGAGGCTGGCATGCTGCGGAAAAATTGCAAGAACATGACCTGATACAGCCAGTGTTTTATTAACATCGTGGAATTACTTCGGCGTCATGAGCAGGACGCGTTATTGACAAAAAGTTCGCATTATTAACAGACTTATTAAGAGAAGTGTCCATGGATAGTATTAACAGCGTGGGGGAGGGACTAAAGCATTTACGAAGTATAGTACTCTTCCAGTGTCCTGGACAGCCCCTCTATGTATGTACATTTGTAGGTATAGGCACTCTGATATTTTCCCAAAGATAGCATTTACTATAGTCGATTGTGTACTATATGGAGGACGATTTGTTCTTTGAAATTAAGGCAACTTGATTGTTTTTGGTACTAGTACTGACATTGTTCTCACTGCTAGTAAAATTCCTTACTGCCAATAGCTCTGCAGAGGGTCTCATCTTGCCCTCTCGCAATCTGACGCTGACGGTTTACGAGCATCCCTGTTACAATCTGATGCATACTGAAAAAAGAAATTAAGAGATAGCTTAGCATGGAGTGGCATTCCGAGGTTGGCATGCTGCGGAGAAATTGCAAGAACATGTACTGATATAGCTAGTGTTTTAGTAACAGTGTGTAATTACTTTGCTGTCACGAACAAGACGCGTTATGGACAGCAATTACGCATTAACAGACCAAGTGAAGTGTCCAAGGATAGTAGTTAACAGCGTGAGGGAGGGACTAAAGCATTTACCAAGTATAGTACTCTTCTAGTGTCCTTGGCAGTCCCTCTATGTACATTTGTAGGTATAGGCACTGATATTTCCCCCAAGATAGCATTTATGGTCGATTGTGTACTGCAGAGGACGATTTGCCCTGTGAAATGAAGATTGTTTTTGGCACCAACGTTGTTTTCACTGCTAGTATTTTTTTTGCTGCCAGTAGCACTGCAGAGGGGCTCATCTTGCCCTCCTGCTCTCTGGCTGTTGGTTGCCCTTCAGCTGCATATTGCCAGCACATATTCGTTTACGTGATAATATGGTCGTACTTCGTGAAGACCTCTTATGCCCATGTAGATCTATGATGTCGTTGTTATTTCAACTTAGGAGTTTAAGTTACTTTCCTGCTATAAGACTTCATTGTTTGAACAGATAAACTCATTTTGTTTTCTGGGATGCTATATCTTTCAGGAAGTAGAACTTATGAAAGTTGAGGAAGAAACCGTGAAGGTTGAGATGGGGCTCTTTGTTAGGGAAAGCGAAACTTTCAAGCTGTTGAAAGAGTTACAGTCAACAAAGCAGGTTATTGATGACTTGAAGTTGCAAATAGAGAAGGCAACATCAGACGGCGGAAATGCGGCAGGATGTCATGCTGACACCATGGAGGTGCATAGACTTCCTGATATTGAAAGAAAAACTAGTGACCATACCGAGCCACCGATCCAGAGCATAAATAGCAAACAGTCTCCACTAACAACATTGATGAAGCTGAATCAGGCAAAGGCATTCCTGAACATGGATACTGTCCAGATGTTTAAGATCCAGATAGAGGAGGAAAAGGCATCACTTGAGAAAACCCGTGAAAGGTTGCAGTTGAATATGAGGAAGGCTTCAGCACTGGAAGCAGATTTGAGCAAAACCACCGCGCAGCTACAAGCAGTAAAAGACCCCAAACCTGTTCTTGAACCTTCTGAGATATTTCTGCAGATGAAACAGTTGAATTCTGAAAAAGATAAGCACAAGAAGATGGTCGAGGATTCGAAATTCGAGATTGGCGAACTAACTTGCACGATTGAGCACACGAGGTCAAAGACAAAGACTCTCCAGTTCAGGATCATCATGGCTGAAAAGTTGAAGGAAGCCTCGAGGCGGGGAGAAGCTTTTGCCCTCGCAGAGATGGCAAAACTAAGCGGCACGGAGGACCTGGAGACTGGTACATCCGATGTCAAACTTTCTGTGGCAGAACACTCTGCACTGGCGTGCAGAGCACAAGAATCAGAATATACCTCTAGGAACAAAATAGACGCTGCGATGCAAGAGCTGGATGAAGCAAACCATGGTAAGCTAGAACTTCTGGAAAGAGTAGACGAAGCAATGGCCGCTGTCGCTACCAGCAGGAAAGTTCTGGAGGAGGCACTAAAGAGGGAGGAGTCGGCAAACAAAGGCAAGGTTGCAGCCGAAGATGCACTACGCAGGCTCCGGTCCGACCAAATCATCCTGAACTGGCGACCGACCAGCAACAGCAATAGTTCTGCAAAGTTCAAGACCTCGGCGACTCCAACTACGCCCCGGAAGGCAGGCACCGGGTTGTACGATGTGAATGGCCTGAGCCTGGTGACCACTACGCCGAAGAGCGCAAAGGCGATGTCCATCGGGCAGATCCTGAGCATGAAGCTCGACTGCGAGTTCGAGACCACCACCCCTAGAAAGACCACGAGCGCACAGAAGAAGAAGAAGGTCTCGCTGGGACAGATGCTGAGCCAGAAGTACGAGATGTGCTCCCCGATGAGGATCGACCACGACGGCGCGTCCCGCAAGCAGTTCCAGCCCAGGAGGCGGAGGTTTGGGTTTGTCGTGTACGCGCTGCTTCTGCATAGGAAGAGGCAGGCCCGGGCCTCCTCCTGCACCCGTGGGCATGGCGGCTGCAGTGTCAAGGTTGTGTAGTAATGTAGTTATCTTCCCTGATCTGTAACTATAGAACTAGCTGTATTTCTACACCTAGATGCCTTAATAAATTGCACCATGTGTAATTAGTTGATATATATGCTACTCCTACTATAATGAAGGTGTATGTTTAGCAGCTGCTCCCGGTTCCGATCGAAATTTTGGTGACACATGATCTGTATTTTTTTTCTGCCGGGACATGGTTCAAGTGTGGAGATTGGAGAATAAAATTTTCTTCCGATGATGGGAGCTTTACTTGCAAACGGGACAGTATTCACCTGAGGGTTCATGTTCAGAATCATTGATGTGCCGCTCTCAGGCGTCCTCCTCGCCTGAAACATGGGATTTAAGGGGCGGGTAGTACAGATCGCCGGGCGGCGCAGCCGTGCCGGCGCCGAGGTGATCTCGGCCGGCCTCTTGCCGGTTGGAAACTGCGAGCTTTCCAGGCGTTCTTGTTTGGGCCTAATGTGCCTACTGGCCACAAATGGGCTGGATCCGCAGCAGAATACCAACGGCCCAGTCTGGCCCAACTGGACGAGAGATGGGATCCGTGTAGCGGGGGCCCATGCGTTTACCCGAGGGGCCCACGCATGGATCACAGTCCAGACTCCAGAGCGCGCGAAAACCACACCCTTCCCGCCAACATCGCCCGCCTCCTCCCGCCAAAACGCGGCCTCCTTCGTTCCCAAATCTAAAACAAACCCAAGACCCCGCCGCCACATTCCCCACTCGCATCCCCCTCCCCTCCCCTCCCCTCCCCCTCCCTCCCTCTCTCGTGTCCCATCTCCGTAGCGGCGGCGGGCGGCGGCGACTGCAGCCATGGACGTCAACGAGGAGGCCATGGCGGCGAACAAGCGCGCCTTCCTCGACTTCCTCGACCAAGACGTAAGCACGCATCCCCTTTCCCCCTTGGTCGCGTCCCGGCCGCCGCCTTCTCCTCCGGCGGCGCCTCGGCTGGATCTTGTATGACGGTTTCCCATCTTTCATGTTCCGCAGGTCGGGAAGGGGGTGTATATGCAGGCCGTGCGCGACATGGTCCAGAGCAAGCGCCACCGGCTCACCATCGGCATGGACGACCTCCGCAACCACAACCTCGACCTTGCCCGCAGGTACCGCTGACGACTTCCGTTTCATCTCCTCTCGCGCGCTGCTGATTCTCCTATTTTGTTCCTGGGTGACGCCTTTCCTTGCATCTGTTGTAGGGTGATACGGAGCCCCGGGGAGTTCATGCAGCCGGCGTCCGACGCGGTGACGGAGGTGGCCAGGAACCTGGATCCCAAGTTCCTCAAGGAAGGGGAGCGTGTGCTGGTGGGATTCACGGGGCCGTTCGGTTTCCACAGAGTCACGCCGAGGGACCTCATGTCCTCCTTCATCGGGACCATGGTCTGCGTCGAGGGCATCGTCACGAAATGTAATTCAACTTCTTTCTCCTAACCATTGTCTGGTAATAAATCGTCCTTTATCGAAAAAAATCATTGTCTTGTGGTTTTATATCTTTCAACTTATGTATTTCATGATGTTAATCTAGTATAAAACTGTGGTCTAAGAATTTTAGAAATTTTCTCGTTATATCCTAGCATTGCTCCTGCTCGTGGAGAAAAAGACCTAGTGGTAAAGGAAAACAAAAACAAAACATAACAAAATGCCTAGTATTAGTTCTAGGGCAGTATAAAGATGACTCTGAAGTTGTAATGCTAAGCTTTCTTAGATACTTGATTAGTTCATTAAGCATCTAGGTTTGTGCTTGTGTTAGTGCAGCAAATTGAGCTGTGCATAAGGCATTCTAAGTTGATAGCTAGATGTCTATCGTGTCTTTACTCTGCGCCAGAATCTTCACAATTTATAAGAAAATGACTCTATGAAGCTAGTATGATATATCTTTTCAGTAGGACCTTTAATCCCCTGGCCTAACGTTCTTTTAATTTCTCTAAAAATTTCAGGCTCGCTGGTGAGGCCGAAGGTTGTTAAGAGTGTTCACTACTGCCCTGCTACAAACGCTTTTCTCTCGCGTGAGTACAGGGATATCACATCTTTTGTAGGATTGCCAACTGGTTCTGTTTATCCAACAAGGGTATGTTCTACTTTCATTCATTTCAATTTAAGGAAGCCTGTTACATATTGTGGTTGTAATGCTAAATCTGGTTTTCTTAGGATGAAAATGGCAATTTGTTGGTCACCGAGTATGGGATGTGTGATTACAAGGATCACCAGACTTTGTCCATGCAAGAAGTTCCTGAAAATGCTGCCCCTGGACAACTCCCAAGAAGTGTAGATGTTATTGTGGAAGATGATCTTGTAGATTGTTGCAAGCCAGGTGACCGTGTCTCAATTGTTGGTCTATACAAGGCTCTTCCAGGAAAAAGCAAGGGCAGTGTTAGTGGCGTCTTCAGGTTAGTTCAGCTGTGATCCTCACTTGAGCTTACTTAAAATTATCATTTTGGTGTGCTCTGATGTGGTTTTGTATAACTATGCCTACAGGACTGTGCTTATTGCAAATAATGTTTCACTTCTGAACAAAGAGGCCAATGCACCTGTCTATACTCGGGAAGATCTGAAGAGGATGAAGGAAATATCAAGGAGAACTGACACATTTGACTTGCTGGGGAATTCACTTGCTCCATCAATTTATGGTCATATCTGGATAAAGAAGGCAGTTGTACTATTAATGCTTGGTGGTGTTGAGAAGAATCTTAAAAATGGAACTCACTTGAGAGGGTTAGTTTTTATACATCAGATCATTCCTCCTGTTCTTGCGATGTCATTGATTGTCATGCTCATCATGTATCTTCCACATGCAGAGATATAAACATGATGATGGTGGGAGATCCTTCAGTTGCCAAGTCCCAGCTTCTGAGAGCTGTTATGAACATAGCTCCTTTGGCCATCTCAACGACTGGAAGGGGTTCATCTGGTGTTGGTTTGACTGCTGCTGTCACTTCTGATCAAGAGACTGGTAAGTTGCTGGTATCCATACACTTCAGTTTGGTTTATGTATAAGTTCTGACCAAATGCCTGTATCCAGGGGAAAGAAGACTTGAGGCTGGTGCCATGGTTCTTGCTGATCGTGGTGTTGTCTGTATTGATGAGTTTGATAAGATGAATGATCAAGACAGAGTTGCTATACATGAAGTTATGGAACAGCAAACTGTAACCATTGCAAAGGCAGGAATACATGCGTCGCTTAATGCAAGATGCAGTGTTATTGCTGCAGCAAATCCAATTTATGGATCTGTAAGTTCATACAGTTCCTTTTCTGTGCTGTGAATGGTATTCTATGGTAAAGTTTATGTTTCTAATAAATTCTGGTTGCATGACAGTATGATCGTTCAATAACACCAACAAAGAACATTGGGCTTCCGGATTCACTTCTCTCTCGTTTTGATTTGCTCTTTATTGTTCTTGATCAAATGGATGCTGAGATTGACCGTCAGATTTCAGAACATGTTGCAAGGATGCATAGATACTGTGCTGATGATGGAGGTAATTTGTGGTTTACATGGCAGTGTGGTTTATTTCCAGTTCTATCCAACTTGCTAGCTTAAAATAAATAAATGTGTGAATTGCAGGAGCAAGGTCTCTTGACAAAGCAGGATATGCTGTAGAAGAAGGAGATGGTGATGCTAATGCAGCCATATTTGTTAAATATGATAGAATGCTCCATGGGCAGGATAGAAGGCGAGGCAAGAAGGCCAAGCAGGATAGGCTGACTATCAAATTCCTGAAGAAGTATATACATTACGCAAAGAACCTTATTCAGCCTAAGCTCACTGATGAGGTAACCTTGCATATGAAATGATATTCTTAGTCTATCATTTTGACTGGTTATTACTGGTGTGTATAACTAGTAACAGTACTCACTAACCATCTTTGACTATTGATTAAATCTGGTTAGAATTATGCTGCTGCTGGCATACTTTTCTTTCTTCAGACCACTATGTTTTTTGGTGCACTGTTGGTAGCTATTCCTATTGCAGGAGAACAGTTATTTCATGTGTTACATATAAAACTGAGTCATCTGATATAGTCTGAACCTTTTGTGCTCTTGCAGGCATCTGATCACATTGCAACTTCATATGCTGAGCTCAGAGATGGTAGTGCAAATGCAAAGGTGAGCATTAGTCCTTTCTTGTTTATGGTATGTGTTTATAGTTGTCACTGCCTCATCCTGGTGTTTTATAGTCTGGTGGAGGTACACTTCCAATTACAGCGAGGACATTGGAAACAATGATTCGTCTATCTACTGCCCACGCAAAGATGAAACTGAGGCACGAGGTACTTTGCTCCATATTACAGATCCAACTATCAAAGCAAGTTACCTGCAAAAAGAACTTTTTCATGACATGAGTTAAAGTACTTATGATTCTTGTTTGAGAAATCATGATGCTGTTATGGTTCTATATTTAAAAGATAGTTGTATTCAGTACTTGAAGATAGCAGGTGCAGACACTTTTTCCTTGAGAAAATCTAATGCCATTACCTGTATTTTGTTGCAGGTTCTGAAAATTGATGTTGAGGCTGCATTGCAAGTTTTGAACTTTGCAATATTCCATAAGGAATTGACTGATATGGAAGATCGTGAACAGAGAGAGATGGAGAAACAACAAGCTGAACAGGATGCTGGTACAGGTGGTGACAATGCAGCAGATGGGCATGTGGATGCAAGTGCTGATGTAGATGGTCATGGAAGGTAAGATCATGGCTTTAATCATAGTGTTCAGTGTTCTATTAGTTAAGATCTGTCTCATCAATTACACTATGCAATGTGTGCATTTATGTTCCTTAATATTGAAATTGTATTTTATCCATTGGATTTCTCTAAAAGATTGTCAGTTTACTCCAGAGCGAGTTAATTAGAGTTTAAATCCATTCATTTCAATAGTTTTAAGCAAATGAATGTTAAATGAAGATAACCGATAATAGATGTTAGGAATTTTTTCATGAACATGAGCTCCACTTTATATACCCTTATTTATCTCCTAAGCAGTCTTGCTCTTTGATAAAGAGTGCTTTATTGAATACTCATCAGTGGAGTTACAATCATGAAAAATCAACGTCTTGACAAAACTTCTATGCTAAAATATCTCACCTCATAGACTGATACAATCATGGAAGCAACCTACTGTTTCTCTGCAAATCAAATAAGAACTTGAATTGTTGTTTCCACCTTGTCTAAATACTGTCTGCTCGTGTGCTTATTCTACATTCTTTCTCTTCTCAGCTCTGGCAACGACCCAATGGATGTTGATGGAAGCAATGCATCAAAGGATCAGGATGTTTCTTCACAGAGGTGACATCACTACCTGAAATTTTCAAAATTTGAACCGCCCTCTTTGGTTTTTGTTAGCAGCTAATTTTGTTAACCCCTTTTGGTTTTGTAATCTGCAGAATTGAAGCATTTGAGGCAATTCTTGGACAGCATGTGTTGGCAAACCATGTTGATCAAATGTCCATTGATGAAGTTGAGCAAACAGTCAATAGAGATGCAGCTGCACCTTACACCAGAGGCCAAGTAGAGTTCATCTTGGAGGTATGAGAACCCTGGTTTTAATTCAAGACTTATTCAATGAGCTAATCAATATTCTTTGCTTCTTTGGATTTGCTTATTAACATTCATTTCCCTGTGTTTTCAGAGGATGCAAGATGCTAACAGGATCATGATACGGGATGGCATTGTTCGCATCATCTAATCCGAGCATGATTTGATGATGATGGACTAGCTGATTGTGATATGCTATGTCCTGGTCCATTATGTAATTCCTCTCCAGTTTGTCTGAATTTCTGGAGAGGTTTCATGGAAACTCTGTTGGTAGCTTAGCTGAGCTGTTTGTTGATGTACCTTGTTAATCTTGAATTTTTATCAGTGAGGTTTAAATTGACAGCACTTTTTATTCATGTAATGTACTGGGTAATTTATCTTATCTAGTGCTCTGATTGACTGATTTGCAAGGTTTAATGCGACTAATTACTTGCGTGAGGCATATAGTATATGTTCCAAGAAATATTTTTGATTTGATTTGGTTGGCTTAAGAGCAATTCTAACAGCTACCCTATTTTGGTGCAGCGGTTGATGGGGCAGATGTTTTGCTGAAATGGGGTAGCAAAGTGGCAGCTGCTCCATTTTGCAGCACTCCAGCTCCAGCAGCTGCCCCAAAACATGATTTTAATTTTAATTTTAATTTTCAGTCATATAGGCAAAACATTGCAACACTGCTACTGCAAATTCAGAGAAAGTTTGATAGTTCTAAATCGGAGCTATCCCAATTTGAGCCAAGCGACGATGAATCTGACGGGACGGTGATAGGGTGGCATCATAGGCTTGGGTCGCTTTGTGGGTGGAGTTGAAGGTCCTGAGCCACCACTTCACGCTGTCGTGGCTAATCTCTGTTGCCTAACGGCGTGGTGGTGGCTGATTCGACAACGGGAGGTCGATTTGGTTGCAGTGAGGTCCCGTGGGAGAAGATTGTTGAACAGTTATTGGGGTTTATGTTGCTGGCCCATGTGGCCCATCTATTCACCCAGGAACTGATGTATATATATTTGCCCCCTTACTCCAAGAAACCCTAGAAGAGACAAAAGTTGTGCACCCACCCACAAGGTTAGCCGCCACCTTCAACCCATTTCTTCGCTGCCACAACACACTTACGATGAGCAAGCACCAAGAGATCAAAATGACCCAAGTCATCCCACAACTGTTTCAGCTTCGCTACGTAGGCCACCACTGGTCTTTCGCCCTGAGTCAGATCATACACTCTATCCTCAAGTTGAGAAACCAACATCACATTTCCCTTACCAGAATACATTTGAGACAAAGCTTCCCATACCTCCTTTGCAGTAGAGAGTGCCTCAACTGATGGAGATAAAGAGCTGAGCAACCACTCAAGTATACTTGAATCAGTAGTGCTCCATTTCTTCCACTCAGCACTCTTCTTTTCTACAGGTTCATCAACACCCTAGAAGATACAGGAGCTGTACATCCACCCACAAGGTCAACTGCCACCTCTAAACTCTATGAAGGTTCCATGTGGCAGTTGGGCTGCGCGCGGGGGCGGTGGGGAAATGCGGCAGCAGCCTATCTGCCACGCACTGCCCCCTTCCCCATTTGACGTTTTTTGGGGCAAGCCCTAAAATAGGGCAGCTGATAGAGTTGCTCTAACAAAGGCCCACATGTTGCTGAAGTCTTCTGGTTGCTACAGAGCCTACAACGTGTAATGCACGGTGATGAGTAGTTAGCTAATCACAACAGAATGCACATGGATGTATAAATACATAAAGAAATATATTTCTGTAGAATGGCAAAAAAAAAAAGTAGAATCTTACAGAAATTTTAAGTGCGTTGATCATCACATTGAAATTACAAGCACTGTTCTTTCTGCACGGATGACAAACTGAAGAGGCAACATCTCTTTATATTCAAGCTTTACAATTTTACAGAAATGGGAATCACTCCGAGCTTCCTTTTCCAACAAGGGTAGACATCTATGTAAGAACTACGAGCAGTCGTACCGATCTAAGAGGGATGTTAACAGGAACTACAACCAAATTTGGTTCCAGGTCTCATGACCAAGATGACCAATGCGTCCCATACTGTATTCAATAGTGATTTCAGCTGGGTTATTGTAGCAGTGGTGGGGAAAGCATTTGCAGCTAATCTTCCTACCGTTGTGGTGGGAGCGGTGGCAGCAACGACTGCTGCGGCGGCTGCTGCTGCTGCTCTCCATCCTCAGGTGGCTGAGCCTGCTGGTGAACATCACCATGCCATGCCCAAACAATATCCTTAAGTGATGGCCTGATGTCTTCTTTCAGCAGTTTTTGGTACTCCAAGGTGTCACCATTGGTTTTCGTCCACTCGACTAAGAGAAAAGACGGCGCAACCTCAAAGATTTCTGCATCGAACGCAAGAATACCCTTCTTTCCTTCCTTCCCCGTGGTCAATTTCAGAAATCCATTGTCTTTCTTTGTAACTTTAAGCTTCATGCGCTTGGCCAGTTCCTTCAGCCTCTCAAATACAGTTGCTGGCGGCTGTTTGGAAGTAAACCGAGCCTCCCTTTGGCTATATCTTTCGTCAAACAAACCAGACAGGTCAAATCCACTAGAGAGGGAAATGATGTCAAATGCATTCAAGTTTGTCAGGCTCAATGGCCTGTCGGAACTGTCACAAATCGTATCTACCGATCGAATTCTCAGTCCTGTTATCTCATTCGGCTTCTTGTACCAAGCACTTCTCTTTACTCTTGCGATGGACATTCTAGTATTAGGATCAGGATCAAGGATTCCCTGAAGGAGTTCCTTCAGCTCAGCAGAAAAAAACCGAGGGCATTTGTACTCAGCTTTTGAAATCTTTCTGTACATCTCAATAAGATTTCTTTCGTGGAAAGGAAGATAACTGGCTGCAAGAACAAACAGAATCACCCCACAAGACCATACATCTGCCTTTGCACCACTGTAGCCTTTCCTGCTGAGCACTTCAGGAGCAACATAAGCGGGAGTTCCACATGCAGTGTGGAGCAGACCATCCTTCCACTTTGACTCGGTTAGCGCACTTAAACCAAAATCAGAGACCCTGAGGGTTTCACACTCATCCATTAGTAGGTTTTCAGGCTTCAAGTCGCGATGATAAACACCTCTACTGTGGCAGTAGTCTACAGCAGTGATCAGTTGATGAAAATATTTCCTTGCGGCGTCCTCGCTAAGCTTCCCTTTAGCTAGTTTGTTGAAAAGCTCACCACCTTTAGCGTACTCCAAAACAAAGTAAATCTTGCTCCTGGTAGCCATTACCTCGAAAAGCTGCAGAACGTTTGGATGCCTCACAATTCTCATTATAGAGATCTCCCTCTTTATCTGATCCATGAGACCAATCCTCAAGACCTTCTCCTTGTCAATCATTTTTATGGCGACAGACTGACCGGTAGTTAGATCACGAGCATAGTATACCTTTGCGAAGGTGCCTTGTCCTAATTGCCTCCCAATTTCAAAATGTCCCATCAAAATACTCCTCTCTTCCATGATGGTCTAACTGCCTTTGCACAAACCACTGGATTTTTATGTTGGTCTAACTACAAACTGTTACCGAGTTACTGAAACAGAGAGGAAAATTAGCAGTCATCACTGAGATCATTGTTAAAGAAGACATAGTCCCTCTCTCTATCGTGCTTCAGAGATCGGAACACGAAGAAGTGGAATGGAACCAGTATGCAACCCTCTCTCATCAAAACTGAAAAAATGAACCTTGACGAGGCAGTGGTTATTTTTTTGCACTAGATAATTGTCTCTGGCAATACAAGCACGTCTGAATCACTTTGAGCCCCGGACTGACAAAATCAACCTGTGAAATCAGCAACGAGATCAGAACACATGTTTACCACATACATTTTGTTTTTATTGAGGAAATGATATAAGTATATAACACATACATGCAAATCAACAATGATTCGGAAAATGCAGGATCGAACACCCAAACTCTTCGCGCCTCAACTACCTAACATGGCAAACTCCGAAATCTGAAATGTTAACATTGGGAGATTAAACAGCATTGGAAAAAATCGAACAGAATTAGGCTCCCCCAGCAAGATGTACATACAAACCAATTGCGGAACGAGAGTGGTAGAATCCTAGAACCGAAGGGCCAGAAGGAAGGAAGAAATAAAAATGTTCGCATCGACTCCAACCAGATCGACCGAAACCAGGAACCGCATCACCATTAGGGATCCAGTTTGTTAACCTCACCTGATCGGAAGACGAGTCGGGCGTGAAGTACGTAATCGACAAGACCTCCCCAAACGGATCGATCCGTTTGGATTAGGCCGGGATGCAGAAGGAGGACGATTCCTGGGACATTGGCGCTTCCTGTCGTGGCATCACACGGTGGCTCGCTGAGGCTCGGCAGCGGTGAGGAGGCTGGCTGGGCTTGCTTCGTCTTCTCTCCCTCCTCCGCCTACCTGTGGTTGAGCGGTCGACACGCTGCGGTAGGCAGGCAGGGCGCGGCGATGTGGGGACGGGCGTTTCCTTTTTTCCTTTCTGGCCCCCGGCTATTGAGAGTTAAGGTGCAAAATTGCAGGTCTGTGAGTCCATGGGCTCAGATCCACTGGCCCAGCGGACAAAATATTTTTTAAAGATAAAAGTCCATAAAGCCCTGACTTTGAATTAATAAAACGGTTAAGTAAATTTTAGTCCCTCATAAGTGTTGCAGAAGTCCATTTTCTGTCCCTCAGCTCTATTTTGGTCTAAACTTGCCCTCATACACTGAAATAGATCTAATTATCGTCCCTAACAGTGGTTTAATAATGACTAGCTGGGTTTTAATTTTTTTTTGCCACGCTGGACAGAATTTATCGGACTTAATCTAGCTAGGCTCACTGATGTGGGGATCAGTGATGTAATGCTTGACGACACGATCACGATTAGTATTATGTTTATCGTATGAACCATAACTCATAAAGAACACATGTCGGCGGCGGTGGTGGCTGACAGGACGAGGGCGGCTACGCCGGGTGAGAAAGGCAGAGGCGGCAATCGGGAGTTGGCCTAAATCCTCCAGAGTTAAAACGTGTTGATTTTTTCTCAATATATGTTGTATTTGTAGTTGTGGTGATTGGAGTCACTAAACTGTCAATCGAATTTTTTCAATGGGAGTGTTATCGAATTAGAGGTTGAGCATATCTTGCAATGTAAATGGTCCTATGGCAGGATACATGGATATTTCAATGGAATTGACATTGTCATATTTTGTGTGCTTGTTCTGTGCATTCGGTTCTGATAGGTGAAGGAGTTATGCCCTAGAGGCAAAATAAAGTGTATTGTTTGATATATCTCCTATATGTTCATAATACGTTTCATATTGTGCTATAACTGTGTTAATATGAAACGTTAATACACGTGTAGTATGTAAACAAACCGTGTCTCTAGTTACCTCTAGCGAACTAGTTCTGGTCATGAGGATGATCTAGGTTTCAAGATCATGGACATTTATGCCAATTGACAATGAGGTCACGTCATTGGATGAATGACGTGATAGACAAACATCCGATAGTTGTATCTCAATAAGATCTAGTTACAAAGTTCACCATTGATGATAAAACGTATGAAACCTCGCAACCTGATCCTTAGACTGAGATAATGCAAATCACCGTTTTGGAGGGAGCTTAGATGGTTATCAAGTATTATACCGTGACTGGGTGATCGAAAATGTGCCACTCAGGTTTCTCGAAGGAGCGCGTAGAGGAGTACATATCAAGACCAGGATTTGCCAGTCCATGTAACGGATAGATACATATGTGGCCATCTCGGTGACGTTGCATTAACGAAGCTTGCAAGCGTGTGACTAGGTCACGGAATGCAACGACATGGAAACGAGTAACAAGTTCATCGGCAACGAGATCGAATTAAGGTATGGAGATACCGAAGATCAAGTCTCGGATGAACTAGGTATCAAGTGGCAAAGGGAACGGGAAACGACTATTCACGGTTCGAGCGATAAGATTCGTGGAATGCACGGGGGTCATCATGGGCATCCAGGTCCCGCTGATGATCATTGATGTGAGAGGATTCTCAATCATGTCCGGAGTGTTCCCTAACCGAAGGATGTCACGCTTAAGGGTGGAGGCGCTTAGGGATAGATGAGGTACCGTAGGAGAAATAGAGAGAGAGAAACCAGAATAGCTCCGGGTAACATCCGATGGTGATCGGAAGGGGTTCGGAAGGAGTTCCGAAGTAAAGGAATATGATAACATATGTATTTGAATGTTAATTGGAGAATTAATATTAAATATATATTTTATTTTATTATTAAAGGCTTCCTAATGCTAATGGGTCTTACCCGAAGGGAGGCCCAATAGGGCAAGGCGCCTAAGGGGAGGGGGGCGGCCAGCCTTGGCTTGGTGGGCCGCCCAAGTGGGGCCCACCTAGGGCCGGAGGCATCCCCTAGGTGGCCGGCGGGTTTGGGGTTTAGTCCCACACCGCCTAGCCCCTAGGTGGTGAGCCCCTCTCCTACTATATATAGGGGTCTCCCCCACCCCTTTGGAGGCATCCAATTCTCTCATTCTCTCTCTCATATTCCTCTGAGGACTTCTCCGTAATATTGGGGAGGACCTCGAGGGATTTGAGTTCTCCACCTTCACACTACCGTCGTGTGATCTTCGGTCCGGCATCTTCTTCTTCCGCTGCTCGGCTAGATCGGAGCCCGGGAGACGCCGCCTACACCGAACGTGTGTAGTACTTCGGAGGCACCACACTTGGGGTGCTGCTCGTCTTCATCAATATACGCCTTCCTACGTAAGGCGTGCCTCTGTTTGCAAAGGTATGAATACTGTATTCCTTCTCCGTTACTTATGTCTACATAGTATAGATCCTGGTATTAGTGTTCGAGTAGATATAATTTTTTTGTTTTCTGCTACGGAACCCTTTCAGTGGTATCAGAGCGGGTCTATGGGTAGACATGTCGTACGGATAGAACACATAGCAATATGTGGGCATTGATTCTCTACTTGCTACCCTCTTTAGTGTTATTGTTCATATCGCGACACTATTTGATGAAGCGGGCCCCAACCGACCTTACGTGGTGATTCACGAGATTGGTCCACAAATCAAAGTGGCTTAGGGGGGTGTCTGTCTCTCTACAGTAGTTGATATGGCATTGACATTAGAGGGCCCTGAAAAGGGAAGAAGAACGTCAATCATTGAATCCATGTTGTGGCTCGACGTTCGTAGGTGGGAAGGGGTTCTACTGCGAAAGCCCTAAAGCCGCGTAAAACATGCAATAGTCAATATAGAAGCGTCTATCTTCGTTATTACATAGGGGCAAGTATTATAACATGGCAATGACAAGTTTGTGAAACTCTCATTGAAGCTACTGATGATGATCACAAAGCTATAACCATGTCATAGCACTTTACTTTTGAAGTATTACTTATTGTGCTAGTATACTTATTAGACAGTAGCATAATAAGATAATCCCTCATAGTATCCATTTATCGTATTCCCCTTGTGTGTGCACCACTAAGAAAGTTCTTCGGTATGAGGCGATCCAGGGTTACAGGCCTGGGTGTCAGACATATCTACGTTCGCATACAGTGGGTGTAAGCTATGTTGCACTGCGAATACACACGAGTTAGAACTGGCGAGCCTAGCATGTGTAGACATGGCCTCGGAATACAAGTGACCAAAAGGTCGAGCATGAATCACATGGTTGATGTGATCGACATTGGGGAATGTCCACCTTTGAAACTGCACTGATGGCCATGACGATCGGGGGAGGTGCAGCAGATTGGGATCATGTGATCACTGAAATGAATAGAGGGATGTTCATTTGAGTGGGAGTTCTTTTAGTTAAAACTTGAACTCATTATTATGAACATAGTCTAAATACTTTGCAAATCCTTTGTAGATGTCTCGCCCACCCACCTTTAACCTTAGCACTTTCCTCGAGAAGGACAAGCTGAAAACTGATGGAACCAACTTCACCGCATGGTTCCACAATCTTAGGATCCTCCTAGTCTCCTATAAGTTGACTTATGTCATCGAGGCTGAGCTTCTAGCTAAGCCTGCAGACTCTGCCTCCCAGGACAAAAAGAATGTCTTGCAGTCCAAGGCGGACAATTTCTCCCTCATCCAGAGTGGAATGCTCTATGCCATGGAGCCGGAGCTTCAAAAGCGTTTTGAGAAGATGAATGCCTTTGAAATCATTGAGGATCTCAAGGTTGTCTTTGCTCCACAGGCTCGTGCAGAGAGGTATGATGCTTCCGAGCTCTTCTTCTCTGCTAACATGGAAGCACAACAGTATTAGTGAGCACGTGGTCAAAATGTCTGGCTACGTTAAGCGCTTAAATGCCCTGGATTGCAAAATCCCGGAGGAGCTCGCTATAGATAGGGTGCTGCACTCGCTGCCCCCTAGCTATAAGAGTTTTGTGATGGACTACAACATGCAAGGGATGACTAAGACCCTTGCTGAAGTGTTCGCCATGCTCAAAACTGCTGAGGTAGAAATCAAGAAAGAGCACACGGTGTTGATGGTCAATAAGACCATTAACTTTAAAAGGTCAGGGACAAAGGGCAAGGGAAACAAGCCAAAGAAGGATGGTAAAGCAGTTTCCAACACCTCTAAGGCTACTAGGCCCAGCCCTAGGTTCGGTACCACGTGCTATTACTACAAAGGGGATGGGCACTGGAAACGCAATTGCCCCAAGTACATTGGGGACAAGAAAGCCGGCAAGATTGCCGCCAAAGACAAAGGTATATGTGATATACATGTTATATATGTGTTCCTTACCAACGCCAGGAGAAACACCTGGGTATTTGATACCGGTTCTGTTGCTCACATATGTAACTCCCAACAGGAGCTGCGGAGTAAGGGGCGGCTCGGAAAGGACGAGGTGACGATGCGTGTCGGCAATGGCACGAAAGTCGATGTGGTGGCTGTCGGCACGTTATCTCTACATCTGCCGTCAGGATTGATTCTAGTTTTGAATAAATGCTACTATGTACCCGCATTGAGTATGAATATTGTAAGTGGATCTTGCTTGTTGCAAGATCGTTATTCATTTAAATCTGGAACAAGTGGTTGTTCTATTTATATGGATGACATCTTTTATGTTCATGCGCCTGTGAGTAATGGTTTATTCTTACTAGATCTTGATTGCAATACTCACATCCATAATATTGATGCTAAACGTTGTAAGCATAATGATGATAATTCCATGTTTATGTGGCATTGCCGTCTTGGTCACATTGGCGTAAAACGCATGAAGAAGCTTCATTCAGAAGGACTTCTTGGATCATTAGAGTTAGAATCTCTTGATACATGTGAGCCATGCCTTATGGGCAAGATGACTAGGACACCCTTCTCCGACACGATGGAGAGAGCTGCAGACCTACTAGGAATCATACATACGGATGTATGTGGACCAATGAGTGTCTCAACGCGCAATGGTTATCGTTATTTTGTTACCTTTACTAATGATTTGAGTAGATATGGATATATCTACTTAATGAAACACAAGTCTGAAACCTTTGAAAAGTTCAAGGAATTTCAGAAGGAAGTAGAGAATCAACTTAACAAGAGAATCAAGCATCTTCAATCGGATTGAGGAGGCGAGTATTTGAGTTATGAGTTTAACATGCACTTAAAGGACTGTGGGATAATCCCACAACTTACGCCAGCCGGAACACCACAGCGTAATGGTGTGTCGGAACGACGTAAGCGTACTCTATTAGATAGTGTGCTGTCCATGATGTCTTTGACTGATTTGTCCGTATCATTTTGGGGATATGCGTTAGAAACCGCTGCTTTTATTTTGAACCGAGCACCGTCCAAATCCGTGGAGACAACCCCATATGAGATATGGTATGGCAAGAAGCCAACGTTGTCATTTCTGAAAGTTTGGGGATGTGAGGCTTACGTCAAGAAACTACAGCCTGACAAACTCGAACCTAAATCGGAAAAATGCATCTTTGTGGGGTACCCAAGGGAAACAATTGGGTATACTTTCTACAACAAGACCGAAGGCAAAATGTTTGTCATGAAAGCCGGCACCTTTCTCGAGAAAGATTTTCTCGCCAAAGGAATTAGTGGAAGGAAAATTGAGTTAGATGAAATTGTTGATCCTTCTCTCCAAATTCCGAGTAGCGCAACGGAAGCTGTTCCGAAACCGCTCTCCAACCTAGAGGAGGAGCCAATTGATGATGATCAAAATAATGATATCGTGACTCCTGAGGTTCGTAGGTCTACAAGGGTTTGTGCCACTCCTGATTGGTACAGTAGCCTTGTGATGTCTGTCATCCTAGATGAACAGGAAGAACCTACAAACTACAAAGAAGCTATGGATAGTGCTGACCCCGAGAAATGGCTGGAAGCCATGAAATCCGAAATAGGATCCATGCGTGAAAACCAAGTTTGGACCTTGGTGGATCTTCCAGAAGGCCACAAGGCCATGGAAAATAAATGGATCTTTAAGAAAAAGACAGATGTGGATGGTAATGTGACCATTCACAAAGCTTGACTTGTTGCAAAGAGGTTTTGAAAAATTCAAGGAGTCGACTACGATGAGACTTACTCTCCCGTAGTGATGCTTAAGGCTGTTCGGATTTTACTAGCAATTGCTGCCCATTTCGACTATGAAATTTGGCAGATGGATGTCAAGACCGCATTTCTCAATGGTCACATTGATGAAGAGTTGTATATGATGCAACCGGAAGGTTTTGTTGATCCTAAGGATGCTGGAAAGGTGTGCAAGCTTCAGCGGTCCATTTATGGATTGAAGCAGGCATCTCTGAGCTGGAACCAACGTTTTGATCAAGTGATAAAGAGTTTTGGATTTGTCCAAAATCAACAAGAGTTCCGTGTTTATAAGAAAGCGAGTGGGAGCTCAGTTGTATTCCTAGTAGTATATGTGGATGACATATTACTCATGGGAAACGATGTGGATCTTATGAGAAGGCGTGAAAGCATATTTGAGTAGTCAATTTTCCATGAAGGATCTAGGTGAAGCTGCGTACATATTAGGCATCAAAATCTATAGAGATAGATCAAGACGCCTAATTGCATTAAGTCAAAGTACTTATCTTGATAAGATTTTGAAGAGGTTCAAAATGGAGGATGCCAAAAGAGGTTTGGCACCTATAACAAAAGGTAGCATACTGAGTTTATCTCAATGTCCGGTAACGGACGCCAATAGAGAAAGGATGTCTTACATCTCCTATGCCTCAGCCATAGGTTCTATCATGTATGCAATGCTAAGTACTCGACCTGATGTGGCATTGGCTCTCAGTTTGGCGAGCCGATACCAAAGTAATCCAGGAATGGATCACTGGATAGCTGTGAAAAATATCCTAAGGTATCTTAGGAAAACAAAGGATATGGTCCTAATCTATGGAGGAAATGATGAAGCTCTAAACGTAACTGGTTACGTGGATGCGAGCTGGCACTCAGATCCTGATGACTCGAAGTCCCAGACAGGATTTGTGTTTTTTGTGAATGGTGGGGCGGTAAGCTGGAAGAGCAAGAAGCAACCGGTAGTTGCACAATCTACAATGGAGTCAGAATACATCGCTACTACTGATGCGACGAATGAGGCTGTTTGGCTAAGGAATTTCATCATTGAACTGGAAGTTGTTCCAAGTGCACAAGATCCCGTGACAATCTTTTGTGATAACACGGGCGCTATTGCAAACACAAAGGAACCAAGAACTCATTCCACATCCAAACACATCAAGCTATGATTTCACGTCATCCGCACAACGTTGATGAAGGTGAAATCAAGATTTGCAAAGTACACACGGATCTGAATGTGGCAGATCTGTTGACTAAAGCTCTCATACAAGCCAAGCACGAACAACACCGGGATGCCATTGGTGTTAGGTTCCTGCCTATTGTAAACTAGATTAATTTGTACTATAGTGCAAGTGGGAGACTGAAGGAGTTATGCCCTAGAGGCAAATAATAAAGTGTATTGTTTGATATATCTCTTATATGTTCATAATACGTTTCATACTGTGCTATAACTGTGTTAATACGAAACATTAATACACGTGTGGTATGTAAACAAACTGTGTCTCTAGTTACCTCTAGCGAACTAGTTCATTGGTCATGAGGATGATCTGGGTTTCAAGATCATGGGCATTTATGCCAATTGACTATGAGGTCACGTCATTGGATGAATGACGTGATAGACAAACATCCGATAGTTGTATCTCAATGAGATCTAGTTACAAAGTTCACCATTGATGATAAAACGCATGAAACCTCGCAACCTGATCCTTAGACTGTGAGATAATGCAAATCACCGTTTTGGAGGGAGATTAGATGGTTATCAAGTATCATACCGTGACTGGGTGATCGAAAAGGTGCCACTCAGGTTTCCCGAAGGAGCGCGTAGAGGAGTACATATCAAGACCAAGATTTGCCAGTCCATGTAACAGATAGATACATATGTGGCCATCTCGGTGACGTTGCATTAACGAAGCTTGCAAGCATGTGACTGGGTCACGGAATGCAACGGCATGGGAACGAGTAAACAAGTTCATCGGCAACAAGATCGAACTAAGGTATGGAGATACCGAAGATCAAGTCTTGGATGAACTAGGTATCAAGTGGCAAAGGGAACATGAAACGACTATTCACAGTTCGAGCGATAAGATTCGTGGAATGCACGGGGGTCATCATGGGCATCCAGGTCCCGCTGATGATCATTGATGTGAGAGGATTCTCAATCATGTCCGGAGTGTTCCCGAACCAAAGGATGTCACGCTTAAGGTTGGGGGCGCTTAGGGATAGATGAGGTACTGTAGGAGAAATAGAGAGAGAGAGAAACCGGAATAGCTCCGGGTAACATCCGATGGTGATCGGAAGGAGTTCCGAAGTAAAGGAATATGATAATATATGTATTTGAATGTTAATTGGAGAATTAATATTAAATATATATTTTATTTTATTATTAAAGGCTTCCTAATGCTAATGGGCCTCACCCGAAGGGAGGCCCAATAGGGCAAGGCGCCTAAGGGGAGGGGGCCGGCCACCCTTGGCTTAGTGGGCCGCCCAAGTGGGGCCCACCTAGGGCCGGCGGCATCCCCTAGGTGGTCGGTGGGTGTGGGGTTTAGTCCCACACCGCCTAGCCCCTAGGTGGTGAGCCCCCCTCCTACTATATATAGGGGTCTCCCCACCCCTTTGGAGGCATCTAATTCTCTCAATCTCTCTCTCATATTCCTCTGAGGACTTCTCCGTAATATTGGGGAGTACCTCGAGGGATTTGAGTTCTCCACCTTCACACTACCGTCGTGTGATCTTCGACCGGCTTCTTCTTCTTCCGCTGCTCGGTTGGATCGGAGCCCGGGAGACGCCGCCTACACCAGACGTGTGTAGTACTTCGGAGGCACCACACTTGGGGTGCTGCTCGTCTTCATCAATATACGCCTTCCTGCGTAAGGCGTGCCTCTGTTTGCAAAGGTATGAATACTATATTCCTTCTCCGTTACTTTTGTCTACATAGTATAGATCCTGGTATTAGTGTTCGAGTAGATAGAAAAATTTTGTTTTCTGCTATGGAACCCTTTCAAGAGGTACATTGTAATTGAGGCACGAGTCATGCAAAATCGAATAGTAAAGTACCAAAATACATATATTTTTGGCATTGTTCTCTTGCTTGTTGTGCATTCGGTTATAGCAAAATATGGCAAAAAGTTACATTGCAGAGATACCTCACCTTGAATTAAAATGCCATGTTTGGCGGGAACACACAAAAATATTGAATATAACATCATTACAGAATCTGGAATAGAACTAGATTTCACACTGATGGATATATTTGAGCCTCCGTGTATTGCGCAATTTGACTTCATGGTTGTAACCTTCTTCGTATGTCTATCCTCTACCATGTCGTGATAGACATGGACAAGAAAAATGGTGATTTCATAATTATTCTCTAAGATGCAAAATATTGAAAAGTGCTTATAAATTTACATTTCCTTTTTGTAGAGGATATCCTCTTTCTTGATGGAGATGTGCTTTCCTGTGATTCTCTAACATTCTACTGGGATGGCGCACCTACAAAGTGTGGTTGTGATGTTTGTGCGCCTGAAGCCTACCCACCTCCAGGTTCTTTGCATGTCTTCTTGTTGTGACCAGAACACTTGCACATTGAACACTTTGAAACCGTGCCAACTTTAATAACTTTTGTTATCTTGCATTTCTTTTGAGATTCTCTCCTTCTCTCATTTTTGGGTCTTCCTGGCATCTTGTAACATCCCAGCATTAGAGTTTAGAAATAAGCTGAGATGAGGTGTGTGCATTGCATTCATGCATAGAAAATCTGGATAATTTTCACGCTTTTAAACAAAAACTTGTCCAAGTGATTGAAGCTTCTCTTAACTTGGTGGAACTGAAGTAGATCATCAAGTTGACTGCGATAAGTTTCAATATGACCTTTGCTAAAACCTTATCTTTGGGTAATATAATTTGATCTATGGGTAAATCAAATAGAATCAAGCTAAACCCACAACACACTAAAAAGGATCTTATAGAGATCATATCATGGTATTCATTACAATCACTCTTGAATACTCAATCAAGTATATAACTCCAAGTAAAGAAACCCCATAACTAAATCTTGATAGACTTGCTTGCCATAGTTATTCGTATCATGGGTGTCATGGTAGTTCTTAAACATTAACTCTTATCACAAAAAGAGTAGAAAGGAAGTCAAGCCAATACCATCGAGCACATACCCTTAATATCATATTAAGAGATGACATTCCTATTTAACCAAGTCCTAGTGTTAGTTGATCATCAAAGTTGAGTAACCAATTCCTTACCTAGAACTTATTGACCTATTATATTAACCTTCCAAAGACCTCAAGTAAGTTAATAAGAATAAGGAACTAGATATGGTAGAGTGTGCCATCATCATCCTTAGTGGTGATCAAACCATTGGATGTTGGAGGAATTAACTCACTCATGAGTTAACTAGAAGAAGCACCTAAACCCAAGAGTTAAGTTAGTGATCATGAAGCTATGAGAAAGCTAGTAGTAGTAGAGAATCCAATGATAATCTTGTTAAGCTAAGTAGGTATAAACCAAATTAAGTTCCTTAACAAGATAAGCCCTATAAAGAGACTAATACAAGTCTACTACTTGTTGATGATAGATCTTGATCATACAATTAGAAGCCTGAGCTTAGTATGATCAAAGGTTGGTGGTCATTATTCTCAAGTCACTTGAGAATACATGACTAGGTGTTGAAGAAGAGTTGTGAGTTTATCAAATTAGGCAAAACCCTAGTAAGCTAAATCATCTAGCTTGATCATGAGAAGTCAAGCTAGAGTACGATGCACTGAAATATGAGTTGTATGGAGTAGTTGGAAGCATAGTAGCTTAACCAAGATAATACAAGAACAACCTTGTATTATGGGAGTAACACCCTACCCATTTCAGAGGATTGGTATCACTTGTGTTATAGTGAGGATTGTAATCTTGCAAGCCTTGGAAGCAGATGCAAGATGGATTTAAAGGAGTTAATAGATGGAGTTAGAAACAACTACCTTGATGGATTCATCAAGGGTAGTTAAGAAGTGCAAGTTAGGCAATAAAGGAAGAGTGCTAGGGGAATGAAATAATGAAGTTATAACTACCTAAATGAATGACTTCCTCAAGGGTAGTTTAGCAATGAAAGTTTCATACTAGAGTAAGAATCAAGGTGGAATATTGTTGAAGTGGCATGACCATGTCATCATATGATGATGGATATGGTGGAGCCAGATGACTAGATCACTTAGACAGAAGAGATCTTAATGAAGCAGATGGGAGATTCAAATGAAGTATATTTTGGAAAGGAATTCCTTAATTAAAGATAGTTTAGTGAGGTAGATGGCACCTGGTTATGCTTTTGAAGGCCATTGACCTTTGCTTCAATCTGTCAGGCCTCAGGTTTTTTTCCTTCAGTACCAATAGATTATGAGACAAATCAGTCTAATAGCAGCCTTAGTTCTGCCAATCGATGTCCAGTTTGGTATTTCTTAAGTTTCTAGCTTCGAAGACCCATTTATGTCTTCTCGAGTGGATAGAAAGTGAAAGGTATGTTTTTCTCTGACTTCATATATGAATATTGTTCCTCAACCATACACTGATACACACTAACTGTAGACATATTAAAATTTTCTGGTATGTGCTTCAGCATAACAAGGAAGCAAACATTGCAAAGGAAGTTGAACCTCATGAAAGACAAATTATGAATGAGCTTGTGAAACAAGATATTTTGGGGAGAAATGTATTTTCTCTTTTCAATTTGCTATAAATACTTTGGCTCGAAAGTCATGTACAGTTTGATGTCTTTCCAGAGAGAGGAACAAATGTGCTAGGATATAGAGAAAAATGACCACGGAAGTAAAAAAGTTGCCAGTGAAAGGGCCACAACACGAAGAATTTTTAGGATGAAAGCTAGACCATCGTGCAACTGCCAGGGGCGGCAGGTCAGCTTCTTCCCTAGGATGTCATGTACTTGTATGGTTTTAACTGTTGTTTCCTACTTCTGTATGAGTTATGAACACAAGCAAGATACCTGACATAATGTCTCTATAGGCCGTAGTTAGGATTAAATATGAGAACATGTTTAAATATGAGAACATGTTTTCAAACTAGTTGCGAGAAGTTTGTAAATATTTGCCCACATTGAGCTTGACATTCAACACCGAAGCCTGCTGTAGCGGGCTAAGCTTAGTATTAGTTTTCTCTAAACATTAACATAATAGGTTACTTAAGTTAAGCGCTTCCTATTGTTGTGTTGTGACGCCTGTAAGGATCAATGAAGCAGAACAATTTAGGTGGATTAACTCAAGAACACGAGTAGGACACGAGGGTTTTGCGCTGCCCACAACAACTTACAGCTTTTCTGTTTTCTTTTTCTATTTACTCTCTGCTTACAACTAATTAGCTGAAAGATAAGATCAGTAACCGAACCTACAGGATAGTGCCATCCCACTACCGTTCAAGTCCATCTCTCCTAAAACCTTGCTGCACGATCTGCATCATGTCCATCCCCATGTGCATCCTATGCAGCGACCAAGCCTAGCAATGGCAAGAAAAACTTCTAAACCTAGCTGCTATCAGCTGAACGTGTACAGGCACACGTCGACTGAATCCTTATTTCAGACTAACCCCGAAAACTACAAAGTGTAAACCACAATGATTTATCGGACATATTGCTAGCGCCTGCCGTTTCGCTGCCTTCAGGTGTACTCCCTCGTTTAGAAATATAAGCATTTTAGCTTTGTGAAATGAATATGTAGGCGTTTTTTAGTGTCGACGAACCTATACACTAAAATATGTCTAGATACATTCGATTCACAAATCTAAAACATCTTATATTTATGAACGGAGGGAGTACATGTTAATCCCGATAGAATTGTGGTGCATACATTTACTCTTGTTACCACTAATATGACTAAGGTGGTGCTCCCTGATGAAGTGGTTGCTCAGAATTGGGTGCAGATTGGAGATTTAAATTTCTTGTGCGATGGTCTTCTAGCTCTGATTGGTCTGCTCTATGGCAAGATATATTCATCTCAACATTGCCTCCCTGCTCCGGTGTTTTCTGCAGCTGATGAGACATTTGTGCCTGATTCAGATATTTGGACGAGTGTCACCAATACTATCCAGTCTGTTATGGCTATTCAATTTGAATCTGCATGCCTGAGTTTGGTTCGTGGTGGATCTCTGTTAGACAGTGCTGAGACAATCGCTACTAACAGGTTACTCCATCCTCGCAAACGCTCCTGGAGCTCTGCGTTTAGAAATCTTATGCTTGATTATTCTGGTAAGCTGATTTGTGTTGAAGGAAACTCTGAGTTGGTGCCTTATTTACCTGGTACACTATGTGAGTTTGGGTCAGATTCCTTTGCGCCAGCCTATTCTGTTTCTTCATGGGACGTGTCTCTGACCTGGCTTGATTTAGTAGAGGCCCAGCTCGCTGATTTGTCTTCGGGCTCCAGTGCCCTTGATCCTAGCTCGTCTGCTAACTCTGAATCAGTAGTACAGCAAGTCCAGCAGGGTGTCATGTCTGAAGATTCTAATACTGATGTCGCCCCTTGCAAACGTGGTCGTCCTCGCAGAGGTGAAAACCCAACTCCGAAGGTCGTCAGACAAGTTCGCCGTAGCACCCGCAAGGCCGCAAGAACAAAGCAGGGTATAATGTGACTCCACCACCTGACCAGCCTTCAAGATGAAAGACCTCCACGGTGCCAAAAGCGATGACCACTGCCACCTTGCAGATTGCAACAATGCAGAAGATGGGGATCGAAGACTGTCAGATTGATCCTGAGGAGCTGACAGAAGAGCGTCTGCTCCAAGATCGTCGCAAATGAACCATGATCTTGATAGTAATAATTCGCAAATGAACCAGGGTCTGTTGTAGTACTAATTCTCAAGAATTATGTCGTCCAAAAGATGCGCCGCTTATGCGAGCTCTCAAAATGTTAAATCTAATATATATATATATATATATATATATATATATATATATATATATATATATATATATATATATACTAGTTAAGTGTCCGTGCGTTGCTACGGATATAAATATTCGAATGATTTCACCTCAATCATGTCAAACATGTAATGTGAGTTTCTCGTGCATAGAATGCAGCAGCGTCTTCTTTTCCTCTTCAATTCTTGTCATGAACATCAAGCGGCAGTCTCTTCCTCTTCCTTCCTTCGACGTTAAATAGTTTCACAGAAGGATAGGAAGAAATTCAAAATATAAATCATTATGCTTGCTGAATAGAAAATGGATTCCTAAATTAGAGAAACTTGTGTAGCTGCTCTTATACTACAACGTAAGATGACCCTTAGATCTATGTTCTCCATCTTTGCCAAATTATTCCAGCTTGTATACCAGATAACTTTTTTTTGGGGTCCCAAATCACTCAGTTCTCGAACCGTCTGATAAGCTCCGAGGATCTATCCAAGATAAGAAAAATCATCTCCATGAAATTACCATGATTGGAATTATGTAGCAAGCTAGCACTACATGTCCACATGTCAACAATATACACATGGACATTCATGGTTCCGAATACATATATGCATAAACATCCAACCAATTATCACTTATTAAAGCAATTGAATAATTTTGCAGGATAGGCGCACTTCAAGTGCGAGTGACATTGTTATTGATTAACATTTTTTAAGTCTAGTCAGAGATTGATGGTGTAAACTTGTACTGCTTAACATAGTTTATAAGGAAAGCATAAAGTTGACAAGGAAATATTAAACTGAACGTTGTATACCAAAACCTGATGGCGCATATAACTTTTGCGCCCAATGATAGAAAAATATTTTAAGTGATGTATGATCAGAAAATAATACAACTGAGATCTCACAAATGCTCGAGGGAGCAGTTGAGTATATAACAACAAAATAGCATCCATGGCCTCAAATGCGTTAACTTTTACCAACTGTACTACAACCAAGGTAAAGTAACCAGAAATATTTAGAAAAGATAATTAAAACCAAAACCATGAATGCACATATACGCCCAATCTTCCGGAATCCAGAAGAAAGTACCTTCCTTATTTTTTCGCTGTGTCAGTGAAATATGGAAAATTTCTTTGCTAAATAGCACGGTATTTTGCAGGGAATAGCACGGCTTTACCAAACCTTTGAAATCTAAAAAATATCGTTGAAGTATTGTCTAGTGTTGACTTTGTGTCTTCCCGACAACCTGGAACAATCAACAATAAAGTGAAAAATGAAGTTGGCAATATGCATGCAGTCAATCGACAATAGACTTTGTGCTCAATTCTCATTCTCGTGTTCACATCACATGTCATCCTCGGGAGCGGCGGCAGCTCTCGCGAGGGGTGTTTGTTTTCGGTGTTTGGTCTTAGTAATCATAGGTGGTACTTTTGATCATTGGCAAACGAACAATAAGTTGGAGAAGCTGGAAGAAAATTCTGGAAGCTCACAAGAACAAACTGATTTCAAGGTAGAGACGTTGAGCTTTCTACTTTAGACATACAAAGTACTTGGCAATTGACAATAATGCTCTAATTTACAATAATCTAATGGGTCATTCTCACAAATTTTAAGTTGGCAGGGCTAGAGATCACAGACCTATAGTCAGCCCGCAAAGCAATGGAATTCATTCCATAGAAGCAAACATAAGTTCATTTCAGGTGTCACATCTAAATATAGATCATTACCTAATTGGAACAATCAAATTTGCACCATCAAATCTAATAATCTATTGCCGTGCGACTTGGGGCAGAAACCCTAACCCTCCTCGCGGCTCCCCCCTCCTCCCTCTGGCGCGGGGGGGGGGGGGGGGGGGGGGGGGGGGGGGGGAGGACAAGCGGGACGGAGCCCTCCCTGGCATCGGTGCAGCTCAGCGGGGGCAGCCAGGACCTGGCACAGTGGCGTCTAGCATTAGGGGAAGCCTCGCGCGCAGATGGAGGCGACATCGACTATTGGGCTCGCGGCGGACCGTCCACTGCTCCTGTAGCTCTCAGGAGGCGTAGGCAGCCCGTCATCTGCTCCTGCAGCTCTCAGGAGGCGGAGACGGCATGGTCCGTGGTGTCAGTGTGGTGGTGCCGAACAACGGGGCGACACGGAAACGGCAGCCAGGCAGTGCGCTGCCGGCCCAGATCTAGGCCCTACGAGGCCCATCTGGGCATGGTCGGGCCTGTTGTGCTAGCCTATCATCCTCTAGAGTTGGAGATGGTAGCACAGTTGGAGCAGGTTGGTAGCGGCGGTGCAGCCTACGTGCTGCAGCGTGGCGGCGGAGACTTCAGAGGCTCGACCCGACACGATTGGGCCTGGTGTGTCTCTACGGCTGCGCCCGATCGACAATCACCTACGGCGGTGGAGGACAGTTCTCCTCCAGGTGGCCGTGCCGCTACCGCCCTCGGGTTTCCTACCTGGCTACTTCCTTCGCCTTGCAGGTCACACAACAAGCCTTGGTACAAGGACGGGAGCTCGCGGATGCCGAGGCGGCGGCCCCGGAAGGTGGACTTCACGGGTGTCTCAGCAGCGGGACAACGTGTCGGTGGTGATGGCTCGTCTCTTTGGACCTTGAGGGTGGCATGGAGCAGGCGTCAAGGACTACTGGTGGTGGCGGCGCCCAGATCACGTGTTGGAAGCTCGGTTCGGGGATAAGTGGCCTAAGGAACCGAATATGGCGAGTGTTTTTCCGGACGAAATGCCTGCGCTTCGGCGCTGATGACGGTTATGCTTGCGGGTGTCGTGACCCTCTTGAGGGCATCGTCGTGGCTACTCTCGCCGTATTGGAGCTCCGGGTGAAAACCCTAGACCCTTGTGGTCTCGGCGGAAGCGACGCTTGTTGTGTCGTTACCTTCTTGGAGGCGGTGTCGTGGAGCTCAGGGTTCCTTAGTCTCGACGTCTTCGGTGGCAAGCTAGATGCTTCTTAGGCTTCGAAGTTTATCTTTGGTCTACTTTAAGAGAAATTCTTCATCACTATGTATCAGTTTGGTCGTGTGGCTTTATTTATAAAACGGATTGAAAGCCTATTTCGAGGAGGAGGAGGTTTAATAACCACCAACCAAGAGTGGAATTAGCACTTGATTCACTTGTGTACAAATCGATGGACCTTGACAAAGGTACATGCCAATGCCGATTTAGCATAAGAAATGAGAAATATATATAGATAAGGTACTCACATCCTTCTTCGTAGTCGCCGATGAGCTCGAGCGGAGGCCCGGTTTTCCAACTGACAGATGCACATGCCCCAAGTATCGTGACACACATGATTTGAACCGAAAAAGGAAAGAATAAAAGAAGGAAAACAATAAGCAAAGGATGGAGCATGACCTAGAGGTCCTCCATTGTCCCCAGCCTCGGAATAATGTGCATGGTCATGGCACCATGCTATAGTCTCGGTTACACTTCATGAAAACAAAGACTTGAAGGAGTCGGTTGCGAAGGTGATGAAGTACCTCAACGATGCAAATGCCGCAGCTTCGAGGACACTGTTGTTCATTAGCTCCCCCTACACAGTACACACCAGATCATATGCAAAATTTAGCTATCATCAGCGTTGGTCACCGCCAATTCTGCACATCTCATGCAGACCTCTTTTTCTGGAAATCACATAACTTATTCATGTATCATACATCAAATGGTAGAAAAAATCGCTAATGAAGGACAAAGGTCTTTCAATTAGCAATAAGGTTGGTTATCTTAAAACAATTACAGAGACTAACCTTAAGGTGCTTGTTTCCGAAAGTAGCTTTTGATCTCTCTGTGAGAAAAGTCAATAGCACCCAGGAAAACTATAGAAGGGTAGGATTACTTTGAATATATATATACTTTGTCCTCAATTACATATGAGCATATCAATCTCTGAACTTCTCAATTAAATATGATATGATAGCTTCAAGAATAGATTGACATGTCTTAAGAAAAATCAGTATGACAAATACAATCATTTTTGGCCGAGCCTGCCTAGCAGGACCATGTGACCACAAATAATTCATAATAGGTCTGAAAATAAACCAGAGATATCATTAAAATAGAACCAAATTATTTAAATCAGAATGGTATAAGTATAAAAATTCTGAACCTTTGATGCTTAGATCAATTATATTATCACAAGAAAGTAAATGGTTGGTGCATCTAAAATTTGGGCATTTCAGAACTCAACACAAGACAGAAAATACGTAAGGGTAATCTGAATGTGGCATTAATTGCATTGCTGGAGATAATCAACGTAAGGACAATCTGAAAATCTCAACCTATTTCATTCACCGTTTGCAGGCCATCAATATTATCTTATTCCAGAACACGGCCAATACTCCTAAATTACGTGATTTATTTCTTCAGAGAATGTATTGAAGAATGAAATAAGGACAGCAAAATGAATAATATGGAATAGGGTAAGTGAAGCAATGTGCTACAGTAAGAACCTTAAGCCTTCTCCCCAGACGTTGACCGACCGCATTATCCATATGGAGGGAGCCCTTGTGGATAGAGAGAGCCTCAAGCTGCTGCATAATCAGAGCAGTATTCAATATGGACATCCCGGAGGTCCCCTACAGCGAGTGAGGCAGCGGAGCAGTGCATAGCATCAACGCGGTGCTCGAAGGTGGGCGTCCACCACTTGGCAGCGTTGGCGCTAATGGACTCCAAGGCTGAATCAAGATTGAGCAATGAGAAGAACACTGACCGGGAGTACGCAGCCTACCGCCACAAGCGGCAGTATGACATGGTGCCGCTACAGTCCAGAGAAAGCCTCCACTAGGCACACCCACGTCAGAACCGGCCAATCCCTCTTCTCAGACACTGTATTGCTGGTCGCATCATCCTCGACACTTACAGGCACTTCATTATCAGTACCAATCCGAGAAACAGCTTGCAATTTAACAACCTGCAAAGCCAGAAAATTAAGGTGCAGAATCCAAAATTAAATGATTCATATACAGGGTTCTAGACAATATCACTTAACCATGCTTACATGTAGGAGATCGACCTAAAAGACCTCAAACGTCTGCTCTTTTCGTTAGTTCAGTTTTGCAACATCACAACATGCAGAAATACACATAAATCACACAGAAATCCCTTTAAGGAACGGTCAGAACGAAACAAAACAAGCTAGAACCATACAATTGTTCACAGATGTCTTAACAAATGAACAAAAATACAAGAATCAAAGGTCCACTTACATGAGGGATTTGAATCCATCAGACTCCCTCGATCTAAAACTCTGGCCAACACCGATGCCTGGACGAGCATGATTGAGGCACGACCAATGTGAACCCTAGGGGGCGCCCGCGCTGGCACTCTAAAGAGGACGCCGTGCACGACTTCGATGAAATTGAGGCAAGCCATGGCCACGCCGGTGATTGACCTGGCATGAACAAGGCGACCATAGGCCTAGTGGACACCAATCCTGTACTATGCCGGTATGGGAAGCAGCGGCCTCCTCGAGGCGATCGAAGCTGAGCGCCTCGACATAGGTTTAGGTAGATGTGTGATTCTGGCCATCCTCATCCCTCCACGGTCGCTGGAGCAAAGCTCGTCCCCCTTTGGGATCTCGGTTGCGGTGTGAGCACTTTGCGGCGGTCAACTGTTTAGACGGAGGAGACTGCTCGATGGCAAGGCCCACATGGTAGAGGAAACACTCACGAGAGAGATCCGGACAAAAGAAGCGACGTAGTGCGGTAGGCAGAAAACTAAACGCTGTCGTATTTTTTAATAGTAGAGATAGAGATAGAGATTTGGTGGGAGGGTAAAATGGTCTAATTAAAAAAGTGTTGACGAAACAAACGACCGGAGGAAACAGAGGAAATTCGTGCTTTTTAAGTAGGAGAGATAGAGATAGTGGCGCTATTTGACCCCCAGGGTGTAGATTATTCTACACCCACCCTCTATATTAGAAACCATATAAATTTTTTACGTCACGTAAATTTTCTCTTACTTCGGAAGTCGAGAACAATATAAGAAAATTTAGACATGTCATAAAAAATTCGTTTACATGCCGTATAAAAATACAACATAAAATATGTATTTTTTATATTTTTACACTATAATGACTCATAAATCATATTTTATGTCGATTTTTTACATTTCTGACAAACATAAACATAATTATTAGTATACAAACATAAATTCCTATATGTGAGAACATAAAAATATGTGGGGTGCAAAATAACTATTCTGCACCCTGGGTGCTGAATATGGTCTCTCTCTCTATATATGTGCATATCCAGTATTTAGAATCTGAAGACAAATTATTCACAAAGTTTCTTCTTTGGCCAAGTATCATGGCCGCATCTTGTTGTAGGCAAATTGAAAAAATTAAATACTATCAAGATCATATTATGGCATGCCTTTCCTAATGTACCAATTCGGAGAAGAATTGTTCACAAGGGTAGTTTTCTCTTCGGCCAAGTGTCATGATGGCATCTTGTTGTAGGCAAATTGAATAAATTAAATACTATCAAAATCACATTAAGGCATGCTAAGTTTTTCGTGATTTTCCTCACAAAAGGGAGAATAAAGGTATTTTGTTATTCGTGTTTGTGGGTTAGTGTAATCCTAACTTAGAACATTTCTTATGAGTTGAAATCTTGGGTCTTCTTTCTTAGAAGAAGGAAATGAGAGGGAAATAGAACCTCTTTTGGGGTTTTAGAACCTTGCAAACTTATTTTAGAAAATTGCTACATATTTCACGGCACCAAGGTAGGTGTTGAAAATAACATGATTAATGTTGTTAAAAGTGGTATGATGACCGTCGAACTATCAGAAATCACGATATATGAGAATGACTGTGGCAAATGAGACACACGGTAGATGTTGGAATGAGGGAACTATGGAAAACAATAGTATTCCCCTAGGCTCATTTGGATGGTGTAGCCATTGAAACGTTAGACTAATCACATACATTATGTTTAAATGTGCAGAGGAAAGAAATCAGATGTGCAGGCGAAAAAAATTATTATAGGCCGTAGCAACGCACGGTCATTTAACTAGTATTTAGGAAAGGAATTCCTTAACTAAAGATAGTTTAGTGAGGTATTAAGGTAGGGATGCTTTCGAAGCCTTAACCAAGATCATATCAAGCCATGACAGGACCATGCCTACCTTATTATCTTAAACCCTAATACAAATAGAGCCATCAAGATCACCTTAAGAGGCATATCGATATCTCCCTCTGAGTTGAGACATCAACTATAATTACCAAGTTAGAAATAAACCCTTAACTTTTGGTCCCTAGGAATTATTATGAATTTGGGTGAATCGTTTAAATTCATATTTGAAATTTGAATAATTTGAAAATTAGAAGTAATTAGTGTTTATTTGATTTCCAAAAATATTTAGTTATTATTGTTTGAATATTTAACAATTAGAAAACAATAAAATAAATTGAGAACAATACAAAGTATAATTCCAATAGTTACTTCTTAATTTCTTCCTTATCCAATATTGGAAATACAAGAATTGCTCAAGAAATAAGAAATTACAATATATAAACAATAGTAATAAAAGAAATGAAATCTTTATTGAATAATACATATATATTACATTGTTTTTACAACAGGAAAAAAGAAAAGATTACAAATGAAAACAAAAGACTAGTCCTAAACTAAATTCTATTCTAATATTCTTATTCCTCATGACTTGGTCTTGTACCTGCAAATAAGACAGAAGAAGAAATAAACAAAGAGAGGGTTAGAGTTAGTTTTGCTCTCAGTTTCTAACAGTGTAATGCACTATTTTCCAAACATCACTGAGCCAAATCTTTTAAAGAAGGGACAAAACCCATCAAGTGTAGTCTATTCTTTTCAAAGTTTAAGCCTCAGTACAACATCATTGGCCTGGGGCAAGCTTCACCATTTCAGTAGAGAAAGAAATAACAATTTGAGGATAATACCAACTGGGATTTGAACCAATCTATAGTCAAGTATCTGAACCATTAAAACTTGAGTCCAGTGGAGCCCACGGGTAATCAACTTGGTCACTACATGCATGCTATGTGTCAACACAGTAGCAGCAACCCAATACACATAAAAGAGGTCACACAGCCGCAACACAGTTGCTAGCTTTTACCTCAGTCTCACATCATCACAAGTTATCAAGAACACAACCAACATCACCTCAGATCTTGCCAGATCCCCAAAAGATAAACCAACCATTCACCACAGAAAACCAATCAGATCATCAACAAGATGGTGACCTATATGGGGGTGGTTTAGGAAGTGCAGAGCAAGGACAAGGAGGAGTAGCGATTCTAGAAGCTGGTCTATAAGCTCATCAGCAAGGCTAGGACAAGGCAACAACCACATCTCTTCACCAATTACTAACAGGTTGGTGATTCATAAAGCATACATGCTTTGTATATGTGCTTATCCATTTAGTAAGTAAAGATCTGTTGGATAAGAAGAATCCTTAGAGATACACCCAAGTGGGGTGTATACTTCATCATGGGATATAATAAATATCCACTATAAAACATGTGTTCTTACACAAAGGTTTTCAGACCAGCATCATCAACCCTATCATCTAGTTTTAACTAGATTTATATGAGCCACAACTGCTAGGCTACAAGGCATATCCTTAGAGGGTAGCACCTCTATACCTAGCACATTCGATGTTGCTTGAGTACAAGCTCAAGTCCACTTTCTTAAATCCACATAATCATCTTCCTAAAATATTTAGGAATCATTTACGTAACTAACACATGGAACACATGGGAAGGGAGACAGCAATAAAAACATCTGTTTTTACCTAGAAGTGCCTCAAACCAGTATCATAGGCCAATATATTAAACAAGTAAAACACTATATTTGATAGAAGTTCTTCAATGCTTACAATATAAGCCAATACAGAGCTTAGTTTAGGAAAAACTTAGAATTAGACAGGGATTGTGTACCATTCAATGGAAGGTGTCACAAAGACCCATACTAACTAAGTAATCTAGATACATAGGCTCCATAGCCAAATCTTCTCAAGGAAATGCTTAATCATTTTCCTAAACCAATAGTTAGGAATCATTTCTATCATCTACAAAGTCATTAGACAACAGATATCCAACTCTGATGCTCTCATCCCAAAGCATAGCAATCACAACCAATGAATCAATCTTAATCCAGATGCTAACCATAGCCTCACCAATCAAGTACAGGGCAGTAAGTAAAAGTTCAGACACTAGTTCACTGACAGAAACCACTGTCATCATTCACAACCTCAGTACAACAAGGAGTGCTACACAACCTATATTTAGTAGGTAATCACATAAATAGCTTCATCATCTAGAATGATTAATATACCAAGGGAAAAACCCTAGCACACAGGGATGAACCCTAATCAGGGTCCACAAAAAACAACCACATGGAGGGTAGCAAGGTGAGATAGAGAACAAAGAGGGGAAAGGAAGGAAAACTCACCGATGGACCTCGCAAGTTTTAGAAGAGGAAGTAGTATGGCTGACGGTGGTGTTGACAGCGGCACGTGGAGCACCCCAAAGGCGCTGCGACCCACGCCAGGCTAGAAACATGGCAGCCACAGGATCACAAAGGCGCTGGTAGCACCACATATCCACTAAGGGACCAAAGCAGCACCATGGAAGCGGCGGAGCTCCAGATCACCGGCGACACCCGAACCCTAGGTGTCGGGGTGTAGGCGACGTGGTCAGGGGAGCGCTCGGGCGCCAAATCGTGTTGGACCAGTCGACGAAGCATCGTCGACTAACCCATCTCGTGTCACATCGGTGGCCAGGAAGTCCAGGGACGGTCGGAATCGCACGGCGACGGCGGCGGCACCACATCGCCATAGAGGGGAATGACGAAGGGAGAACACGAATGCACGAGGAAGAGAGAGGGGTACTGGGCCGGTCTAGGCTAGTACCGGGTGAGCCAAGGGGTGGTGACCCAACCCAGATGGGTCGGGTCAGGCCGGTCTAGTCTAGTGGGCCAGGCCCGTGATTTAAAAGGACTTATGTAAAATACATAATTACAAATATACCCCTAGAACTAGATGATCTCTAGAAAAATAAATAAAAATGCTAAAAACACAAATAATATATCTATGAAATCACCAAAATATACTCTACCCAATAAAAATAATAAGTAATAATTTTAAGTAATTAAATTAAGATCTAGTATAGTTAAAATTATGTATATTCCTACAAAGAATTTTATAAAAATAAATAAAATAATTAAAATTGAATAAAATTCACTTTTAAGATCCTAAATGGATATACTAAGTTATAAAAATACTAACTTGTATTTCAGTTAAGTAAAGTAAGTTTGCATAAAATAAAATCTTATTTCCTTCATCGAATTTTAAGAAAATATTAAGAAGAGCTAAAATTAAATAAAATTATTTTTTGAACTCCTAGAATATTATTTGTTGTCACAAAAATATTAAATATAATAATTGTATGATTTTAAGAAGTCTTTAGATATTGTATGCTTTAGTATTATATGCTACTTATTGTATTTACATATTGTTTCACACACTCTCACAAGTCTTAATAAGAAGCACAAATGTGAAGCTGATACTCCCTCCGTTCCTTAATATAAGGTGTATATTTTTCTTACACGAATATTAGCGCACTGGCTGGGAGGGCAAATTTCATTGCTTTTGGACGCGAATACCCCAAGTGATTTATGTGATATGGAGGGAACATACGAAATTTGGGTATCCGCTCTCTCTTGATCGGATTAATTGCCTCCTAAATAAGAGGAACAAATCTCAAAATTCTCTATACACCTCATATTATGGAATTTTTCAAAAAACTATACACCTTATATTAAGGAACGGAGGGAGTATAAAGTGAAACACGTTCTAAAGAAGCCATTCCCAATTTCCGAACCCTATATTAGATACGACTATTCCGGAGATTCACGTTTATCAAACTAATTACATTACTTATGTATAATTGCATCTTGCTTCTTTAAATATTAGTTCTTACCGGACCAATGATGATGTTTACAGAATTTAGATCTTCTAGTATCTTGAAGACCGTGAGTGCATAATCTTGCAGTCACAAAAGGCAAGTTCACACTTGCTCATGTCGTTTGATTATTTTCTATCAAAAGCTTGTAACTCAAATATTGTCATCACTTGCATTTCAAAAAGGTCAGAAAATACTATTTTCATAATAATATGATTATGGATTAGTTACCAAACGGTAATAATCTACTAATACAGTTCCAGTGGTAAAGGAACATAATATCTAGGACTTAACAACCAATGTCGCCAGTGATTCTAGCGTCATATATTACACGTTAACCGTGAGATTTGGAATGGGACAGAGAAGTCAGCTGGTTCTTCTTCCTTTCACATGGACGAATGACCTTATCGTGAGGCTGTAGCTTCCTTGCGGGGACTCAGCAGATGGGTGGGACTCCTAGTTCCCCGCGATATTGGTGGCTAGAATTTCTGTGAGGGGTTGTTGGAGGTATATCTGCCTATATGGGGGTTGCCATGGACATGATCTACTCTCACTGGAGTCTCCAAGGGATTGTCAGGGTTATATCTGCCTATATGGCGGTTAACGGAGGTATATCTGCTTGGGGAGGTCGTGTCTTCATGCGGGGTCGCGGAGAGGGGCAGTGATTGGCTTGGATCTTAGCCCGGGCCTCATACCAAGGAAGTGTGAATAGGAATGCGCGCCCGGATGTGCAACAAGGCTTAAGATCTCTCGTGGGTAAAGCAACGCTCCTCTGCAGAGTGTAGGAACTGTGACATGTTACTCCCTGTTCCGGGAAGGAGCTACAAACGCGGCAAGAAAGGAACCCCACGAAGGTTCTGGTCAACCTGTGAAGGCTGTCGGACATAGTTTTCAGAATAAAAGCAACCTTTGAAGAAATGTTTACGAAAACCTGCATTGCCTACGACCTTTGGTCTGTGGCTGTAGAGATAGTGCATCATACACTCCTTTTTAGTGAACTTGCTGAGTACGCTTGTACTCAACCGTACCTTCTTAACCCTTGATAGGTTCTAAGCCGTTGAAGATGATGTCAACATCAATTTCTGCTCAAGAAACCATCATCGACAGCTCAAGTTCTTCAATAAAGTCAATGAACTCAACATATACATCAGCTGAAGTGAAGACGAAGTCTCTCATTAGATAGGAGTAGATAATCTAGCCATAAAACCTACTTCTATAGAGCAATGCAATAGCAGCATTTGCAAGCCAGATAGTTTAGATGCTAGTCTTAGCCTATAGATAGTATTGAGTTGTTATTCTGGTTCTTCTTTGTAAGAAGTTGATTTCTTCCTCTTTAACCTAAAGTGTTCTCTAGATCTTTTGTAAAGAGTCAAGTTGTAATATATAGTCATGTCTTGGACCTATTGTGTTTCTATTGTACCACTCTGAAGGATGTAATACTAGTGAACGGTGTTTTATTGGTGTTATGTCAACGACTATAGTATATTACATCATGCAGTGGTATGCTGGGTCACCGCACATATTCACATAACCAGGTGATACATGAGGAGCTCTTCGTGACCCAGGCCACACCGGCATGCCATTTACAAGTTTTAAGCAATAAGCATGCATCTTGTTGAATTCACTAACTCTGAAGCAAGGTGCCACATAGTCATCTAACGAATTGGTTTTATGCTGGATGCACACTATTACATGAGGGCAGGGCATGGAATACCAGGAAGCTTACAATATCTACAACTGCATGTTTTTGACAGTGAATCTAAGGATCTCAAAATAGATTATCCCATATTTATCATTCCCATTAGAAATGACACTGTAGTTTTTAAAAGCTTGATGTAAGTGTTGAGCTTCTTGTTGATATTTTGGCAAATAGGTTGTGTCCACCCATCAGACTTGTCCCTTTTGCATAAATTGTCACCATTACCTTCCTACGTATGGCCTCAAGCATGCTAATGATAGGAAAGAACCGAGCTTCCACTATCCATTTATTGAAGCTCTCGCACATGTTGTTGTCCACCGAGTAACATTTAGAACCTAATCTAAGTATGCTCGACTTCAATGATGAGGGTCGTTTTGAAGACTTCTCTACCCCTTGTAATGTAGCTTGTTTAATCTTTGCAACTGCTAGGTTGAACAAGATAACACTAGGTCCCTTACCACACTTACAGATTTTTCCTAAAATTATTTCTTCTTGTAAGTCTTCCTCCAGTTAGAATATATGTACTAGCGAAGTTTCTATGCTTAGCCATAGCTGCCCAATCACAACTTTCAGAATTTCCCTATAAAACAGCAAAATACAAAAGTGGTAAGTTAATATGAGTTTAATATGCTAGTTATTATCAAACCAATAATTTTGTACTTATGTTTTCTTGGTATGAGATGATCACCCAGCCATGTCCACCACCGACCTTTACATCTCCAAGAACCAATCCCAAGATTCATTTGTTTCCTTATCAACAACGGCCCAAGCCACATGGTACATCTGGTTATTCGCATCCCTACCAATAGCACATAAAATATCACCATTAGTGGAACCTTTGAAGGAACAACCATCTAGCCCTATCACCTTACTGCATCGAGCCATGAACCCTTTCTTAAGTGCATCAAGGCATACCTACGAATCCATCCCCATTGAGGCCTATGGAAGTACTTCTTCATGTTCGTCAGAATGCCACCGACACCATTGTTCATGACGTCGGTGGCGCCATTTTCTCTGTTCGCTCTGATGTCGACTATTTTGATTTTAAGATCACTGATTCCGTCCAAGGGTGGAAAACCAAATGGTTTTACATCAAGGATCAATTAGTCGAGGGCAAATCTTTTGGCTTAGCCTCTTTTGACCCCAAGAAACCTTGTCGCAAACTTGATTCTTGGGATCAGCATCCCACTCTCGAAGAAATGACGAAGATTGAACCCCTTCGTGCCCGTATTTCCAAACTGCATCATGAGGTTGGCAAGGAATTGTCGGGACTTCAAATCTTGGCATATTTCGTGCGGATCCGTGTGCAACCTCTTGAGGCAAGGCTTTTTGGTATGTAGGCATACACTGGCAAGAAGGACCCAATGAGGATTTCACCGGATGATCTTTCCCTCAAGGTCTATGAAAAAAAGGGTTCGAGACTTCACCACGCTGACCAAGAAAGTCTCGGTTCCCTCTAATTGCCGTGTAGAGCCATTTGGCAATAAGAACTGTCTTGTAGAGGTAAATTTTCCTTGGCTTGTTGATATTCTTTGCGATTTTTTTTGTGTTTTTATGATTATCCTCTTTTGTGATTGTTGATCTTTTGTCATATAGGATTATGATAATCTATCCTCCCTTCCTCCTCTTCCCGAAAGCGGCGAGCTCCCAGCTAATCCTTCTGCATCCGACGATCTTCCTATGACTAGGGCTGCTGCCGATAAGGAGATGGAGGCTTATATCGCTGAATCTTCATCGAGTACTTAATCTCTTCCATCAGATCGCTGTGAAGATTTCTACGTGGTGCCTGTAGGCGAAAAAAGAGAGCATCCTGACGTGGCGGAGACGATTGAAGACTCAGATGACTCCACTTGCTCAAAACCTTTTCGGGCCATCCTAGTTTCATCGTCTCCTCCCTAGATAGATTTGTTCCGCTTTACTCAGGGTGTTCCTTTGTAAGTGTCCATTGCCCTTTTACTATTTTTTAGGATGAGCCAGTCACTACGTTTTTGTTGCTTTTTTGTAGTGGTGATGACGAGGAATATCCACCCTGTCTCCTCCTGGTACATCTGTTGCGCCTCCTTCAATTAAATCCCTACAATCGTCCACACATCCAAAGGGAACGCATGCGTCTCCTGCGGATAAGAATATTCGAAAGGACGTTGCCACTTTGCCAAAGCTTCCACCACATAAAAGAAGAAGAATGGCCGTCAAAGGCGTGGTGATATCCGAGAATCCCGCCGAAGTGGAAATGCAGGATGTGAGTGATTCTTTGTTTTTATCCTGTTTTGCAGCTTCTCTCTTTGATTATTTCTTCTGACGTTCTATCCTTTGGAATTTGCAGCCTTTATGCCTGAGATGGTTGATATGGCATCTCACTTTATCAAGATCCATAATGAAGCCGAAGGTCTGAAAGGTATGTTTGCTTCATTTTGAAGGCTTTGAATGCTTCTACATCCCTCCTTTTCCTCTGAGTTTTTGTATGACTTTCTGATTGTTCAGCCGCTGTCAAAGAGTTCGAGGTTATTTGGGACAAGGCGATGAAGCGTGCTGATGATTTGGAGGCCAAACTATGGGTAGCCTAGAAAGCTTTGGAGGAGGCCAAGCGGAAAGCCAGTGCCGACGCTGAAGAGAAGACCAAGCAAGTTGCCACCCGAGATGAAGGTCTTCAGAAGCGCTTGGAGACCCTTAATTCTTCCTTGATCGTAAGTTTTCTAACTTGAAAGAAAAAATTCCATTTTCCTCCTTCTGGTTTTCAACCCCTTCTTTTTGTGCAGAGCTGACCGGCCAAAACTTAGTGCTGGACAAAGATAAGATAGTTGACCCTTTATCCGATGTTGTTGGCACTTTAGAGGCTAACATCATTCATGGGCACAACCTTCTTATCCACTCACTCCGTGCTTTCAAGAGTCTACATGTCGACGTTTTCCCGGTGAAGGAAGTGCCAACTAACCTGAATGATCTTGTCATTGTTTTTGGTGCTGATCCGAACCCGCTTGTTGGCTATAGTGTCACGCAGTCAAAGATTGGTGCTAAGACTTCGATGGCCTTGGCGCATGGCGAGAAGGTCGACTGGCAGAAGGTTAGCTCCTCTGTCCTAGTCACTTTCACTAGCAAGGCAGTTGATTTGAAGCCTTTTATTAAGAGCGCCAAGAAGTTTTCTCGGCTAATTCTGGGCATAGGCGCGGGTCCGGAGAAATCAGCTGCCCCTTCTTCAGTTGCTACCCCCTTCTTCGGCTGCTTCCCCTGTTATTCCTATAGCTAATGCTCCTTCTGCTAGCGTGACTTTATCTATAGAGAAGACTGCTACGTAGTTTTGCTTTTGTAACTTTTAGCATCGTCTGCTCAGCTACTTGTAATTAACTTGGCTTATCTTGCTTTAAGTGCCTCCTTTTGCCGAGAAAATAACTTCTATATATATGTATGTGAGTTGTTCCTTGTGTGCTGAAGGCTCTATATTTTCGTGTGCCCTGCCAGATATTGAGCGATTCAGCGGCTCCCTCTGTGTCATCCCAGACATCGGATGCTGTCCCATCTTCATCTAGGCTAGGTGCAACCGAGACTCCTATTGTGCGTGCGGTAGACCCACCATTGTATGTAGAGAAAATTGAGCAAGTGAAGAGACTTGAAGGAAAACTTCGGGTTGTTCAAGCAATGGTGGATGTTGCTCAGTCAAAAACATGCCAGGCCATGGATCGTGAAGAAAATTTGTCAGGGCGAGTGAGAAGATGTCATGTATGTCTTCTGGGTTTTTTGTTTGCGTTGCTTCCTGTTTGTTTGCAGGGTTTTTTATTTTCTCTCCTTCTTTTTTGTAGGCATTCAATTGTACGAGAGGGAAGAAACCCAACGCCTTCACAATCGAATCCAAGCTCTCGTGGCTGCTTCTCAGAACTCTGACATGGACTTTTGGATTGATCACCACAATCGCCTATGTTGTGGCTTCGCTTGAAGACCATGTGTCGGAGGTGGAACAGTTTGTCGAGTGCTGTCGCAGATCGTTGGCCATTGTATACAATGTCATGTTTCCCCAGGACCCCCAGCCTCAGACTGTAGCTGATTTACTAGCAAAATTTCGGCAGAGTGAAAGGATTCATCATTTTGTGAAACTCCATCTTGTGGCGGGTGCAGAACTTGCGCTTTCGTAGGTGCACGCGCACCATCTAACGCTGAACTTGGATGTTGTATCTTCGGGGCTTCCTCCCCCTCCTGGAGGTGGTATTGTTTGTATGGCACCTCATTATGCTGACACCCGTAGTCCTGCAATTAGGATAATCTGGAGGTGCCTAGAGGCAGACAAGGATTTCTTTATAAATTTTGCCATCTCACTGTTTTTCTTCATTGTTTACCTTTGTACTTTAGAGAAAAATACTTGTGGGATGCCATTGTATTTGTAAAAAATGTCGTATGTGTATACGAGATTTTTCTTATTCGCGCAAGACGCCCTTTGTTTGCATGTTATATAGAACCCGACAATTTGGCGAGCTTGGCGCAATTGTCGAAACCCCTTGTACTAAATTGCGTAGATCTTTGATACCTTATTGTGGGAAACTCTTCTTTATTTATTGTCGACTATTAGGGGATACATTGTTTGGTGTGTTCGCTTGGCCGATGGCCTTATTGAATATAAAATGCATAAAAGTAAAGAATCTTCCTAAATTTCACGGCTTCTGTCTTGAGGTGCTCCATCACGCTCCATGTTGGTTTGAGGGGGGGGGGTCATATTTTCGACAGGAAGCGCCATGTCTGCACGGCAGACCAGAGAGAAAATTGGTTGGTTTACTGGATTACTTGCAGTTGGGAAATCGATGCATACACGTAGGCCGACGCCTTTTTGGGGGATGAGTATTGGGTTGGCTACCCATGTTTATTTTGTTATCTCCGTGATGCGGAATGTGTTTGTGAGGTGAGGAGCTTGCTCTCCAATGGCCTTGATTCATTGGGTGGATTGTCCGTTGACTGCAGTGTTTTGATTTCACTGGGTGCTCATCGGGTTCCTTTTGGGCTTCTTGCGTTTTGACGTAGTTTTCAATAGTTTCCCAATTCTCACAGGGAACACCGACGAGCGCACCTTCCTATGCGGGACCAGAAGTGGAGGCCGGATAGGTCATTTTTGTGGGTGCGTGGTGCACCTGATTTTCCGAGGTATGCTCATTGAGGACGTGTCCCTCACATAATAGTTCTGTATCCGCTATTTACAGCTGCCAAAATTCTTTCTCCATCCCAAAAGATTCTGATATTTTGTTGAACACAGCTATCCGATTGGATGAAACTTCCTCTCAACGTTATGGCCCCATTAGGGGTTGGCATTTTTAGCACCAGGTATGCATAGTGGGGTACTTCCACGAGTCTAGCAAAAACTGGTCATCCCAGGATTGCGTGGTACTACGATGGCCAATCCATGACTTGAAACTCTAGTTTTCGTACCTAAAGTTGTTCCTTGATCCGAATACTACGTCGAGGTGGGCTTTAACCAGAGGAGATTCGGCTTTGCCTGGAACTATCCCATGAAAGGTTGTATCTGTAGGCGCGAGATTTGTCAAGGACCAATTCATTGCTAGTAGAGTTTTGGCATAGATGTGGTTGATGCTCCTGCCTGTGTCCAGAAAAACCTTGCTCATGTCGAACCCACTGATATGTGCTTCCACTATTAATGCTGATTGACCCGGTCGACGGACCCGAAGTGGATGATCAGCTCAGCTGAAGGTAATTTCTTGTTCTAACTAGCGGAGATACTTATGTGTAGGGGGTGGTGCTGTTATTTCCATGTTTACTTGCCTAATAATCAGCTTTTGTGTCCTGTTAGAGGGCCATCCTTTCTGGATCATCGACATTGCTCCTTTTGATCTGGGGTATTCGTCTTCTTGGTGTGTTGTGTTCTGCGGCTGCCCAACTAGCGGATGCCCCGACGATGGTGGTGTTGCGCCGATGGCCAAAGCGCCAGGTGTAGTAGCATAGCCTTGGTATGTTGCTTCGGTTTCCCTTGCATTGCATAGCTCCTGCATCTTTAAAAATGTTCGGCAATTCTTCAGGAGGTGATTGGATCGCCTTTTGCCTGTTGAGTCGATGTAGAAGTGCATATTGAAGGGTCCTTCCAACATTTACCCTCCAGACATCGGTGGGTCTCGATTTTTTGGCTAACATCATTGTTGTGGATGGCTTTCTCCAATGTCATCCCTACTACTGAAATACCCATTGTTGTAGTCATCGCTTCTTCGGTTGTCCCCTCCAGAGAAACTAGCTGCAACGTAACTTGGTCCGCTGTATCCATCATGGTTTTGTCGTCTTCTGTCATTATTTCGCTTATCCCTGTCTTCTTCGGGTGAACGAGCTCTTTTATTGTGGAGCGCGTCTTCCTCGTTAGCCCATCGGTTAGCCATGCCCATTAGTTGCGAGATCGTTTTGGGCTTGGTTCGTCCCAATTCTTCGATGAATTCTTGTCGACGAAGCCCATCGTTGAAGGCATCGATTGCTCTTTTGTCGGATATGGCTTCAACCGAGTTTTTTATAATATTCCACTAGTGGATGAAGGCCCATATTGGTTCTTCTAGTTTCTGTTTGCACGCTCACAATTGTTCCAAAGACGCGGGTCATTTGAATGTGGAGTGGAAATTTCTGATGAACTTGTCCTCAAGGTCGTTCCAGCTGCTGATGGAATCTTCGGGTAACTGTCTTAACCGGGATCATGCCATGCCAGTCAGGTGCAGCTGCAAACTCTACATTGCGGTGGCTTTGGAGCCACCCTGTAATTTGACAATTGCCAGATAATCTTCCAGCCAAGCTTCGGGCTCTTGGAGACCGTCGTACTTCTGACGACTGTGGGGAAATTTGAACTCCTTTGGTACTGGAGTTTTGCAAACCCGTCGGGTAAAGCAACTAGCTCCACATAGTTCGTGTTCATCTTCGCTTTCGCTGTCGTAATATCTTCGGTTGCTGCGCTCTTGCCTAGATCTATCAATCCTGCGTTGTGTAATATCACCTCTTGCATCGTTTCGAGGCTCTGACCCAGAGAAGTGGGCTTGATGTGGTGATCATGATCATCGGGTGTGACCCACTTGCCGAGGGCTGCTGCGACAGCGTGGGGATCTGTCGGGTTGTCATGTGATTCCTTGTTCAGCCTGCGCGAGATATGCCCCTACCATGCCAAGGTTCATCAAAGCAGAGCGGTGGAGCGCTGCACGAGGATTGTTAGGTGCCGTTTGGGTTGTAAGCAAGTAGGTTTGTGCAGCTACAATGGCGGCTTGGGCTATTTTTGCTTTGATGTGTCCTGTTGGATCAACTATCAAGAATGACAAATCGAGTTCTCGTGCCATCTCGTTTCTTTCCACTTTGGGGATATTTTGCAGCCATGAGGCTCCTCTCCTTGGCTGCGCTCCTCCGATTACACTTCCTGATCCTCGGGTAGAACTTAGTTGTGCCCGCCGAAGGCTGGATTCATCGGCTAGTTTTTCCCTTTCGTCGAGTTGTCTCTGCATCCTTAACAGGTATCTTTTTGTGATGCAACAGGTACTGGTATGCCAGTAGATCTTCGCGCGTGTCATTGGCCGTCATTGGAACTGCACCCAAAATTGCTGCTCGTTCTTTTTTGTCAACACCAGGATTTTTAATCCCAGATGCCTGTTATGCCATACATCGCAATCCCAGGATTACCATTTTTTGCGAGACATAACAGATTGGATATCACAGTACATCATCCATTACAAACCATAATAAGGTCTTACACAAATAAAGGATCTCATGATCCAGTCTTAATACAAACAAGAAGTGGAATAATAAAGTGTAGCGGTGGGCTCCATCTTCAGTGTCACAGGAAATGCTAATGATGGGAGATGATCCTAGTTGTCGTAACCGTCTTGCTTTCCTTCCTCCTGGTAGTCCTCCTCATAGTCTGGCCACGGGAATAGCCAGGGACAAAGCCATGAGTAGTCTTTAAGTACTCACAAACTATTACTAACAAGTAATGTAGTTCTAGTAGGAATGCTAAGTTCTAAGTTTATTTGCAAAGCTAAGTTTGAAACCTAAGCTGAGTTCAGAAACAAAGAAATATAAAATAAAGTTCTAAATCACCTAAGTGGGAACTTAGTTTTCATAGTCACAACCCTGTTGTGGTCAAGTGAAGTCACAATTCATTTTGAAAACATATGACAATGGAACAGTATGGCCACTCCAACTGTCCATAACCATGGACGCGGCTATTCGAATAGTTTGGCACTCTGCAGAGGTGGTACACTTTCACCACAAAATTCGATACATCTGTCAGGGATAACCCTGAATCATCATACTTAGTATGCGGATAATCAATCATAACCTTTCCTTTGCATACTCTAGTATAAGCACTTCTCCTATGAGCTTGGCCTCCCAGCCATGGCCATCTGCCATCCTGTGCACTGCATAGATGGACAACATCAAGAGGTAGCCTCATCTCAAACCTCTTCCATGAGGGAACCCATACTAATGCATATAAGCTTCTGGCTAAGCCCTACCCAATTCAGGTATTGTGGTTGTACGGTAAAATTAGAATGGCATCGCATCCGAACCCAACCATCAGTTTTTATAAAGGGCTAAGGCTCATGCCTCAACATTTTCATCATCATAAACCATTTGTGTTTCTCAACACATTTCAAAACATCTCAATAGAATGACTCATCATTCCAAGGTTTTCATAAGCATTTTCACCAAGTATTCCCATCTAAAGTGATCAAGTTTTATGCGTAGCAATAGCCACTAAGGTTAAGAGTGTTCACTAAGGTGGGATGCTAATCTCAATCTCATGCCATAGAATGACATCTAGGGGTTACTAGATAGGACTAGTTTTATACTCTTTATGCTATCTATATTAAAAGTAAAGAACTTTGGTAAAGTAAAAGAAAGTAAAGCTTGCAAGTAAAACTTGGGATGGGTATAAATCAAAAGGGATAACCAAAGCATGCCTAATGCATCTTGCTTAGGTTAACTTGCATCTAGTGATGGCTTGCAAGTATTAGCTTGCCAATAATAGCTTGCCTTGATTGGTGCAGTGGTTGAAATTCTCCTCATCTTCCTCGGGGTAGAACTCCTCCTCCTCATAGACTTGGTCGGTACTATCGTCTATAAATGAATACAGGGTACACAATCAGCAAACAATACTTAACTAGTCTATTTAGCACACTAATGCACACACTTGATGATCTAGCATCATCACAATCATCACAAGATTTAATGAACTAGTTTCATTTATTTTATTTGAGAAAAGTAATTTCTACTCATTGAAATTAATTAAGATTTAATATTCTCCAATTAAAATATGGGATCATGTGGACACATGTCATCACCAGATATTCTAATACATGGGAATGTGATTTAAAGGGTTGATCACATTTTAAAAAGTTTAAGATTATTATTTAAATGATTTAAAGTGACTAGAAATGCCCTAATAGCATTATTTTGGTACTAGTCCAAAGTCACTGCATGAAACCTAGGTATTATTACATATTCAGGTAGGTATTTCCAAATGCAATTTTTGAGAGTTGGAATCAACTCAAAAGCTATTATGGTTGATTTTTGAAAAATGTTTGAATGTAGAAAAGTCTCTGTCTTGTTATTTTTGCTATATGTGATCTTTAACTCCAATTGATTTAAATCCAACGGACTTGGATAGATATTTTGATTATCTTTTTAGCAAAATTTGATTCATGCATTTTGGTTAAGTGGATCTCTTTGAAATGATTTTTAAACAAGTAGACAAAATCTTGTTTAAACCTAAATAGAAAAACATCTATTTGAATCTGTGGGCTAGCGCGGGAAAAGAAACGGGCCGGCCCAGTGGCGCTCCGTGACACAGAGGGCAACTGACATGGCGGACCCACTGGTTAGCGACTAATCCTAACTGAAGCCGTATGGGGAAATATGGACGCTACGATTAGAATAGAGATCAACAACTGTGGTTCATCGTCACCGGTGAACAACTCCGGTGAACACAAACCCTAACGTGGCACGGTGGGCATACGTAGGGGCTTACCAGGGCTCCAGCTAGACTTGGCGATGGGGCGATCGAACTGGTGGACGACGGTGGTTCTAGGCGTGGTGGACGATAGGTGGACAACGGCGGTCCTTGGGCAGTCGCAATCAGCTGCGCCTCTTCTCCTCTAGTGCGGCCAGCTCCGGTGGAATTCCGGTAACTGAGGGCTCGATTGGCTTCGGGTAGAAGTGGGGAAGGCTCAGTGGTGAGAGGGGAGCTGAGTGGTGTGAGGAATGAGGCTGGGGGAGGCCTCCTTTTATAGGCTCGACGATGGGGTAGTGCGGCATGGTGGGGCAGTGGTGGCGACGCGTCTACAGGGTGCTAGCGGCGCGACTGGAGATAGGGACGGTGCATGGTCTCCTGGCGGTCCTCTACGGCGTAAAGGTGCGGCTAGGGGCGGTCGCATTTGGTCGGAAATGGTCGACACTCTGCACGGCAGAAGCGGCGTTCGATCTGGCGCACAGGGGCTGTGGGTCGAGCAGCGACAAACAGGCATGTCTGGGCGGCTGCTAGGGTCGTGGCGAAGCAGTGTGCACGGGCTACGGTCGAGGCACGACATGTGCACGCTTGTCGGGCGTGGCGCTCTAGCGCGTGCTCGGCATGGCGTAGACACGGTTGGCGCGGTGGTTTCTGAGGTGGTCTAGTGCTTGGCAGGGCTCGGGGAAGGGACAAGGGCGGTGGTGTGATCTCGCCTACCTCCTAGGCACGGTGGAAGAGAGCGGGGTGGCCTGCTGCGAGCTATCCATGCTCGACCGGCGGGCATGGCCTCAGGGTGGCTCGGCACTGCTGCTAGCGGCAAAAGGGGGTGCTGTCTGGGGCTGGGTTAGGTGCTAGGGACACAGAGGAGGGATGGGAGGGTCAATTGGGGGACAAGACATTGATCAACAATAGTAATAGTTAGGTAGATTAATTTGTGATCACCAGGTGTTCGACACAATGGCTGCAAGAAATGTAAATTTGAATTTTGGAAAGATTTTTGGTGGGTGTGTTGTTCATAATCTTGATCATCTGTGGTTGCTTGGGATTGTCAAGTAGAGTTCATTTGAGTGGTTTTTGAAAAAGTGGGATCTATGCATATGTAATGGATTCCATTTTCAAATGCCATTTAAAATTAGTGGCTAAGGGTTTTTGTAAGGTTTTAAAGTGGGCCTTGGTAGATCTTTACTTGTACTAGCAAGGGGTGAAAAGATTTAGAATTATTTATATTAAGAATTGACTTCTAGGAACACCTAAAGTGGCCTAGTGGATTAAAATGGCCAAAATGACCATTTGCATTATTTAATCCTATTTGATTTCCTTTTCTTTGGATTTTGTTTGTAAATGGTCTAGATGATGTGGCATTTACCTTTGGACCATTTCATATCATTTAGAACAAATAAACATGGCATTTACACACAATCCTATACTAATGCAAACACACATGCATTCATAATTATTTTAATAATAAAAAGTTTTTGTTAACCCTAATTTGGGTGATTTGAACTTGATTAACCTTGATTAAAGTTTTGGGATGTTACGTTTTTAGCACGCTTTGGCTGGCAGCTGGAGAGTTTACATCTCGCCTCTGCATGGTTCTCCTCCTCTTGGGGTTAGGCGGTTGTCCGTTGGGTCTCCTTTGTTTCCATGATCTCCTGCATTATCATCTAATAAGCTATCATAGGGGTCAAAAATAGGGTTACCGTTGGAGTCCTCCTGAGTTGAAGCATCCTTGATAATTACGCACACTTGGTGCTAAGTTGCATATGGACTGGTGATGTCATCATCGGAATTGAGGGAGACACTATCTGGGGATTAGTGAAGTCTAGGAGTTTCTGTTCTGTGTAAATTTTAGCCATCCTAATTCCGAAGTCGATGCTTCGTCACTTTCTTCGGGTTCCATGTTTATCAGGCTTGATTCGTGTGGCGTAGTTGGCTGGTGGTCTGATCCGAAGGAGCGATCATTGTAGATACCATCAAGATCCCCTAGATCTACCGTGATTTCCTTGTTTTCTTTGTCCGCATCGATCTGAATTGTGACTTCTGTGGAAGATCCGACGGATGACGTAGCTATCACCGTAGGCCCAACTTTTCTGACCGACAGTCCTAATGAGACCAGAGCCGAGGGGTGGGATTCTTCGGGATCGTCTACTTGGAAACGGAACCTTCCAATGATGAGATCAAATCCGTTGTTGGCGGGTACTGAAACAGTGGTGGGCGGGCGTGGTGCTGCTTCTGTTGGATTGTTGCTTGAAGAAAAGGGGTCCGCCGAATCTATGACTCCAGCGTTCAGGTTTTCTACAGATGGCACCAATTGACAAGGGGTAACCTCGGCAATGCCCGTGGTGACGGACTTGGGGTTTTGTGAAAAAGAGAGCGCTAGGGATTTCATCGGATGTCAGGCAAACAAGGGAGTCGAAGTCGCCTGATTACTTGATGAATATCCCTATTATAGATTGCTTGGGTTTTTTGGTACCTCCTCATAGGCTTCTCTCGCCCTATATATAATTGACTGGGTATGAAAGTTGTATACGGATAGGTTACATACATATGGTTACAACACCTACATAATGTTGGTTCATATTTCCTTCCTAATACAACTAAGGCTCTTTTATCGATTGCTTCTTTGGGCCATCATCTTGAGTCTTCATGGGCCTTGAGCCTTTGTGTAGCCAGGGTCATGAATCATAAGCACCCGAGTAATCATACCTATGTCACTCCACCTCAAACCCTAGCCTCATAGAACCTTTGATTCTTCATGTATTTCGTGTTTTTGAGTGGGGGAATCTTCACATCGATAAGTTTCTCATCTGATCCATGCTTTATTTTCTGAAATCCATGGTTGAATTCATCACATTGGCTATTTAGATGAGTTCGTCATATTTTGAGATTATTGTTGATTCCCGACGTTAGGATTTGTATCCTCTACCTATAATTGTTTGTTCATGTGATAGAAACTTGATGCCCACATTTTTCTTTGAAAATTTTGCAGCACAATGCATAACATTGGAAGGATATTCTGCTCGGGCAAGGGCTCGAGTACGGTAGGAGCCTCGGGATCCACCAAGCCACCGGGTTTGAAGAAGAGGCGTTCGGAGGCAGAGAACTTGAGGGCCGCCATGAGCTGAGACTATGAGAGGGTGAGCAACCGCAAGGTTTTACCCACCAAGTGGGTAGACCATGAGTTCCTCTTTCGCCAAGGTCTTTTGGAGGACTTTGAGTAGATCACTGTGCACGCTGGCATGGTCCCCTTCTCCTACTACTCTGTCGACACCTACAAGCTCGCCACGTACGAGTTCTTGTCATTATTCCATGATGATCTCGAAACTCAAGAGCGTAATGCACTGTATGTTTTGTACTCAATGGGCAGCTCCACAGTCTTTCCTTTTATGAATTTTGTGATTGTTTAGCATTCTCCCATGAGGGTGAGCTCAATATTAATGGCAATGTGCACATGGAGGCAATGCATTCTTGAGAGAAGATTTCTGTTCACAGGAACACCGATTATTTGCACAAGAAGAGCGCCACCATCTAGAACCCCATTGTCTGTTATTTTCACTCCTTCCTAATAAATTCTATTTTTGGGAAAGGAGATGCCGGTGCAATGGCAGGACCCGAGATGAGTGTAATTCATATAGACTTGCATCCAGAGATGGCTCACAAGGTAAACTTAGGTGTTTTACTCATCCAACACTTTCATCGCCAAAGGTCGGCTTCGGCTAGGGACATTCGCTGTGGTGGCTTGATCACACAGATCGCCTACACAAGGGAGTTTGTCCTACCACAGGAAAGGGTTGTGGCTGGTAGTAAGATTCTGGATGATATCCATATGGCTAGCACCAAATTTATGGGGGTCTATAGACCCGAATGCCCCCTTCGTGCTTACTAGCTTTATTTTGAGCCTAACGATGATCTCCACCATGTTTTGCTTGCTTTTGTCCAAGTTTTGGTTTGCCAGGTAAACTGAGTTAGGTCCTCACTAAGGAGGACTTCTAGAAAGCACTGATCCTCTCAGGGAGGATTGCGCCGCAAGGAGGTCACCCCAATTGGGAAAACGCAGTAGCTGGCCAACAACAACATGAACAAGGTGGAGAAGATTGGAACGCCGCAGGCTGGGATGACTACGGGCAACAACACCATCACCAACAACCTTTCCCTCAGCACCAACAACAAGGTATGCCTCCACCACACCCGGGATTCAACTATGTCTTGAGAGGTGAATTTGACCAGGTGGTGCATCACATTGACAACATAGAAAACACGTTGCATGATGCGAACGCCAACATAGTCAACCTCACCCAAGACTTCAAATATTTCATAGCCGATCTTCCAAACCGTTACCCAAACTTCCCATACCAGTAGCCGCCACCTGATGGTGGCAACTTTTGATTCCGGATAGGCCAAGAGCCTAAGCTTGAGGAGGTTAAACTCCTCCCACCTTTTTGCATTCATATTTTTCGTTCTTATTTTGTTTTCGTTTCAGTACATGTTTACTTTTAGTTTTGCATTGATAAAAAGAAAACCCAAAAATACTAGACTAGCTTTTATCTTGATTTGTGCAAATTTCTCTCGGCTCTCGTTGATTTTTCTACAGGTTACTCATTCTAGTGATTGAGCTATGGAGACGAACGCAAAGAGTGGGCTCAAGTAGGGGATGAGCAAGCAAGAGAAGGTACCAAATTCCTATTTTCCTTCCGCCTATAAGCTTATTCATGAACATTTTATGTCTGTTCGGTTGCACTTGAGTTTGACTCCGCACTTAATTCATTATCTTTTAGGACTTGAGCTCAAAGGTTTTTGTCACTACTTTGGTTAAGACTTACGACAATTAATATTAGTTTGAAAAACAACTCCTTGGATTAAATTCCAAACTTTTAAGAATAAGAGAAAATGTCTCTCGACAACTTTGGTGCCATGTTTTCTCTTAAGGGCTTAATCTTAGTAGTACTCAACCCCACATATTGATCGTTGACTTGATACCTTCTGAAAAATAATTGTTTGATAAAATAAACTTTTTATGGTGGGAGTGGGAGATGCCAAAACCTGATTTGACCAGCTGTAAAAAAAAGAGAAGAAAGAAATAAAAGTTATATGTTTCTCATACACACCTTTGGGATGCCAACAACTCCGCTAGCTTTTGAACGATCTATGGTATATCCCTAGATTTCGGCTATGAGTTGATGGCATGAGTGGCATACATGTCACTATTTGGCCAAAATTATTGGTATTCTCAAAGGTTATGCAAGCTTTAAAAAAAGAAACATTCGATGATCCTTGAAAAAGGAAGAATTTTTTTACCGTCAAGATATGACTTGAAAATATTCAATACTTTTGAGACCTTTGGCATCATCTCACCACCTAAATTGAATAATTAGAGTTCTTGAAAGACAAGGAAAAGAAGAAGTATTTGATAGGCACGATTATCGAAGTGGGTGTTAATGAAAAAACTCTAAGTTTATCCTTCTTTTGACATCTACTTGTGCACCCTTAATTTTGACACAAGCAACCCTGTTTAAAACATTTTGACTCGCATAATAAGAGAGGCAATGAAAGAAATTGATTTGCATGCCTAGCCAAAATTTTAACAATCTCATTTGAATTATAAGAACTATTATCTAGCGAGCGTCTAGGAATTGAAATTAAGTGCAATTGTTCAGATATATATGCTCATGTTCAAGGTTGTAGGATTTGAGACAATGGAATATGATACAACCTCGAACTTGCAAGTTTTTCATCTTGATTCAATTCCTCACTATTACTCATTATAGCTTTATCACTCGAGGGCGAGTAACCGCTAAGCTTGGGGAAGTTGATAGCTCCAAATTTCATCACTTTATATCATTGATTTTCATCTTGTTTATTGCCGGATTTCACTGGAGATAATCCTTTCTACTAACGTTAACATCGCAATTAGTGAATCCTTGGTTTCTTGTGATGGTTTTCAGGCAATGAACATTTATGGAAGATCTAATAGCATTCATGGGAGCCCCTTCCATTGGAGGCGCCAGAATGCTTAACGACCAGCGGTACGGCCGGGATGCGCCCATACTATCCACCCATACTACATGCCGCCAGCTTTGTTATATCAATACAAGCAACTTTTGTGAAGGGAGGGCGACGAGAAGGATGACAGAAAAGAAAACACAGCCGCCGCAAACTCATTGAGAGAGGGTTAGATCAGATCTAGGAGAGGAGAAGAACTTCCTCAACCACACACTCCACCATCATCCCCATCATTACTTAGAGAGAGATATTGACAATTGTAAGATTAGGATTTGATACTTTGATCTACCTTTGGTTTGTATTTGATTTGATCTTCAATCGCTATTGTGGTTTGCTACAATAACTTTGAGATGATTCCTATTTGCAATATAATTATGCCTTTGATTTGTCTTCCTCTCATGTCTGAGTAAATCCCCATAGGCGTGGGAGATGTAGGAGACTAGTGAGATGTGACGTGCCTCCTTTAAATCCATCCATTTGTGATTTTTGTAGTGTTTATTAAATCGTGAGGATGATTATCTATGTTCGCCTAATGCTTGTTATGTAATTTAAGGGCCTAGGTAACATGATCCAAAGATATCATAGGTATAAGCTCGTATGCTAGCGAATCGGCAACCCCCGAGTGACACAGCCGATACCAATGAGGAGCTAGCACTACTCGAGGACAACAAGGAACCATCAAGTTTAAAGCCTTGATACAGTTGCAAGACCTTAATTAATGTGTTGACCATTGCCGTGGTAACAGGCAGACGGATCATTGAGTCTGGGAAGAATTGTTCATGAGGACTCCTAGTCGGTATATGAGTTGCTTGCCTACTCACTTATAAATAAGAAATATCTTTATCACTTATTCCACTTTATCCATTTGGCACTTTCACTATCACCATGAACTGTTTCTCTCCGCGCCTAACTTCTCATCTGTAAGGACTGTTAAACACCTTTCGCATCCTTTACTTTTATGCAATTTAATCCTTATTTATTCCTAAGCAAGTTTCCTCTATCTTTTACTCACCACTCTCCACCGTAATCTTTTGCAGTCAATTCACTCAAGACCGGTGACACCTTGAGTGTGACAGAAATGCCGCATGAAACACTTACCTAGGCTCGTTATCAAGATCGATATAAAAACTGGAATTAATACTTCTGCGAAAACATTCTTTGACAAACCTGTGCACTTGCAGGCCATCAAGCTCCATGGAGAGGGGTTGGGTCTCGGCTTCAGAAACACAGGAAGAGGAAGAAAAGGAGAGAAGGAGGTGGCATCGAAGAGAAGGCACCTTCTCTGTGCCCGTATTTAACAACCGCAAGGGTGACATGACGTCTTGGGCACACGACACCAACTATCAGTCTCCCCCACGGGTTTTCAAATCACGGGGAGCAACTTTCAAGGTAGAGCAGCCCCTGTTGCATCTAACGACCAGGGGCGCGCCATTGTTTCGTGTGCATGGCCACGATGCCCGTGGTGACAGAGCAGTGTTGACTGGGGCGGCCGGACCCACCGAATATTTGGGCCCTTGCCCCTTCCTATCCAGGAAGGGACTCGTGCATCACAAGCGCCCAGAGGCTACTGTCGGAGTCCTGGTACTAGGGGTACCATGATCCTAGGTCATCGGGCGCACCACCTGAACCACCGCACCCTCCAGAGGCTGAGGCGCCCCTTGGTGTTTCCCCATGAGGTGGACACCGGGTGACCAGCCCCTTAGGAGCCTCAACCAAGTCTTCCTTGCAGCGGTCGCCTCACGAGGGAGGCTCCAGGCTTATCTCAGTCCCCAGCGGACCTCGAATACCATGGAACGTGCCCTAGTGGCATGCTTGTAATCTCACAACAAAAGGGGGGGAAGATGACAAAACCTGGCTGGCGGAGCCTGGGCAGCGCTGACCGCCTCGGCAAAGAGGAGCCAGTCCACGACCTTTGGTGCAAAAGCAGCATGGATGACTTCAGTGTCTGCCAAGCCGTCCCTTGCCACTTTGGTGCAAGGTGAGGAGCGGGCGGTGTCGCGTAGCGGAGGACGATGCCAAGGGATTCAGATTTACGAAGGATCAGAGAACAACCATCAACCCTAGACCAAGTCCACACAAAGCAGCCTTGTAGACCAGGCATCCTTCAGGCGACAATGTGGTGACCCTTCCCGCCCAAAGATTGGGGGAAGAGGCCCAACACCCCTATAAAAGGAGGGTAACCCTACCTTAGCAGGGATCGATCCCAGAGATCTCAAATCCTAGACATCCATCTACCTCTGTACCCTCACGAAGCACCGCGAGAAATACAACAAAGCAGGAGTAGGGGCTTTACCTCCTCACGAGGGTCCCGAACATGGGTTAAAAACCCGTGTCTCTCTTTGTCGTGTGCACGCTTCATCGTCTCATTTGTCGCCGGCTAACCTAGAATGCGTGTTCAGCCCCCTCTCTAACTCAGGGCTTGTTAGACCCCTTATTCCTTCACGGAATGCAAGTCTCCGACATGCATTACCTCCTAAATAGATGTTGGGCTTTCGGGGCTTTCCGTGTAGTAAATTTTTTCTTTTCTGCCACAGAACCCCTTCAGTGGTATCAGAGCCGATATACTACTATGCTAGTACGGATAGACACATGCAGAGTATGGGCATTGATACTCTAGTTTTTACCTTTCCACTTGTTTTTGTTTATATCACACTGTGAGATGAAGCAGCCCGGACCGACCTTACACGAGACTGGTTCCACGCTCGACATACGGCTTGTACCGTATAAGTGGTTAGAGGGTTTCTGTCTCTCCCACAGTAGTTGATATAGCATCTACAATGGAAGGCCCCCAAATGGGTGTAGTATAGACAACTATTGGCTCCATGTTGTGGTTGAAAGTTCATAGGTAGAAATAGTTCTATTGCGAAAGGCTAACAACCACGTAAAACTGCAATAGATAAAGTAGAGGTGTCTAACTTTATGTTGTAGGGAAGTCTTTGTGATGTGATATGGTTAGAGTCGTGAAAAAGGTGAGGTAATTTACTTTTCCTATTACTAAGTCATATAGTAGAGTCATCGTGAACATGAACGACAAGATCGATGGCATCATTGATTTGGCGTCAAACCGTAGCACCTCATGGAGATCGAGGAGCACGAAGACAACGATATCATATCACATTTAGATTACATGTGATGTTTAATCTTTGTGTGCATCTTGTTTGATTTCTAGTATTAGATACACAACGGTAGCAATAAAATAAGATGATCCCTAATTAATACCAACATAAGTATTGACGAGGGTTTAACTCATCAATGCCCATTGTTATGGACTTGGGTTTTGGAGAAGGAGGGAGCGCTGGAGACATCTATCGGCTAGCAACCAAGAACACAGGGGACAAAGATTTACCCAGGTTCAGGCCTCGTAGAGGTCCCTACTCCTGCTTGTCTGCTCGTGGAATCATCGAAGGAACCGAAGGTTACAATGGTGCGCAGATGTAATCTGGCGAGGGTTGTGGAAACTAGGGTTGCATGTGTATCCTCCTCGCCTCCCCCTCCTAGCCCTTATATAGATAGGCTAGGTTCCAGGTAGTAGGTCGAGTCGGTTACAAATTAGGGTTTTCCCCTTCAAACTTTCTATCTTTAACTTCTTCTTGTTCTTCAAGCAATCGAGAGTCCGTAGGTTACTCGAGTCCTTCATTTGGGCCTTGGCGACACCGTGGGCATGTACATATTTAGACCGTATATACCAAGCTCGAGTACCTGTAGGGTATACCCATGTCAGTAGCCCCCGAGTGTCCAGTGGAATCGCGGATTCGACTGGGGACTTTTTGAAGTCTTTCGAGTGCCTAAACGAGTGTATTTCGACTGCTTTATTTGTGTCATAGGGATTGTTGATGTACGTGCCTGATGTAACTGAAGTATCGGTATCAGTCAACCACCTTAGGGTGAAACAACGCAATCTACTCGAACTCGAGTCCCCGGACTCGAATCCGGAAAAGTGCTGGTGTAATTTGAGTCAAGCCGCGGAGGTCTTACAGGAGTCGAATTCCAGTTATATGGGTGTGAGCACTTGACGCGTCCGTCAAGGCATGTTCATCGTACCTATAGGCACAGATATATTTCTGGTAGTGCACAGCTAATGCGTTGCCAGGCCTTATTCAGGTCTTACCTTCACACTGTAAACACGGCATCCGAATTTTATCATCGCGGAGACGATTCGGGTGTCCCAGGAGACGCAGTATCTTTGTAGGGAAAAATTATGAGGCGGTGTCGCCATGAGTTTCGAGTGTGGATGTTATCAACACACAGTTTTTTGTATAAATAATCATAGGGTGCGCGACCAGCGCTCCCTATGGGAGTAGCCCCCGAGTGCCTGGTTGAGTCGAAGACTCAAGCAGGGACTGAAGAATCATTTTGCGACTGCTGTCGTCTTTTGTTTGCTTGTTTCAGTCGAATTTGTTTCCGGCGCTCCCTATGGGAGTAACCCATGCCTATAGTCAAGCCACGCTGCGAGTGGTTGGGTTTGATTTGATTATCCATGTTCCTGAAAAATAAAAAAGAAAGAAAAATCGTAGGGTGCGCGACCAGCGCTCCCTATGGGAGTAGCCCCCGAGTGCTTGGTGGAGTCGAAGACTCGAGCAAGGACTAAAGTAGTCGAAGTTTTCCGCTGCGTAGCTTTGATGACGTCAGTGCTGACGCTTTCATGACCGCGTGAGCGAGTTTGACGGGATGTGACGAGCAGTGGTTCCCACTTTCTGACTTTGATTTGACTAGGCGTGCGTAATCTTTATTTTAACTGCGCCTCCTTGATTTCCACGCGTAATGGGAGTAGTGGAGGGACGGTTCGCGCTTCCACTCCTCCATGTGTCCAACACGATGTTGCCACGCGTCTAGTAGGGTTTTTCTGAGCCGTTGGATTGCATCTTCCAGGGGTTAAGTAGCGGCACTGCGACGGTAATTTTCTCATCTACTCTCATTCATCCTTTGCTTCCATCGCCATTGCCGCTGCTCCTCTGCTTTCTCTGCGCTCGTTTCTTCCGCGACGCTGGACTAGCTCCGCTCATTTCCGAGCTACTTCCTTCGCTCGCATCGCCATCGCGCAATGGGAAAGAAGAAGGGAGGCGCTGCGGCTGATTCCACGGCCACCATTGCCGCGGTGAAGAAGAAGGGCGGCTCCGCCGCTGCGAGCACCAGCACCGCCGGCGGCGGGAAGAAGAAGGCCGTAGGCACCCGCGTCACGAATGGTGCGTGGCGCCCCTCCATCATCAAGTCATCTGATCTCCGTCTTCTTCGCCAAGACGGAGTATTGTCCGCCGCAGTCGCCGACGCGCACGTCCCCGGCTGTGAGACATTCTTGTTCCTCCCGCTGGTTTTCGAGTGATGTTTTCAGCATTCATCATTCGCGGTCTCTCCTTGCCTCTTCACCCCTTCTTTAGGGGACTCCTTTGTTTTTACGGGCTTCAGCTTCATCAACTGTCCCCGAACTCTATCCTCCATATCTCTTGCTTCATCACTCTCTGCGAGTGCTGTCTCGGAATCGAGCCGCACTACGGCCTCTTCAAGCGCCTCTTCAAATTGAAGCGCCAATCTGCATCTGGTTCTTTAGTCTACGATGTAGGTGGTTGCGGAATCCACGTTGACCCATCCGCCACCTACTTCGATATCAAGCTCACGGCGTCCGTCCAAGGGTGGAGGGACAAATGGTTCTACATCCGCGATGAGAAGGCTAACGGTGAGCACTTTGGACTTGCGCCCTTTGATCCCGTGACACCGTGCAGGAGGATGCGCTCCTGGAAGAATGTAGTCATGCCTGGCGAGTCCGCGGAGACAGATGTGCTGTACAGGCGCGTCTGCGACCTCGAGAGTCTCATAGGCAAAGAGGAGGGAGGTTGCGCTCTCATTTGCACTTGGCTGCATCATCGCGTCCAGCCCCTGCAGGCCAGAGTCCACCCCTTGTTTCAGTGGGCTGGTGCTGATGATGCCACTCGCGTGTCTGCTGATGGCATGTCCGTGAGTGAGGTTGACAAGAGGGTTCGAATGGTCACCAAGTACACCGTCAAGGATGTACTCCCTAGTGAGCCAGTTGTTCCTCCATTTGATGCTACTAACCCTCCTCCTGAGGTATAGTTGTGCTACGCAGTAGCTAAATTTTGTCGATTGCTTCTCTGTTGTTTTACTTGCCTTTTGCTGAATTCATTGTCTACATGCAGGATTGGGCGGTGTCACCTTGTATGCCCCCTCTCCCTGAGGGGATTATTCCTCGCGAGGCCTTGGAAGAGGACGAGTCAGAGTCGACCGTCCCCTCTGATGTGGAGGAGGAAGCCCCCGAGTCCGGTAGTCCAGATACTCGCAAGCATTCGAGCAGCGAGGATTCCGATGCATCGTCTCCTTCGACTCCAGAAGGTCCAGGTGTTGGTGTGGAGTCGCCGATACCTGCTCCTATGAGCGCCGTGGCACCATCTTCTCGCAAGAAGATGCGATTGCCCAAGGAGTCCTCGTCGGAGTCAGGGGAGGCCACTTTTGACTTTGACAAGTTTGACTGGTAAGTTTTCTAGTACACTTGTTCTTCTCTGTTTTGTTCTTGTTGGCTCGTCTCGGAGTTTGCCCTTTCTCAATGTGGGTTTTGTCTTGCAGTCAAGAGGTGTCGTCGTCTTCTGGCGACGTCCAATTTTTGAAAGTATCAGGAGTCACGACCTCAAGGGCCAAGAAGGAGGTCGAGCGCGCTCCTTCCCCTCCATTGGCGGCCCACTCCAGGCACAACTCTTCCAGTTCTCCTCATGCAGGGGAGCATCGAATGGTTGCCCAGATGACGGTACAACACACATCTTCGAAGTCATTAGAGGATCATGTAAGTGTAGATTTTTTCCTTGTTAGATTGCAGTCGATGTTCTCTACTGCTTCTGCTGATCCTTTTGTTGTGCGATAGCTCCTTGTGAAGGAAGCCGCTCATTTGGCAGAGCAAGTTCTTGCGATGGGCCGTCAGCATGCGATGCTAGAGACGCGTCATCGTGTGGTTGAGAGTGAGCGTTCTACACTTCTTCTTCTTCTTTTTCCCTTTTGATATAGTCGACTGATAGTCAACTTTTGTTTGTCGTGTAGCTGAACATAATGCCCTATTGTGTGACGCCGCCACCTTGGAGAAGATACTCGCCGCGGCTGTGAAGGGTCGCGATGAAGCAATCGCGGCGTGTGACGAGGCACAAAGGCGCGAAGAGGATCTGCGTGCCTCCTTTGCAGCCAGGGAGAAGTTGTTCGAAGAACAACTATTCTCAATTGCCAAGGCCCTCTCAGGTACTTTGCTTGTGGATATTGTTATCCTTCTCTGCTTCTAATGTTTTTGCCGGTGGCGCTGATGTTTTTGTCCATGTGTGGATTTATGTACAGATGCTGGCGATTTGAGCTTCGACCCATAGGCCCTTCGTCGTGATGACGCTCTGGCGGGTGCACTGTCAGCAGTCGAAGATCGCAGCACCGCCGTGCAGGACACGCTCTCCAAGGCCAAAAGCGTACTCAGTCGCCTTTAGGAGGAGCTGATGCCCAAGGCGGAGCTAGTCGAGAATATAGACGAGCTGGTGGAGTCACTCGCTGGAGGTGTGCCTTCCAGCTTCAAGAACTCGCTCCGCACGGTCGGCGCGTCCATGTCACTTGCCATGGTGCAGGCCCACGGAGTCGAGATTGATCCTGCCGCGGTGTCGAAGGCGATGCCTATTAGCGCGGACGGCCAGTAGGTAGTCTTTGCTCCTTTCGCGACTGCCTGTGGCAAATATGGGCATCATCTGATAAATACTGTTGTGAAGTATTCTGAGGAGCTCCAACGTGCCAAGAAGGCGGCGAAAACTTCGGCATTAGGGGCTGGCGGAAAGTCAGTGGCGTCTGACACTACCACGGACACGATGAAGCCCCCGAAGCCGTCGAAGTCGAAGAAGCCAGTCGCTCCTTAGTAGTATTTGTAATAGTTGACTAGTTTATGTCCTTTTGTTAAGAACATGCCTACTGGCGAGTGTATCTGCTGATACTTTTGCTAGTCTTGAATGCATCTAAACCTTTTGCCTTTGTATTGATTTGGTCGTCTTATTTGTTTCTATATTGACTTGTGGTAGGGTTCATCGAGTAATCCTTTGAGGGAAACTCAAGACTCGCCGCCTCCTGATGATACTTTGGCACCGCCGCGCTCCAGGGTAGATGAACTGTCCCTGCTCTCGCGACTGTGCGACCGCGTGAAGCAGCTGGAGCGTGAGTTGCCCGTGCTCCGCAGTAACGCGGATGTGTAGAAGTCGAAGGCGAAGACAGCCACCGCCAGAGAGCAGTACCTGCTCGGCGAGTGACGCAGCTGGGCGACCAATTCAAGTGTTTGTTTGCTTGCTCTTGTCTTTTCCTTGTAGTCACTCGCGATGTTGTACTTATGCTGCTGCTCGCTGCTTCGTGTAGTTGTCAGTGCACGTCATCCGCAGGATGAGAAGGATAGAATTGCCATTCGTATGCATGATCTCACCCAGGAGCAACTTCAAGAGAGGGGATACTTCTGGGTAGATCATGATCGTGCGATTGCGTTGGCGACCCTGCAGGATCGCGCGTCACGAGTGCTGCACTTTCTGAAGATCAGTCATGTTTGAAGAACATTTATCGGACGATGTTTCCGCTGGATGTTACTCCATCAAGCCTGCTGGCGCTCCTTGCCAAGTTTCAAGATCTGTCTGCGGTTCGCGAGTGCGTGAGGCAACAGTTGGTGGCTGGTGCCAAGGCTACTCTATCAATGGTGCGACTGCACAGGCCTGACGTAGATGTTGCGGCAATTGCATCTGGGCCACCTGCACCACCAGCAGGTTCTGCCTGGAATATGGTGCCGTACTACCAGGCCGTGGATCGCCCAACAGAAGAGATCATCGACTTCTTTGAGGAACAAACAAACGTTCTCCTGCTACAGTAATAGCCTAGTTTGTATCATGCACATAAGTGTACTTGTGTTGTAAAGTTCGTATAAATGTTGTGTATAATTTATTGTCAAATATGTATAAAGAGCTTTGTTAGCATGAAGTGCGTTGCACTATGCGAGTCCTTTTCGTTAGCCTGGTCATGCTCTTATCTCAGTCCCTTGTCAACCTGTCAGGTGCGTTGCAGCTGGGTTGATGTCGTGTTAAGGGTTTCGATTGATGTACCAGCTACTTAGGATATCGCGTTTTGGTTCGAAGAACAGATGTATATAGGGTGGCGCAGCCCCCGAGTAGATAAATTGAAAAAGTAAAGGAGACGACAGAGTTTTGGGGCACTTAGCTTTTATTTATTCGAAGAACAGTGCGAGGTACAATGTGTGGCTAAGTAGCCTTGGCTGAGTAGCCTTATTTGCAATGTAAAAGTAAAAGCGACTAGGGGTAGAAGCGTCGCAGTTGTGCGACGTTCCAGGGGTTGGAGTATGCGACTCCTGTCTCTAAATCTTGAAGGCGATAGGCGCCACCTGGGATTACTTCTGTAATCACGTACGGTCCTTCCCAGGGGGACTCGAGCTTGAGATGCCCCTGCTGCTTCAGTCGCAAGACCAGGTCGCCTTCAACGAAGGATCTGGGGCGAAGCCTCCTACTGTGGTAGTTGCGCAGGTTCTGCTGGTAGATCGTGTATCTTTCCGCGGCGATTTCCCTTGCCTCGTCAAGGAGGTCGACGGAGTCTTCGAGTGCGAGGGATGACTCTTGTTCGCTATAAGTGACCACGTGCGGCGCCTTGCACCGTACCTCGGCGGGTAGCACTGCCTTGGCTCCGTGCACCATAAAGAATGGCGTGTAGCCCGTGGCGCTGTTTGGAGTTGTACGTAAGCTCTAGAGTACGGATTGTAGTTTGTCTGGCCAGCAACCCGCGGCTTGTTCGAGTGGCTGGAGGAGTCGCTTCTTGATGCCGCCATAGACGAGCCCATTTGCCTTTTCCACCTGACCGTTGGTCTGTGGATGCGCTACTGAGGCGTAGCTGATGTTGGTCCCCAGGTTCTCGTAGAATTCTTGGAACTCCTTGGATGTGAAGTTCGTCCCGTTGTCGGTGATGATGCTGTGCGGCACTCTGAAGCGGTAGACGATGGACTCGAAGAACTTGACTGTGCTGTGCCCTGATTGGTTGGTCCCTGGCATGGCCTCAATCCACTTGGTGAATTTGTGGACTATGACCAAGAGGTAGACGTAGCCTCCTCGTGAGGACCTTGGAAGTTTGCCGACAATGTCGAGCCCCCATTGCGCGAAGGGCCAGGCTAATGGGATTGGCCGTAGCTCTGCGCCCGGTGCGTGCGGCTTGTCCGCGAATCGCTGGCAAGCGTTGCATTTTTGGACGATGTCCTTGGCGTCGCGCATGGCCGTAGGCCAGTAGAATCTAGCTCGTAGAGCTTTGGTAATGAGGGCACGACTGCCGGCGTGGTGCCCGCATGTCCCTTCATGGATGTTGAGGAGAACTGCTCTTCCATCGGACGTGGAGACGCATCGTTGGAGTACTCCTGTGATGCTACATTTATTCAGTTCGCCGTTGATAACAGCGAATGCCTTGGATCGCCGTGCGATGTGCCGTGCATCTGTCGGATCGTCCGGTAGCCTCTTGCTGAGGAGGTACGTGATGTATGGCTGCGTCCAGGATTGGTCAATCATCATGACGCTCATTGGTCCCTCGAGTCCTGTGTCCAGCTCCAAGTCATCGAGTGCCATTGGCTCATTGGGTGGCGTAGCCCCTGAGTCCGTTGTTGCGCTTGTTTTCTTCTCTGCGGCCTTTGGCTTGATGGAGCGTTCGCAGATGCTCTCGAGAAATACCTCGGGTGGTATGGGGCGCAGCTAGAGCCTATGTTGGCGAGTGCGTCCACCTCTTCGTTGCTTTCGCGACCTACATGCCGTAGCTCGCAACCGTCGAAGTCTCCTTCGAGTGTGTCGTAGAGTTCGCGGTACATGATCATGTTGTCATTCAGTGCGTCGCACTCATGCATCGTTTGGTTGACGACCAACTTAGAGTCGCCATATATGATGAGCCTCTTGGTGCCGCAGGCTTTTGCCATCCTCATCCCGTGCAACAGGGCCTCGTATTCAGCCTCGTTGTTGGAGGCTGTGAACTGCATTCGCAGGATATACTTCAGCTTGTCCCCTTGAGGTGATGTCAGTATGACACTTGCGCCTGCTCCGTCCTTCTGCTTGGACCCGTCGAAGTGCATTGTCCAGAGGTAGAACATGTCTGGTTTGTTCGGGAGCTAGTTCTCCATCCAGTGCACGAGGAAGTCAGGGAGAACTTGCGACTTGATTGCGTCGCGCTTTTTGTATGTGCTGTCTCGTGGAGACAATTCTATTCCCCAAAGCGCGACTCGCCTCGTGGCGTCGGGGTTATTGAGGATATGCCCCAACGGGGCGTCGTTGACCACCACGATTGGGTGTTCCTGGAAGTAATGGCGCAGTCGCCGGGCGGTCATGAAGACACCGTACGCCAGCTTCTGGTAGTGCGGGTACCACTGTTTTGTTGGTGTGAGGACCTCGCTGAGGTAGTATACGGGGCGTTGTACGCCGTGGACCTTGTTTTCCTCAGCTCGCTTGACGACGAGCACTGTGCTGACCACCTGGTTGGTGGCGGAGATATACAGCAACAGTGGTTCCCTTTCTCGTGGGGTCACCAGCATTGGCGAAGTGGATAGCAGGCGCTTGAGGTCTTCGAATGCTTCTTGCGCTTCATTGGTCCACTCGATTTTTTCAGCTTTGCGGAGGAGCTGGTAGAATGGCAACGCCTTTTCACCCATCCGACTGATAAATCGATTGAGGGCCGCGATTCATCCAGCCAGCTGCTGAACGCCCCTTATGTTTTTCGGCTTCTCCATGGCCAGTATGGCTTTTATCTTCTTCGGGTTTGCCTCAATTCCCCTCATGGAAATGAGATATCCGAGTAGCTGCCCAGATGGTACGCCGAAGGCGCATTTGTCCGGATTGAGCTTGATCCGGTAACGGTTGAGGTTGGCGAAGGTTTCGCGCAAATCGTCGATTAGGGAGGCTTCCTCCTTGGTCTTGATTACTATGTCATAGACATAGACTTGAATATTGCGGCCCAGTTGTTCCTTGAGGCAAGCCTGCATGCACCGCTGGTAGGTGGCTCTCGCGTTCTTTAGCCCGAAGGGCATTGTGTTGTAGCAGAACACACCAAAGGGCGTTGTAAATGTTGTTTTCTCTTGATCTTCCTCCTTCATTCGAATCTGATTGTAGCCTGAGTAGGCGTTGAGGAAGCAGAGGCGCTCGCATCCCACAGTGGAGTCGATGATCTGGTCGATGCGCGGCAACGGGAAGTGATCCTTTTGGTAGTGCTTGTTCAAAGAGGTGAAGTCCACGCCCATCTACAGGATATCCATGTCTTTTTTGGTACCAGCACCGTGTTGGCGAGCCAAGTTCTTTCCTTGATCTCGCGTATGAACTTGGCTTCGAGGGGTCTGTTGATCCCATTCCAACTGCCTGCGCTCGTGGCTCAGACAATCGCCGAATTGTTTGCTTGACTGGCCTTGCGTCGGGGTTGACGTTGAGTGCGTGCTCGGCGAATTCCCTGGGAACTCCTGGCATGTCCGCATGAGACCAGGCAAAAATTTCCCAGTGCTCATGGACGAATTCGACGAGCATGAGTTCCTATGCGGGACTCAAGTTGTTGGCGATGAGGGCCGTCTTGGCGGGATCCGATGGGTGGACCTGCACTTTATTTGTGTGCACGGATGAGTCGAAGGAGAGATCAGGTGAGCTTGGCCGGCTCAGGGGAGGCAGACTGTTGTCTGTCGTTTCCTTTAGTCTCGCGAGTTCCTCCTGTATGCCGAAGGACTGGGAAATTCTGTTGAATTCCCTGTCGCAACTGTCAGATCGCTCGAAGCTCCTGTTGATCGTGATGACGCCATTGGGACCTGGCATTTTCATCTGCAGGTAGGCGTAGTGGGGCACTGCCATGAACCTAGCGAACGCGACGCGCCCGACGATGCAGTGGTACTGTGAGGGCCAGTTGACGACCTCAAAGTCGATGCGCTTGCGCCAGAAGTTCTTCGGCGTGCCGAAGATGACGTCGAGGTTGATTTTGCCCAGGGGGTATACGCCTTTCCATGGGACGATGTCGTGGAACGTTGTGTCCGAGGCCTCCAGGCAAGTTAGAGGGATCCTCATTGCTCGCAAGGTACTCGCGAATATAAGGTTGATGCCGCTTCCGCCATCCATGAAGACGCGGCTCATGTCGAAGCCTCCGATTTGCGCCTCGAGTACGAGGAGGCAATGTCCTGGACGGGGTATCTGAGGCGGATGGTCGCGTTTGTCGACGGTGATGCATGAGTCGCTTCCACTGAGGTACTCAGTGGTAGAGGGTGGTGAGTGTGTGGCCAAGTTGACTTGGCGAGTGATGGCCTTCTGCACCCTATTGGAGGGGCGTCCTTTTTGGATCATCATGGTGCCCATGGCTCATGGGTACGGTTCGCCTCCGTGGTGTTGGTCCGGTGCAGCTGCATTCGGGGGTGGCCCGGGTGGTGGTGGCGGTGCGCCATGTGCCATGGCACCTAGAGCGGCTCCGTAGCCTGTTTCGACTGCATTGCGGTTCATCCGAACCAATCCCTCATGTAACTTGAGGAACTCGCGGCAATCCTTGAGGAGGTGGCTGGATTTTTTCTTGCCATCATGCTTGTCAATGTAGAAGTGTACCATACATGGCCCGGACAGTTTGTCCTCAATGGAGTTCGCAGGTGCCTCATCACGAGTGCGGCGTTGCCACACTTGCGTGGTTTTCCCGGAGTCGCGATATCCGCCGGTACGGTATCCGCTGTTGCGGTTATCGTCGCGTCTATCGGCGTAGCCAGCCGTGACCATGTTGACGTCGTCGCGGTCATCGTAGATGCGCATGCTGCGCTTGCCTCGGCGGTCGTGTCTGCGTTCGATTTCCGCCTCCTCGTTGGAGTGAACACGATTCTTCACCAAATCTTCTCCATCGGCCCACTGATTCGCGATCTCCATCAGGTGGTCAATGGTCTGGGGCTTTGAGCGGCCCAGCTCCTCCCTGAGTTCTAGGCGGCGGACGCCACCGTTGAATGCATCAATCGCGCGATCTTCCGAGATGTTCTCTGCGGAGTTCTTGATGATGGACCACCTTTGGATGTAGGAGCACAGCGATTTGCCAGATCTTTGCTGGCAGCATCTCAGCTCTTCGATTGATGTGGGCCGCTTGTATGTGCCCTTAAAGTTGCGCACGAAGCTGTAAACCAGCTCATCCCAACTGCGAATGGATCAGCGTGGGAGGTTGTTGAGCCATGCTCGGGCGGCGCCCTGCAACTATAGCTGCAAGCATTGCATGGTCGTGCTCCACTGCCTCCGTGGAGTCTGACGAAGGAGATGTGGTCCTCCAGCCAGATCTTGGGGTCCTATAGGCCATCAAACTTTGGGTTCTCCGATGGGAGTTTAAACCCTTTAGGCATTCGCTCCTGCCTAATGGATCTGCTGAAGCATCTGGCGCCGCAGAGCTCCACATCTTCTTCTTCTGTGTCATTCGACCGAGCACGTCATGCCCTTGATTTGTCGATCTTGCGCTGCGTGAGGTCGTCGCGCGCATCATAGTCACGGTCATGTCGCTGTGAGCGGCGGCGTCGAGACAGGTCGTGACTGTCATCGCTGGACGAGGGCGAGGAGTAGCGCTTTGCTAGCGCCTTGCCCTTCTTTGGCTCTGGTGTTGGCTCCTTGTCGAGGGCGGCCTCGATTAATCCCAAGCCCGCGATCGTAGATCGGTGCATGGCGGTTCGGGGATCTCCAGCTGGCGGCTGGTTGTTAAGGAGGTACATGGTGGCCGCTGTCACCGCAGCCTGCGGTGTCTTGGGGACCACGTTGCCTCGTGTGTCGACTGTCATAGAGCCGAAGTCGAGGACTTTTGCGGCTTCTATGCATTCTTGCTCGATGAGATGGGCCATCCGAGATTGCCTCTTCTTGGCGAGGTACTCATTGCCCCTTGAGGAGGATCCTCCGTAGGAGGAGAGCCCAGCACGACGAAGGCTTGATTCGTCTGCTGCCTTTTTACGCGCTTCGAATTGCGCGATTGTTTGCACTTGGCGCTTGAATTCTTCCTTCAGGAACCAGTGATAGCCCATCAGTAGTTCTTGCGGGGATCCGAAGGGCAGAGGAGCGCCTCGTAGGGCCTCGCGACAGCGAGCCCATTCTTGCTCGTTGAGCCTGATCACGACGCGTTCGCCGGTTTGCTCATTGAGTATGGTTGGAGGTTCGACTGCTCCTCCATTGTCGACGGGGGTGCGATTGTCACCGTTACCACCGTTGCCACCATTGCCACCGTTGCCGGTGTTGGGCAGGTCGGTGCCGTTACCGGGATTGCCACCGTTGTCGCGATTGGCAGAGGTATCGCCTGCGTTGATGACGGCGCACATGAAGTGATTGGAGAAGCTGCTGCTTCCACAACTCTCAGATCCGGAACCGTAGGTTCCATCTTCAGTGGCCAGATCACTTAGATCAGAGTCCCGACTGTTGTCGCTGACCGTGTTCTTGATTGCTGTCGGGGCGTTGTGCTCACTGAGGGTGCCTATCGATGGAGGGAACCATGATGCTGGGGCAATCGTTGGTGCTGTCGACTGATCAGGCATGCGAAGCATGCCCATCTGACCAACTTGGAAGCGGAAGCTCCCGATCGCCAGGCTGATTCCGTCGCCCACGGACTCGAAGGCCGGGCGAGTGGCCAACATGTGGACGGTGAAGTCGAACACGCCGAAGAGCTGGCGAATCTCCGCTGTTGCAGAGTTGTAGATCGCAGTTGATGGGGCCAAAGAAGCCGCAACATCAGCACTCCCAATTCCCACAGACGGCGCCAATTGACGAGGGTTTAACTCATCAAATCCCATTGTTATGGACTTGGGTTTTGGAGAAGGAGGGAGCGCTGGAGACATATATCGGCTAGCAAACAAGCACATAGGGGACAAAGATTTACCCAGGTTTAGGCCTCGTAGAGGTCCCTACTCCTGCTTGTCTGCTCGTGGAATTATCGAAGGAACCGAAGGTTACAATGGTGCGCAGATGTAATCTGGCGAGGGTTGTGGAAACTAGGGTTGCATGTGTGTCCTCCTCGCTGCCCCCTCCTAGCCCTTATATAGAGAGGCTAGGTCCCGGGTAGCAGGTCGAGTCGGTTACAAATTAGGGTTTTCCCCTTCAAACTTTCTATCTTTAACTTCTTCTTGTTCTTCAAGCAATCGAGAGTCCGTAGGTTACTCGAGTTCTTCGTTTGGGCCTTGGCGACACCGTGGGCCTGTATGTATTTAGACCGTATATACCAAGCTCGAGTACCTGTAGGGTATAGCCATGTCAATTATTCTCCCACTAATGGTTTTATTCACGGAGACCCTACATCACAGAACAAATAGAGAGAACTTCCCAGTAACAAGATTGAACTAGGTATAGTGATACCGACTATCGAATCTTAGACAAGCAATATATCACGAGACAAAGGGAACCAGATACCGGATTAATTGAATCATTGACATAGTGGTTCAACCAACAAAAGAACTTCGTTAAATATGTAGGAACCAACATGGGCATCCCGGTCCTACTAGTGGTTATTGATCGGAGAGGTGTCTCGATCATGTCTGTATGTTCTCAAACCCGTCGGGTCATAGACTTAACATTTCAGTATTGCTAGGTTTCCTTGAGATAATAGATGGTTTGAACGAATGGATATTTCGAGTTCTAGAATGGTCCGGAGGTAAATAAAAAAGTATATGGGAAGTATTTTTGGGGATACCGAAAAAGTTCAGGATTTTTAGGTATTGTACTAGAGGTTCTAGAAGGTTCCAGGGGGCACCATCGTGGGGCCCACCTGCCCTAGACGTCCCAGATGTCCCGAGGGAGTGTATAGACCCACATGGGCCAGCACACCAGCCTCCCTGAGGCCCATGTGCATGGGGCTAAGGGATAAGGTCAAATCCCATAAAATTAGGGAGTTAACTTTGGGGGAAAATGTCCCCCTTTTGTTGGACACCCCTAGGGCTTGGAGGAGGGGCTAAGTCAGTCCCTCATGCCTACATAAGAGGGACGGGAGGGCTGGGTCATTTCACTTGACCCATGATACGTTGCTAACGTATCTATAATTTTTGATGTTCCATGCTTGTTTTTTATCTACTTTCTTATGTTTTGTCCACACTTTGGAGTACTTTTTATACACTTTCTTGGACTAACCTATTAACAAGATGCCATAATGACAGCTTCTTGTTTTCTGCTGTTTTTGGTTCCAGGAAAGTCAGAAAATGAATATTCTCGGAATTGGACCAGACAAAAGCCAAAGTTGTTATTTTCCTGGAAGACTCACGGAGCCAGAAGGAGAGACGAAGGGGGGCCACAGGGTGGCCACACCACCCCTGGGTGCGGGTCCCCCTGGCCGTGCCAGGGCATGGTGTGGGCCCCTGGCCGGCCACCGACCTTGCCCCTTTGCCTATAAAATCATCCCGATGCAAAAACCCTAAGTAGTAAATCAGAAATCCACGAAAAGTTCCACATCACCGCCGCCACCGAAGAGGAGATTCAGGGGACAGAAGTCTCTGTTCCGGCACCCTGCCGAGACGGGGCAGTGCCCCCGGAGCCATCTCCATTGATCTGCACCACCATCTCCATCGCCGTTGCTGATTCCCATGATGAGGAGGGAGTAGTTCTCCTTCGAGGCTAAGGACTCTACCGGTAGCTATGTGGCCATCGCTCTCTCTATGCATGATCATATTGTGATCTTGAGCTTTGTAATCAAGTAGATCTACCTTGCTACTCAAGTGCTTTAATAGATCTATGCTCTCCCCATGAGTGTGAAAGTGACAGCGTGCACACCATGGTGGCACTTAGGCTAGAGATTACAAATACTTGTTATGAGTTATATTTGGATTTGGATGTCTTTATGAAATTGTTGTGTTTGTTGGAACCATCTAGCGCTCAAGGTGACAGTGTGGGGTTACCTAGATGGGAATGATGAACTTTGAGGTGTGTTGTTATAGCCCTACCATGGATTAGAGTGTACAACTGGAGAGTAGTTCAAAGTAGTATCATAAAGAGAATATACTTATATGAGAGTGTTCACTAGTGAAAGTATGATCCCTAGGCCTTGTTTCTAAGCATTGAAACATTGTTTGCAACTAGATCTATTACATGTTTGCTTGCTTCCATCTTTATTTCAGTTTGCCTTTAGTCTCTTCCACGCCATCAAGCTATTTTCTGGCACCGTTACCACTTATAATTATCCATACCACTTGTATTTCACTATCTCTTCGCCAAACTAGTGCACCTATACACCTGACAAGTGTATTGGGTGTGTTGGGGACACAAGAGACATCTTGTATCTTGATTGCAGGGTTGCTTGAGAGGGATACCTTTGACCACTTCCTCCCTGAGTTTGATAAACCTTGGGTGATCCACTTAAGGGAAAACTTGTTGATGTTCTACAACCCTCTGCACTTGGAGGCCCAACAACTTTCTACAAGAATAGAAGTACGTAGATGATACATTGCAAATGTATCTATAATTTTTGATGTTCCATGCTTGGTTTTATCCACTTTCTTGTGTTTTGTTCCAACTTTGGAGTGCTTTTCATATGATTTCTTGGACTAACCTATTAATAAGAGCCACAGTGCCAGCTGCCTGTTTTCTGCTGTTTTTGGTTCCAGGAAAGTCAAAAAATGAATATTCTCGGAATTGGACGGGCCAAAAGCCAAAGTGCCTATTTTTCCGGAAGGGATCAAATGCCAGAATACGAGACGGAGAAAGGCTAGAGGGAGGCCACACCACCTGGCCGCGCGGCCAGGCCTGGCCCGCGCCAGGGGGTGGTGTGGCCAGCCTAGGCACCCCCTCGGCCTCTCCTTCCGCCTATATATTACCCTCGGGACAAAAACCCTAAGTACCCGATCAAAAATCCACGAAAGAGTCTATAGCCGCCGTCATCTCCATCCCTAGATCGAGAGGGACCTGACGCTCTTCTCGGCACCCTGCCGGAGAGGGGAATTCACCCTGGAGGCCTTCTTCATCACCATGCAAGCCTCCGGTGTGATGCGTGAGTAGTTCATCCTTGGACTACGGATCCATGTAGTAGCTAGATGGCTGGTTTCTCCTCCTTTGTGCTTTCATGTTTAGATCTTGTGAGCTCCGTTCATGATCAAGATCATCTATTTGTAATTCATACATGTTGTGTTTGCGGGGATCCGATAGATATTGAGATGCTATTTCGGATTGATTATTGATTCTATCATGTCTTTGTTATTTGAGATCTTGCATGCTTTCCATTGTTAGTAGCTATCTTGGCCAAGTAGATGCTAGCAACTCCAAGAGTTAGTATTTATGCTCGATAGTGGGTTCATGCCTCTGGTAATCTGGGGAAGTGACAGAAATCTCTAAGGTACTAGATGTGCTGTTGCTACTAGGGAGAAAACAACGATCCTTTGTTCATAGAACAATCGTATTGTTTACTTTACACACAGTTCGTAAAGCAATAATCTGTTGCTTGCAACTTAATACTGGAGGGGGTTCGGATGATAACCTGAAGGTGGATTATTAGTCATAGATGCAGTTGGATGGCGGTCTATGTATTATGTTGTAATGGCCAATCAAGTCTCAGAGGAGTCAAGATGATTAGTATATGCATGTATTGCTTTCTCGGTGTTTGTCAATTGCCCCGCTGTAATTTGTTCACCCAGCATGTTATCTATCTTAAGGAGATCCACCTCTAGTGAACTATGGATCCTGGTCCTTTTTATTTACATACAATCTACAACTGTTTACTGCTTTGTGTTTACTTTCTACAAACTTTTACTTCCTTCCATTCGATACATTTAATCCTTTGTTTTCCGCAAAACACGGTGAGATTGACAACCTCATCGCAAGTTGGGGACAAAGTTCTGTGGTTGTGTTGTGCAGGTCTGCACGTTGCTACTAGCACCGGTAGTGCACCCTGCCAAAGCTCAGCTAGTAACACCTTTGGGGTGTTTCCTTGCTCCTTCTGGTTCGATTAAACCTTGGTTTCATAACTGAGGGAAAACTTACTGTTGTGCTCATCATACCTTCCTCTTGGGGTTCCCAACGAGCTCATCAAGATCTTTTCTGGCGCCGTTGCCGGGGAGTCAAGGACATCTTCACAAGGGGAGTCCCTCATAACCAATCTCTTTACTTTGTTATTTTTGTTTTTCTTAGTTTTCTTTTTTGCTTTGTTTGCTTGTTTTGTTCTTCAAAAACACAAAAAAATTAGTTTTACTTGTTTTGCTTTCTTATTTGAAAAACACAAAAAAAATAGTTCCTATCCTAAGTTGTCACTATGTCTAGCCTTGCTCCAATCACTATGTCACCCAAGGATATTATTTTCACTTTTAAACAAGGAATTGAGGAAAGGTTTAAGGAAGCTTAGTTTAGAATCTCCAATCTACATGAAAAAACTGAGCCTAAAATGACTCAAAGCTTGTTCCTTAGCAGTTTTTACCTTGGAATTGCTCTTTTCTATAGATATGCTTTAGATGCTGTTGTGGGAGGAGATTTCCTCCATTGTAATGAGGATGATGCTATTAATACTATAAATAAATTGATCCTCACTTACAACTTCCCTAGCTAAACTGATACTTCTTTCACAAAAATATTTGCTAGGTTGGACACTCTTGAGGCTAGCATTACTAGATTAGAGAGTTGCTATAATACGCTTAGGGAGCATCATGATTATGTTCAAAAAAACTCTGAACCATCAAAGTGGTTCCCTACAGTAAAGATTGAGATGAACACTGAAACTTTTCAAGCTCGCTGTGATATCATGTCTGAATTTTGCCTTATGCCCAAAGATATTTATAAATCTCTGAATACTTGGGGGCTCATTGAAGGAGGAAAAGAAATATCTCTCACTAATAATACTACCATATTGCCTCTTGGAATAGCTGAAGGAGTGTTTACAAACATCTTTGGGAAAACGATTTCTATTGATTATCTTGTTATTGAATGTGCAGGAAAAGGACAAATTACACTTGGAAGGTCCCTATTAGAACTCCTTGGAGCAATAATAGATGTGGGAAAGGGGACCATGCACCTTTCTTCTCCACCAAACAATCATATTTTCCCCAAGGTTAAGAATAAAAGTAAGAGAGGTAAGGGCAAGAAAGTTGGTTTTAATGCTTCTTCATTTGAGAACACTTGATTCTTTCTTTGCTTCTTATGCCTAACTTAAAGGCGTTAAAGAAACGTACTTGTTGGGAGATAACCTAAGAGTTTTATATGAGTCTTGGAAGTTATTACCTATGTAATAACCTCTCCTTATCCTTTTTATTTGCTTTTTGTGCCAAGAGTAACCTCTAATGAGAGAGAAGTAATGATTGGGAAAATTGCTGTCCCGAAACAGATTTGTGTGCTTCACCGTAAACATTCGTGAGAGATCTCTGTACGTCGGATTGAGCTGTAATTGTTTCTGCTTCTTCCCCAGGTTGTTATCTAACTTTCGTTAGGTCAACACTTTTTGATTTGAGCAACAGAAGGTCTTCGAAAAAATTCGTATTTACCTGCTGGTCTGTTTTGACAGATTTCTGCCATTTTCTGCATTTGCTTCTTGTTGGTTCCTTCTTGAGTTCTTTTGGGGAATTGAGCTTTTTGAGGGAAGTGCTACAGTATCTAGTGTTCTAATTTAAGTTTATTTGGTGTTAGAACTGAACCTTGAGACTTATTTATCTTAAGTGCACTAATCTTGCTAATAAAGATTGTGTGAAGTTTTGTATAAAGGAAAATTTTCAAGTGTATGGAAGGAATGAGAAATGAGATGAAGGATGGACTAAAGCTCAAGCTTGGGGATGCCATGCGTGTCACCCCAAGAAATATCCAAGAAGTACAAGCGTCAAAGCTTGGGGATGCCCAAGGCATCCCCTTCTTCATCAATAAAAATCCCAGGTTTCTTCCAAACGCTTCATTTTTATTGTTTCATGCACAGTTGTGTTTTTCTTGGAGCCTTCTTTTTCGTTTTCGTTTTGGTTTTTAGTTTTCTTGGTTTTCTTAGTTTTCTGAATAAATTGGTTGGACCCCCTCTTTCATACATTTGTTTTGCAAATAGTTTGGTTTGGTTTGGAAAAGAGTAGGAAAGTTCATACTTATGTGGCAAAAAGAGCTCGTTTTTGACTGTGGCCTATGCTTTGTCATGCCATGCTCGGTATTGTTTTGGCTTTATGCTTAGTATTCTTTGTTGTAGCATGACTTGTTATAAACAATTGAGATTGCTTAATGTGCCTTGGATGAATCATGCGTTGTTTTAGCATATTAAAGCATAGTATAGTGGTATTCTCCTTTGATGCTTTATTTGGGTTGACTTGGCACATGATCACACCATGTTATGACTATCCAAAGTCACCATAGCCTGTATGATCCTTTAGTTTTCAACTTGTAGTATCACTTTATGCTTTGATCAATGATGTTTTGTCGCTCTACATGATTATGGCCATTATTGCTCTCTTAGTTTGTCGCTCCCAGTCTTTTGCTAGCCTCCACAACCAAGTATGAGTTCCACTCATGCATCCAACTCCCTAAACCAAGTTATTCCAAAGAGTCCACCATACCTACCTACTAGCTTATGCTATTCCAAGTATATTCATGCTTTTGTTTACCTTCCACTTGTTATGAGAAAGCTAGTGATTAAAGCTCTCACGAACTTGATGGCACACTTTACTTTTTTTTGCCTCTAATAAACTTGAACCATTGGGTCCTTCTTTGTTGCGTATATGCTTGCGCTTTGTAAGTTGAAATTAGCAGAACCATGTACCATGGGGAACGCTTTCAACATTGCACTTGTACTTTGTACCCCGTTGATATTATGTTCTTTTGCTTACGGATCCCGGCGGTGTGAAATAAAAGTGGAACTTGTAAGATCATGGAGTTTGTATGTGTGTTAGAGAAACGCCTGGGCCGCTAGCCTAAGCCATGCCTAATCATGGTGGAAACTTGCAGCATCACCATAATGAGCACTCTATGAAGCATCCTCAATAAAAACCTATGCAAATAGCAAATAAAAAGATCGTAAGATGCTCATTGTCTGCTTTCCTTGTCATTTTGGTTATGGGAAAGCTCCCGTATCATGTGCAAGGGGTACCCCGTTGGCGGTTCTTAATGATACACATATACTTACAATGACAAGAGCTTACTCGTGACTGAAGTTGAGTCACATGAGGATCGGTCTTCGTAAGTAAGGGGCATGAGATTTCGGTTTATAACTTGTCAAGCATATCCTCTTAGTTGTGTCACTTTAACCTTAATCACCTCCAAGATGCTTGTGATAGGGGCAATGAGAGCTGAAAGCTACAAGTACCATAATTTTTGGAAGCTCTTTATGAGACTTGAATCCCTACTTCCTTTTACAAAAGGCTTTTCTTCCACCATTATATTGAGTCTCCACCTTCTATATTTATGCACCTACTTTGAGAGCATAGTGGTCATTCTTAGTTCTATGTGCATTGTCCCAAGACTAGTTGATTGATGCATAACTTGTTATTGCTTGTTTTAAACTATTGTATCTAGTCACTCTTATGAACTTTGAAGGTGTCCTATGCATTTATATTTGCTACTCTATTGAGGGACAAGCTGAGTACTTTTATGCTATGTTTTCTTTATGTGGAACAAACAAACGTCTTGCAAAGCATTGTTATTCATGAATCTTTTGTTTGTGCCTTTTCATGTTGCATCATAGTTTCTTTTCTTATTGCTAGAACTTTGTCTTCCATGTTATGATTGAAGTACTATGATCCCATCTTTGAATGTTTTGCAAATACTTTGATCAAGTCTTTGATGGTGCATGTCACCTCAAAAATTATTCTTTCTTTTTATCACTTACCTACTCGAGGACGAGCAGGAATTAAGCTTGGGAAAGTTGATACATTGCAAATGTATCTATAATTTTTTATGTTCCATGCTTGGTTTTATCCACTTTCTTGTGTTTTGTTCCAACTTTGGAGTGCTTTTCATATGATTTCTTGGACTAACCTATTAACAAGAGCCACAGTGCCAGCTGCCTGTGTTCTGCTATTTTTGGTTCCAGGAAAGTCAGAAAATGAATATTCTCGGAATTGGACGGGACAAAAGCCAAAGTGCCTATTTTTCGGAAGGGATCAAGTGCCAGAATACGAGACAGAGAGGGGCCAGAGGGCAGCCACACCACTTGGCCAGGCCTGGCCCGCGCAAGGGGGTGGTGTGGCCAGCCCAGGCACCCCCTCAGCCTCTCCTTTCGCCTATATATTGCCCTCGGGACGAAAACCCTAAGTACCCGATCAAAAATCCACGAAAGAGTCTATAGCCGTCGTCATCTCCATCCCTAGATCGGGAGGGATCTGAAGCTCTTCCCGGCACCCTGCCGGAGAGGGGAATTCACCCTGGAGGCCTTCTTCATCACCATGCAAGCCTCCGGTGTGATGCGTGAGTAGTTCATCCTTGGACTACGGATCCATGTAGTAGCTAGATGGCTGGTTTCTCCTCCTTTGTGCTTTCATGTTTAGATCTTGTGAGCTCCGTTCATGATCAAGATCATCTATTTGTAATTCAGACATGTTGTGTTTGAGGGGATCCGATGGATATTGAGATGCTATTTCAGATTGATTATTGATTCTATCATGTCTTTGTTATTTGAGATCTTGCATGCTTTCCGTTGTTAGTAGCTATCTTGGCCAAGTAGATGCTAGCAACTCCAAGAGTTAGTATTTATGCTCGATAGTGGGTTCATGCCTATGGTAATCTGGGGAAGTGACAGAAATATCTAAGGTACTAGATGTGTTGTTGCTACTAGGGAGAAAACAACAATACTTTGTTCATAGAACAATCGTATTGTTTACTTTACATGCAGTTCGTAAAGCAATAATCTGTTGCTTGCAACTTAATACTGGAGGGGGTTCGGATGATAACCTGAAGGTGGATTATTAGTCATAGATGCAGTTGGATGGCGGTCTATGTATTATGTTGTAATGCCCAATCAAGTCTCAGAGGAGTCAAGATGATTAGTATATGCATGTATTGCTTTCTCGGTGTTTGTCAATTGCCTCGCTGTAATTTGTTCACCCAGCATGTTATCTATCTAAGGAGAGCCACCTCTAGTGAACTATGGATCCCGGTCCTTTTTCTTTACATACAATCTACAACTATTTACTGCTTTGTGTTTACTTTCTGCAAACTTTTACTTCCTTCCATTCGATACGTTTAATCCTTTGTTTTCCGCAAAACACGGTGAGATTGACAACCTCATCGGAAGTTGGGGACAAAGTTCTGTGGTTGTGTTGTGCAGGTTTCCAGGTTGCTACTAGCACCGGTAGTGCGCCCTGCCAAAGCGCAGCTAGTAACACCTTTGGGGTGTTTCCTTGCTCCTTCTGGTTCGATTAAACCTTGGTTTCATAACTGAGGGAAACTTACTGTTGTGCTCATCATACCTTCCTCTTGGGGTTCCCAACAAGCTCTACGTTGAAAGTCGAGCGCATCAGTAGACATCAAGTTATTTTTCTGGTGTTGTTGCCGGGGAGGTAATGTAAAAGGTACTCACATCCTCTGGTGTGAGTGCTCGAAGCTATTTCCTTTAGATTCTGCAATTTTGTCTTTTTGTTTCTTGTTTTAACTAGTTAGGCTTAATGGAAAACAACAAAAAAATTAGAGAGCTTTATAGAATTTATCTTGAGTTAGGACATGAAGTGTTTGAAGAGAAAATTTAAAAACCTATGGAACTTTATTTGCATGCTAATAGAAATGTTGTTAGTATGAATTATTTGGACACCATTATTGCTAATGCTATGAAAAAGTCTAAGCTTGGGGAAGCTAGTTATTATGAAAATGATCTTTTTAGTTCCCCAGCTTTGGAAGATAGCTATTCTATTGCTTATGATGGTACCAAACCTCCAATATATGATGATTACAATGATGAATATGATATTTTCAGTCCACCTACTATTGAGGAGAAAATTAATTATGATTACAATATGCCTCCTATATTTGATGATTATGGTGATGAGAATAATAATGATAGCTATTTTGTTGAATTTGCTCCCACCACAATTAATAAGAATGACTATGCTTATGTGGAGAGTAATAATCATTATATGCATGTCGCTCATGATAAGAATGTTTTTTGTGATAGTTATATTGTTAATTTTATTCATGATGCTACTAAAAGTTATTATGAGAGAGGGAAACATGGTCTTATGTATCTTAATAATATTAAGTTTCCCCTCTTTATGTTGAAAGTCTTGAAGTTACACTTGTTTTGATTTACTATGATTGTTGCTTTGTGCTTTCATGACTTGTTTCTTTACAAGATTCCTATGCATAGGAAGTGGGTTAGACTTAAATGTTCTTTGAATTTGCTTCTTGATGCTCTCTTTTACTTCAATTCATATTTCTTATGTGAGCATCTTCTCAAACTACCATGCCTAACTTAAAGGCGTTAAAGAAAAGTACTTATTGGGAGATAACCCAAAAGTTTTAGTTGAGTCTTGGAAGTTATTACCTCAGTAATAACCGCTCCTTATCCTTTTTTTGTTTTTTGTGCCAAGAGTAACCTCTAATGAGAGGGAAGTAATGCTTGGGACATTTGCTGTCCCGAAACAGATTCTTGTGATTCACTGCAAAAACTCGTGTAAAATCTCTGTACGTCGTTTTGAGGCGTGAATTTTTGTGCTTCTGACCCAGGTTGTTATCTAACTTCCGTTACTTCAACACTTTTTGATTTAAGCAACAGAAGGTCTTCGAAAAAATTGGTTTTTACCTGCTGGTCTGTTTTGACAGATTTCTGTCATTATTTGCATTTGCTTCTTGCTGGTTCCTTTTTGGGTTCTCTTTGGGGAATTGAGCTTTTCAAGGGAAATTCTTTAGTAGCTTGTGTTTTAATGAAAGTTTTATTAGTGTTGAAACTAAACCCAACGACTTATTATCTTGAGTGCACTAATGTTGCTAATAAAAATTGTGTGAAGTTTTGTATGAAGGAAAAATTTCAAGTGTATGGAGAGAATGATGTAATAAGATGAAGAATGGACTAAAGCTCAAGCTTGGGGATGCCACCCGTGTCACCCCAAGAAACAGCCAAGAAGTATAAGCGTCAAAGTTTGGGGATGCCCAAGGCATCCCCTTCTTCAGCAATAAAAAACTCAGGTTTCTTCCAAACACTTCATTTTTATTATTTCATGCACAGTTGTGTTGTTCTTGGAGCGTCTTTGTTTTTGGTTTTGGTTTGCTTAGTTTGCTTGAATAAGTTGGTTGGATTCCATCACACTTGTTTTGGAGAGAGACACACTCCGCTTTCATTGCCTAGAACACTCTAGTTTTCATTCTATTGTTCTATGAGTGTTCTCTTTTGCTAGCACTGTGTTTAGCCTTAGTTTTCTTGTGCTTTCAGCTTAGAACTTTTTAGTTCTTCTTTGTGGATTTGTGAGACAAGCTCACTGATCTTTATTGATTATTATCTTTGTGAGTTGTTTCAAATAAGTCGATTGGTGTTGGAAAAGAGTAGGAAAGTTCATGCTTAAGTGCTAAAAGGAGCTTATTTTTGACTATGGCCTATGCTTTGTCATGTCATGCTTGGTATTGTTTTGTCTTTATGCTTATTGATTATTGCTGTAGCATGAATTGTTATAAACAATTGAGATTTCCTAATGTGCCTTGAAAGAATCATGTGTTGTTTTAGCATATTAAAGCATAGTATTGTGGTATTCTCCTTTGATGCTTTATTTTGGTTGACTTGGCGCATGCTCACACCATGTTATGACTATCCCAAGTCACCATAAGCCTTTATGATCCTTTAGTTTTCAACTTGTAATATCACTTTATTCTTTAAATTAATGATGTTTTGTCGCTTTGCATGATTATGGCCATTATTGCTCTCTTAGTTGGTCGCTCCTAGTCTTTTGCTAGCCTCCATAACCAAGTATGTGTTCCACTTATGCATCCAACTCCAAATAAAATCAAGTTATTCCAAAGAGTCCACCATACCTACCTATTAGCATTTGCTATTCCAAGTATATTAATGTTTTTATCTACCTTCCAAATTAAACGTGTTATGAGAAAATTAGTGATTAAAGATCTCACGAACTTGATGGCACACTTTACTTTTCTTGCCCCTAATAAACTTGAACCATTGTGTCATCTATGTTGTATATGCTTGCACTTATATGTTGGGGATTAGCAGAACCATGTTGTCATGGGGAACGCTTTCAACATTGCACTTGTACATTGTACCTAGTTGATATCATGCTCTTTTGTCTATGGATGTCGTCGGTGTGAAATGAAAGGGGAGCTTGTAAGCCCATGGAGTTATGCATGTGTGTTAGAGAAACGCCTGGGCCGCCGGTCTAATCCATGCTGTCATGGTGGAAAACTGCAGCGTAACCATAATGAGCTGTCTATGAAGCATTCTTCTTATGAAAAAAGAGCCAGATATTGAGAAAAACAGAAAAAGAAAAAAAGATATGAGAAAAGAGGAAAGAGAGAAAAAGTACCATTTTCCATGGTAAATAAGAAGATTGCTGAGATGCTCGTTGTCTGCTTGCCTTGTCATTTTGATATGGGGATTCTTCCATATCATCGGGCAAGGGGTACACCATTGGAGGTTCTCTATGATACACATGTATTTACAATGACAAAAACTTACCGGTAACTAAACTTGAGTAGCATGAGGAGCGACCCTCGTATTCAAGGGACATGAGATTTCCAACTTATACTTTGTCAAGCATATACTCCATAGTTTGTTCACTTTAACCTTAATCACTTCAAGATGCTTATGATAGGGGCAATGAGAGCTGGAAGCTAATAAGTACCATAATTTTTGGAAGCTCTTTATGAAACATTGAATCTCTGCTTCCTTTTATGAAGGCCTTTCTTTTTACTTTTATGTTGAGTCTCCACCTTCTATCTTTATGCACCTATTTTGAGAGCATAGTGGCTATTCTTAGTTCTATGTGCATTGTCCCAAGACTTGTTGATTGATGCATAACTTTGATATTGCTTGTTCTTAAACTATTTGTATCTAGTCACTCTTATGAACTTTGAAGGTGTCTTATGCATTTATATTGGCTACTCTATGAGGGACAAGTTGAATGCCACTATGATATGTTTTATTTATGTGAAACAAACAAACGTCTTGCAAAACATTGTTATTCATGAATCTTTTGTTTGTGCCTTTTCATGTTGCAACATAGTTGCTATGCCTTATTGTTAGAACTTTATCTTTCATGTTATGTTGAAGTACTATTATCCCAGCTATGAATGTTTTACGAATACTTTGATCAAGTTTATGATGGTGCATGTCACCTCAAAAATTATTCTTTCTTTTTATCACTTACCTACTCGAGGACGAGCAAGAGTTAAGCTTGGGGATGTTGATACTATCTATAATTTTTGATGTTCCATGCTTGTTTTTATCTACTTTCTTATGTTTTGTCCACACTTTGGAGTACTTTTTATACACTTTCGTGGACTAACCTATTAACAAGATGCCACAGTGCCAGCTGCCTGTTTTCTGCTGTTTTTGGTTCCAGGAAAGTCAGAAAATGAATATTCTCGGAATTGGACCGGACAAAAGCCAAAGTCGTTATTTTCCCGGAAGACTCACGGAGCCAGAAGGAGAGACGAAGGGGGGCCACAAGGTGGCCACACCACCCCTAGGCGCGGGCCACTGGCCGCGCCAGGGCATGGTGTGGCCGCCCTGGTCGGCCACCGACCTTGCCCCTTCGCCTATAAAATCCTGCCGATGCAAAAACCCTAAGTAGTAAATCAGAAATCCACGAAAAGTTCCACAGAGCTGCCACCACCGAAGAGGAGATTCAGGGGACAGAAGTTTCTGTTTTGGCACCCTGCCGGGATGGGGAAGTTCCCCTGGAGCCATCTCCATTGATCTCCACCACCATCTCCATCGATGTTGTTGATTCCCATGATGAGGAGGGATTAGTTCTCCTTCGAGGCTAAGGACTCTACCGGTAGCTATGTGTTCATATCTCTCTCTATGCATGATCATATTGTGATCATGAGCTTTGTAATCAAGTATATCTACCTTGCTACTCAAGTGCTTTAATAGATCTCTGCTCTCCCCATGTGTGTGAAAGTGACAGCGTGCACACCATGGTGGCACTTAGGCTAGAGATTACAAATACTTGTTATGAGTTATATTTGGAGTTGGATTTCTTTATGAAATTGTGGTGTTTGTTGGAACCATCTAGCGCTCAAGGTGACAGTGTGGGGTTACCTAGATGGGAAAGATATGAAGGAAATATGCCCTAAGAGGCAATAATAAAGTTGTTATTATATATTCCTTATATATGATAGATGTTTATTTTACATGCTAGAATTGTATTGATTGGAAACATCAATACATGTGTGTTTAATAAACAAAAAGGGTTCCTAGTTATGCCTCTCTTATAGACTAGCTTGTTGATTAACAAGTTGATCAAGGTTTCCTGGTCATGGACATTGGATGTTGTTAATAACAACGTCACACAAGTGGTGGAATGATGTGATGAACATTCATCCGAAGTATAGCATTACGATCAAGTCATTATGTTTATATTGCTATAACATCATACGAAGTAATCTTTATCCTTAGACCATGAGATCATGTTAATTGCTAACACCGGAAGAGTATCTTGATAACATCAAACGTCACACCGTAACAGGGTGACTATAAAGATGGGTTCAGTACTACGAAGGTGTTATGTTGAGGCGCATGGATCAAGAGTGGAATTTTTCAATCCAGATGATGGATAGATATACTCTGGGCCCTCGGTGATATCACATTAAGATAGCTTGCAAGCAAGTGATGTGATCACTAGAATGTTATATCACGGGAACGAGAAAAGAGTGCATGTCGGTAACGAGATCAAACTAGGTATGGAGGTACCGATGATCGAATCTCGGACATGTAATATATCGAGAGACAAAGGGATTTAGTTACAAGCGTTAAAGGTTCTCACGATCACAGAAGTCATCGTTGAATGTGTAGGAGTCGGTACGGATCTCCAGGTCCCGCTGCTGATTATTGATCGGAGAAGGGTCTCGATCATGTCTGCATTATTCGCGAACCGTAGGGTGGCACACTTAAGAGTTACCGGACACCATTTTGGAGCACATATGTTTCAGACGAAAGAATTGCAAAGCGCAGGAATTGTTTCAATAGAAACCGGAAATTGTTTCGGGTGAAATTGCAGAAAGTGGTTCTGCATGTGATATTGAAATATTGCAAGGGGCTATATGTGAATGTTTGTTAATTAAAGTAATTAACAAAATTATGAATAAATTTAATAAAAAGAGTTTTATTAAATGAGAGAGCATTAAATTTGGAGAAATTTAATGCATTTAAAGTGGAGAATTTAAAAGGGAATGCAAAGAGGCATTTTAATGTGGAGGGGTTACCACCACATGAATGGGGGAGGTGAGGGGTCACCCCCCATGCGCCGGCCATGGAGAGAGGGGGCACCCCCCTCTTCTTATAAAAGGCCACCCATTCCCTCCTTCATCCTCACACCTCCTTGTGAAGGATCTCTCTCCCCCTCTAGAATTATTCCCCCATGGTCTCGGATTAGCGAGATACATGTTCCTGGTGGCATTTCGTCTGGAAGGAGTTGCTGCTTCTGCTAGATCGCTGGAGCGAGGAGGTGGAGGTTGTCCGGTGGCTTGAACGTGTGTGCGAGTGCAGATGCGCTGCTGAGTTGCGGCACTCGGACTTCCTCACGATCTTGAGATCGGCAAGTGTACGACTACATCAACCACGAGTTCCTACTCGTTAACAAAACTCGTTGTCTTCGAGGGTAAGTTCTCGTTGGATGTATGTCCACCCGTTGCTTTGTACCTAGTAGATAGATCTTGGCGTGTAGTTCACACCGTAGGAAATTTTTTATTTTCTATGCTACGGACCCAACAGTGGTATCAGAGCCTGATCTATGCGTAGGTGCTTTGCACGGGTAGTACACATATGTTTATATGTGGGCGAGGATGATCATGTTATTGCATCTTCTATGTATTTTGGATATTGGTGGCATAATGGGATGAAGCGGCCCAGACCAACCTTACATGTCATCGTACATGAGACCGGTTCCACGACTGACATGCAACTTGTTTTGCATAAGTGGCTGGCGGGTGTCTGTCTCTCCTACTATAGTCAATATCTGATTTACAACGAGTTGCTAATAACTTAGTTATCCTCGTTGTGCTTCATGTTCGTAGGTGAGAACGGTTCTATCTCCGAAAGCCCTAAGCCACATAAAACTTGCAATTGATAAATTAGAGGCGTCTAGTTTAGATCGTTGCTGAGCTAGTGTATTGATATGGTATTGTTGTAAGTAGATGTATGATAGGTACTCTTACAACACACTCAACGTGTAAGTTCCATAGACCTTGGCCTTACACACAAAGGAATGATAGAGATCATACCACGATGCAAGTGATAGAGATCAAATGCATGGACCATATCATCTCACTTTACACATTAGATGTTAGCATCTTATACTGCTAGTTTGGCGCTTTTGGTAGCATTATAAGATGATCCCTCATTTAGATATCAAGATAAAAATGTGTTCTTCCTTAAGTATGCACCGTTCTGTGGATCGTGTTTCGAGACATCACGTGATGATCAGGTGTACTCGAATCTACGCTTTCATAGGAACGGGTGTAAGACGGTTTTACACACGCGAATACTAAGGTTCTTACTTGGCGAGCCTAGAATGTACAGACATGGCCTCGGAACACGGACCAAAAGGTTAAGCATGAGTCATATAGTTGATATGATGCCCATATAGATGCTCGCCTTTGAAGCTACATCAACTCACGTCATGATCGGACTTGGTGTAGTGGATTTGGTTCATGTAATCACCAAAAAGACACGAGGGATGTCGTTTTGAGTGGGAGTTCATTAGTAATTTGGATTAGTTGAACTCAATCTATCATAAACTTAGTCTAAATAAACTTTACAAATTCTGTTGTAGATGGCACCACCTGCTTTTAATTTCAATGTGTTCATGGATAAAGAGAAACTTGCTACGAATGGTAGCAACTTCACCAACTGGGCTATGAATTTGAGGATTCTCCTCACTGCTACACAAAAGCAATATGTGCTAGATGCGCCGCTAGGCCCCCCACCAGCTCCTGATGCCCCTGACGAGGAAAAGAATGTCTATGTGACTCGTTAGGAGGACCACAACTTAGTTCATTGCGGCATATTGTATGGGCTAGAGCCAAAACTTCGAAAGCGTTTCGAAAATGGCAATGCCTTTGATACCATGGGAGAATTGAAAATGATTTTCGATACCCATGCTGCCGTAGAGAGTTATAATGCTACAGAAAAGTTCTTTAGCTGCATGATGGAGGAAAACAACTCCGTTAGTGAGCACGTACTCAAAATGTCTAGGTACGCCGATAAGCTTGTGTCCTTGGGAATAATGATTCCCATTGACTTAGGCATACATCGTGTTCTCCAATCTCTGTCACCTAGCTACAAGAGCTTCGTGATGAACTATAATATGCAGGGCATGAAGAAGTCTCTTCCCGAGCTTCTGTCAATGCTTCAGACTGCAGAAGTGGAGATTAGGAAAGAACATCAAGTGTTGATGATCAATATGACCACCGGTTTCAAGAGAGATAAGAAAGGCAAGCACAAGGGAAATAAGGGTGGCAAGTCAGTTGCCACGCCTGAAAAGAAACCCCGAGCTAGCCCTAAGTCTGACACCGAGTGCTACTATTGTAAGGGGACTGGCCATTGGAAGCGCAACTGCCCCAAGTATTTGGCGGACAAGAAGTCCGGAAAGGCAAACAAAGGTATATGTGATATACATGTTATTGATGTGTACTTGACTAGTACTCGCAGTAGCACCTGGGTATTTGATACGGGATCGGTTGCTAATATATGTAACTCGGTTCAGGGGCTATGGAACAAGCGACAACTAGCAAGGGCTGAGGTTAGAATGCGGGTCGGCAATGGATCAAAAGTTGATGTGATCGCCGTCGGAACGCTACCTATCCATTTGCCTCAGGATTAGTTATAAACCTAAATAATTGTTATTTAGTGCTTGCACTGAGCATGAACATTGTATCTGGATCGTGATTGATGCAAAGTGGTCATTCCTTTAAATCTGAAAACAATGGTTGTTCGATTATAAGAATGATATCTTTTATGGTCATGCACCTATGTTGAATGGTTTATTTCTGTTGGATCTCGATAGTAATATTACACACATTCATAATGTTAATGCTAAAAAGATTAAACTTGATGATGATATGTCTATATATATGTGGCACTGCCGTCTAGGTCATATTGGCGTTAAACACATGAAGAAACTCCATTCTGATGGACTTTTGGAATCACTTGATTTTGAATCATTTGATATATGTGAGCCATGCCTTATGGGCAAGATGACTAGAACGCCGTTTTCCGGTTCAATGGAACGGGCGACAGATCTATTGGAAATCATACATACTGATGTGTGTGGACCAATGAGTGTGTCGGTGTGAGGTGGATATCGTTATTTTGTTACTTTCACGGATGATTTGAGTAGATATGGGTATATCTATTTGATGAAACACAAGTCTGAAACTTTTGAAAAGTTCAAGGAATTTTAGAATGAAGTGGAAAATCATCGTAATAGAAAGATCAAATTTCTACGGTCTGACCATGGAGGAGAGTATCTAAGTTACGAGTTTAGCACACACATGAAAGAGTGTGGAATAGTTTCACAACTCACACCTGCTGGAACACCACAACGTAATGGTGTGTCGGAATGTCGTAATCGTACCTTATTGGATATGGTTCGATCTATGATATCTCTGACTGACTTGCCACTGTCATTTTGGGGTTATGCACTGGAAACAGCTGCATTCACTTTAAATCGGACACCATCTAAATCCGTTGAAACGACACCGTATGAATTATGGTTTGGAAACGAACCTAAGCTGTCATTTCTTAAAGTTTGGGGATGCGATGTTTATGTGAAGAAACTTCAACCGGATAAACTCGAACCCAAAGCGGAAAAATGCGTCTCCATAGGATACCTAAGGAAACAATTGGGTATACCTTCTATCACAGATCCGAGGGCAAGGTTTTTGTTGCCAAGAATGGATCCTTTCTTGAGAAGGAGGTTCTCGCGAAAGGTGTGAGTAGTCGGAAGGTAGAACTCGAAGAGGTTATTGAACCTTCTCTTCATGGAATGGCGAGTGGCGTAGCACCGGAAGTTGTTTCGGAGTTGACTTCACCTGATGAAGAAAGAGCTAATGATAATGATCATGAAATTCCGAAAGAGGACACTACCGAACCTCGCAGGTCAAGCAGGACACGTGCAGCTCCTGAACCGTATGGCAATCCTATTGTGAATTTCATGGTTGATGAAATGGATGACCCTGCGACATATGAAGAAGCGATGATGAGCCCGGATTCCAACAAATGGCTAGAAGCCATGAAATCCGAGATGGAATCCATGTACGAGAACCAAGTTTGGAACTTAGTGGACTTACCTCACGACCGAAAGGCCGTTGAGAATAAATGGATTTTCAAAAGAAAAACTGATGCTGATGGTAATGTGACCATCTATAAGGCTTGACTTGTCGCAAAGGGGTTTCGACAAATTCAAGGAGTTGACTACGATGAGACATTCTCTCCCGTAGCGATGCTTAAGTAGGTTAGGATTATGTTAGCAATTGTTGCATATTTCGATTATGAAATATGGCAGATGGATGTCAAAACTGTGTTCCTCAATGGTAATATTGAAGAAGAGTTGTATATGATACAACCTAAGGGTTTTGCCGATCCTAAGGATGCTAATAAGGTATGCAAACTTCAGCGATCCATCTATGGACTGAAGCAAGCATCCCGGAGTTGGAATCTCCGCTTTGATGAGGTGATCAAAGAGTTTGGATTTGTCCAAACTTATGGAGAGGCTTGTATTTACAAGAAAGTGAGTGGGAGAAATGTGGCATTTCTGATATTATATGTGGATGACATATTATTGATTGGAAATGATATAGATCTTTTAAACAGTGTTAAAAGTTATCTAAACAGCAAATTTTCGATGAAAGACCTTGGTGAAGCATCATATATATTAGGCATTAAAATCTATAGAGATAGATCAAGGCGCCTAATTGGGCTATCGCAGAGTACATACCTTGATAAGATATTAAAGAAGTTCAATATGGACGAAAGTAAGAAGGGGTTCTTACCTATGTTGTAAGGCAAGACATTGAGTAAGACTCAAAGTCCGGCTACGGCGAAAGAAAGAGAGATGATGGATAAGATCCTCTATGCCTCGGCCATAGGCTCTATTATGTATGCCATGCTATGTACAAGACCGGATGTGGCATATGCTATTAGTTTGACTAGTAGGTACCAATCTGATCCAGGTTCGGAACACTGGATAGCGGTAAAGAACATCCTCAAGTACTTGAGAAGAACTAAGGATATGTTTCTTATATACGGAGGTGAAGAAGAGCTAGTCGCTAAGTGTTATGTCAATGCTAGCTTTGACACCGATCTGGATGACTCTAAGTCTCAATCTGGATACGTATTTCTCTTGAACGGAGCAGCAGTTAGTTGGAGGAGTTCCAAACAACCTGTGGTGGCTGGATCAACGACGGAGGCGGAATATGTTGCTGTTTAAGAAGCGGCGCAGGAGGCAGTTTGAATGAAAGAGTTCATTACGGAACTAGGTGTGGTTCCCAGTGCGTTGTACCCAATGGTGATCTATTGTGACAATAATGGAGCCATAGCCAACGCAAAGGAACCGAGGTCTCACAAGAATTCCAAGCATATTAAGCGCCGATTTCACTCCATCCGCGAGCATGTCAAGGATGGAGATATAAAGATTTGTAAAGTACACATGGACCTAAATGTAGCAGATCCGTTGACTAAAGTTCTCCCTAGGGCAAAACATGATCAACACCAGAACTCCATGGGTGTTAGATTTATCACTATGTGAACTAGATTATTGTCTCTAGTGCAAGTGGGAACTGAAGGAAATATGCCCTGAGAGGCAATAATAAAGTTGTTATTATATATTCCTTATATATGATAGATGTTTATTTTACATGCTAGAATTGTATTGATCAGAAACATCAATACACGTGTATTTAATAAACAAAAAGGGTTCCTAGTTATGCCTCTCTTATAAACTAGCTTGTTGATTAACAAGATGATCAAGGTTTCCTGATCATGGACATTGGATGTTGTTAATAACAAGGTCACACCATTGGTGGAATCATGTGATGAACATTCATCCGAAGTATAGCATTACGATCAAGTCATTATGTTTATATTGCTATAACATCATACGAAGTAATCTTTATCCTTAGACCATGAGATCATGTTAATTGCTAACACCGGAAGAGTATCTTGATAACATCAAACGTCACACCGTAACAGGGTGACTATAAAGATGGGTTCAGTACTACGAAGGTGTTATGTTGAGGCTCATGGATCAAGAGTGGAATTTGTCAATCCAGATGACGGATAGATATACTCTAGGCCCTCTCGGTGATATCACATTAAGATAGCTTGCAAGCAAGTGATGTGATCACTAGAATGTTATATCACGGGAACGAGAAAAGAGTGCATGTCGGTAACGAGATCAAACTAGGTATGGAGATACCGATGATCGAATCTCGGACATGTAATATATCGAGAGACAAAGGGATTTAGTTACAAGCGTTAAAGGTTCTCACGATCACAGAAGTCATCGTTGAATGTGTAGGAGTCGGTACGGATCTCCAGGTCATGCTGCAGATTATTGATCGGAGAAGGGTCTCGATCATGTCTGCATTATTCGCGAACCGTAGGGTGGCACACTTAAGAGTTACCGGACACCATTTTGGAGCACATATGTTTCAGACGAAAGAATTGCAAAGCGCAGGAATTGTTTCAATAGAAACCGGAAATTGTTTCGGGTGAAATTGCAGAAAGTGGTTCTGCATGTGATATTGAAATATTGCAAGGGGCTATATGTGAATGTTTGTTAATTAAAGTAATTAACAAAATTATGAATAAATTTAATAAAAAGAGTTTTATTAAATGAGAGAGCATTAAATTTGGAGAAATTTAATGCATTTAAAGTGGAGAATTTAAAAGGGAATGTGAAGAGGCATTTTAATGTGGAGGGGTTACCACCACATGAATGGGGGAGGTGAGGGGTCACCCCCATGCGCCGGCCATGGAGAGAGGGGGCACCCCCCTCCTCCTATAAAAGGCCACCCATTCCCTCCTTCATCCTCACACCTCCTTGTGAAGGATCTCTCTCCCCCTCTAGAATTATTCCCCCATGGTCCCGGATTAGCGAGATACATGTTCCCGGTGGCATTTCGTCTGGAAGGAGTTGCTGCCGCTGGATCGTTGGAGCGAGGAGGTGGAGGTTGTCCGGTGGCTTGAACGTGTGTGCGAGTGCGGATGCGCTGCTGAGTTGTGGCGCTCGGACTTCCTCACGATCTTGAGATCGGTAAGTGTACGACTACATCAACCACGAGTTCCTACTCGTTAACAAAACTCGTTGTCTTCGAGGGTAAGTTCTCGTTGGATGTATGTCCACCCGTTGCTTTGTACCTAGTAGATAGATCTTGGCGTGTAGTTCACACCGTAGGAAATTTTTTGTTTTCTATGCTGCGGACCCAACAAGATGAACTTTGAGGTGTGTTGTTATAGCCCTACCATGGATTAGAGTGTCCAACCGGAGAGTATTTCAAAGTAGTATCATAAAGAGAATATATTTATATGAGAGTGTTCACTAGTGAAAGTATGATCCCTAGGCCTTGTTTCTAAGCATTGAAACACCATTTGCAACTAGATCTGTTACATGTTTGCTTGCTTCCATCTTTATTTCAGTTTGCCTTTAGTCTCTTCCACGCCATCAAGCTATTTTTTGGCACCATTACCACTTATAATTATCCATACCACTTGTATTTCACTATCTCTTTGCCGAACTATTTCACCTATACACCTGGCAAGTGTATTGGGTGTGTTGGGGACACAAGAGACTTCTTGTATCTTGATTGCAGGGTTGCTTGAGAGGGATACCTTTGACCACTTCCTCTCTGAGTTCAATAAACCTTGGGTGATCCGCTTAAGGGAAAACTTGCTGCTGTTCTACAAACCTCTGCACTTGGAGGCCTAACAACTGTCTACAAGAATACAAGTGCGTAGACATCAACCCATTGGCTTCCTCTCTCTCCCTCTCCCTCTCTCTCTCTCTCCAGCGTAGATGCTTAGCGAAGCACTGCACATCTTCTCCACCATACATCCAGGCATCATCGTTATGCTACCGGGATCTTGCGAAGCTCTTCTCCCTCACTTGTAGGATCAAGGAGGAGGATACGACATGAAGGTCAAACATGTGGATATCGAGAGGTGTCGTCCACTAGGTACATGGATCTAGAAGGTCAAGATTTACATCATTTTGAACCGACGCGCATGTACGACTACAACACCCACGATCTCTAGATCGTTAACCGCTCATGTTCTTCGATGGTAAGTAGATTATATCTATTCTACTTGTTACTTGTATCAAGTAGATTATATCTTGTGGGGTTCTCTCTTACTATTCCATAGGAATTTTTTTCCATGCAATAGACCCATCATCCACCTCGTACATCTTTGGGACAAAATCTAGATCTTTTAGCCATCTATTTACGTCGATGATCCATCTGTCGCTCGGTGGCATAATCTCCACCATCTCGCCACCAAGCTCGTTGATGACCTGTTTGAGGGCCTCCGGTTCCCAAGCATCCAGAGGTAGGCCATCGAAGCCGAGTTTAGAGAAAAAAGTAGCTGCCCAAGCGATTGTACCACCCACAGGTGCGATGCAAGCGCATAAAGCTCATTTTCGCTCTAGAACACTCGAATGAACGAGAAGATCGCAGAACGCGCTCGCAGTCTGAGCTATGCTCGAACCTGGCGAAGAAATGGAAGGGCAAGGCGCATAACTCAATCTTCACAACATTGCGCCTGATCCCAAAATGAGACCTGAACGGCGCTAGCAAGTCGGCTGGTGACACATTGGGACATGTCCCAATCACGGTGGCCATGAGAGCGCGGTCGTCGAACTCCGCTGCCAGGGTAACCATGTCTGGTGTGCGAGATAGAACGCAACCTCCTAAGGTCGGTCGCCGTTGTAGATCTCCGGATGGGCCCTACTCCTCTGTTGGAGAGGAACCAGCCATGGGATAGATGCTGGGGAGCAGATGCTGAAGTTCGATCTGGTGAAAGGGACGGCGACGGACGAGATGGCGAGGCTCGATTAGGGGCATGCGATGCTGACTGGCCATGGTGGAGAGGCAAGTAGAGCTATAACGAGATCTGATTTAGAGAGGAGACGGAGGTGAGCTAGGGATTTGGGAGAGGATGGAAGAGGAGAAAAGAAGACCTAGTCCAGACAGGGGTCAAGTAGTCCATGCCAACAAAAAATAATAGGAAATACTGATAGTTTGGGCCAAAGAAGAGAACGAGGGCTTCTCACGATCATATTTAAGCTCAAACATTTTTCTTCGAGTCCAAACGAACGCATTTGTGTTTGATTTGTATTTACCCTATTTTGTTCCTCTCGATAGTTTACTCAACTAGTTGGTTTCTCATGTTTGATTACATGTAACTGTTTCTCCCAGGCCGAGGCTCATGAACTGCCGAACCAAAGTGGACCCCCTGCTCATACTATGCGTGTTGAAGTAAATTGCATAGCCCCTTCTATCAGTTCAAACTTTTGGTTGCATTGGCTAGTGCATGCAATTGAATATGGTACCAGAGCAAGAGGTCCTAAGATCAAATCTCGACCACTGCAAGAATTTAAAAATATATATTGTGGCTCCTCAAACATGCGCCACAATATCCAAAGGGGAAATACGTAGGGTGAGTGTTAAAATAAATTGTCTAGCTCTTTCCACCAGTTCAAACTATTGGTTGCGTTGGCTAGTACATGCAATTCAATAGTATTGGAATAAATTGTCTAAACTTTTCTATCAGTTTGGACTCTTGGTTGTGTTAGCTAGTGCATGTAATTCAATATGATATCAAAGAAGAAGACCCTAGGATCAAATCCTAACCAACACAAAAAATAAAAATAAAAATTGTGGCTCCCCAAAACATACGTCACAATAGGCCAAAAGGCAAGGACGTAGGGTGAGGGCATCTCCATCGGGCCAACCCATCCGGACGACCCAAACGGTCAATTTCTGTCCATTTGGGTCAGTCCGCGGTGGCTTTTGGGTCGGGGCCCGGCCTGTCCGACCGACCGCGCCCAGCGGTGCGACCCATTTGTCTGCTCTTGGCCATAACCAATGCCGACGTAAATTCCAATATCTTCCCGCTGTCTCCTGTATTTCTTTCTCGCGACTTCTAGGTGTCTCCCACTGCGTCCAGGCGCCTCCATAAAAAAGGGGGGGGACGCCGAGATATCTTCGACCATACCCACGCCACCCAAGCACAAAACCACACCATGCCTGGCCGCCGTCGTTGTTCCGACGAGCTCCGTGGCAACCCCGACGCAGGCAGAGAAGAGGTGCCTGAGCGCCTCGTGGTGGCCGAACCCGCCGGAGTCTCCGATTCCGGGGCGCCCGCAGATTTACATGTTGCGCCCTAGGCCGCGTCACCCTTTCTACAACCGTCACTTGACCACCGGTGAGCCTTTCATGATGAAGGTGGCGGAACGCGTCTTCCCACCGGAGTACCGGCGATGGGACCAGCTTGCATTGGTGCCTGGAGACCTCCGGGAAGCGGTGCGGGCCAATCCCGACTAGGGTCACGAATCTGCGGGGCAGGAGCAGCCTGTCACTCGGCATGCCGATGTGGATAGCTACGGCGAACTGGATGCCTGGGTCGACCTCATCGGGCGACGACGACGATGAGGGAGAGCGTGGTGGCGTGCTGATTTGGCCGCTTCCTCCGCGCCTCCCTCGATGCCCACGGTCGGTACACCCTCCCCTCGATCCTTTGCCGCCGGCCATGGCTAGCTACAGGTATTGGAGAACGGAAAGGGGAAGGAGGAGAGAATGGTGTGGTGTGGGAGAAAATGTCCGTAGGCGGCCAGTTAAAAAGGCCCGGCATCGGATGCCGGTATGGAGGCCGAAGAGACGGCATTGAAGTGTCCAGTCAGGAGGCCAGGCGTCGGGCGGCGCCTGCAGCGGCGGTGGAGAGCGTGGCACCAGTCAGTCAGTGTGCCGCCTCGTCGGCATTGATGGCGCAGGCTGGCGCCGGTCAACCTTCTGACAGTGACTCTGAATCGCTGCCGCGGTTGTGTCTGAACCGGTGCCGCTGCGCGCATCTGAATCAACGCCGCGGTGGCTGACGGGTGGGCCAAAGACACCAATGGGCAGGACACGCCTTCCATCCGCGCGCGTCCGGACCGACGCAACTGTTTCACACATTTGGTGCACGGCTGGGTCGGTCCGCGCACGTTTGTCCGGTTGGGTCGTACCGCTGGGGCGCCCCGCACGTCCGCGCGGATGAGTTCGGACATGCTCGGACGGGTTGGACTCGGTGGAAATGCCCTGAGTGTTGAAATAAATTGTCTAGCCATTTTCATCAGTACAGATTCTTATTTAAACATGTCACAATAGGCTAAATGTCAGAGACGTAGGGTGCGTGTTGAAATAAACTGTTTAGCGCTCGATCAGTTCGGACTCTGGGTTGCGTTGGCTAGCGCATGATATTCAATACTCCATGTATATATAGTTTGTCCTTAAATTTGTTGGTTCCCTTTTCTAGGCACTTGACCAACGGATTCGTCCGGATGATGCGTATAGATAGCTTGATCAAATTCAGGCTTGCGAAAGCCTTTTTTCTTTAGCTTTTTTTTAAATAATACAATTTTATTTAATGATTTTGACATGTATGGCATGATTTTGAAAATTTACAAAACTAGCACATAGTCGGCTTCGGCCTGGCCGAATAGGCCAATCGGCATGGGCCAAGCCGAGTCAGCTCCATTCGGTCAGGAGCAGACCGACTGCATGTGGTCGCGTGGGTCGCATGCTCCATTTGGTCAAGCCCAAGATGAATGCCTATGGTCAGTCCCAAGTTGAATGTCCATTCGGTCAGGCCCAGACCGATTGCATGCTCCATTCGGTCAGATCTGGCCAAATGCCCATTCGTTCAGACAAGGCCGAATGGAAGTCACCAGGTCCGCCGCTTGGCCAGCTTCTCTCCTGCGCATTCGGCTTGAGCCTGACCGAATGCTCCATTCGGCCTGGCTGACAACCCAACATGCAGTCGGTCAGGCCCAGTCCGAATTGGTCCACTCGGTTAGGGCGAAGCCGATAATGTGCTACTTTTATAAATTTTTAAAATCGGGCAATACATGTCAAAATCATTAAATAAAATGTATTATTTAAAAACAATTTGCCTTTCTTTACGTTGTCCTGCTAATGTGTACTACTATGTTTTAGTTTGCCAAAAATGATATGGACCGGAGGTAGTATTCGACACCACCGAAAGATATAAACAACCAAATCATATACAGTTTACTTTTGTGGGTGTTTATATTTATGGTTTTATATATTTGTGAAAAATTGTACCATCCATGACGCGCTGTCATGATCGGCTAGTGTCGTGATAACTTCAGTGTGGGCGCATGCATCACATAGTATTCGCACCAGCAAAGACTAGAGAAAAATGACGCAAATTAGCAAAACACTGTGCAATCTTGCTGTCGTTGAATCTCGTCGTCTTCCCCATCAAGTACGTACGTGGGATCCTCAGCAGCAGCGACTAGGTACACTGTTGAAGAGTCGGTCATGGACGTGTCGCAACCAAAAGAAAACAACTGTTGATGGGTGGATGGCGACCGCACCAAACATGAGAAAAAACGTCGCAAGGAGAAAAGAAAAGCATATACTAGTACTAGTATAGATTTCACTGCACAAGAATTAATGACAGGCACGAAATTCATGCCGAGAGTTTTGTGAGAGAAAAAAAATCATGCCAGGAGGAGGTGCTTTCTCCCCTGCCTGCGCCACCGCCTCGTGGCAGGTCCGGCCAGTCCAGGGAGCCGGTTCTGCCACACCACGTCCGCTCTCCAGTAGTCCAGTGCACCGCAGCAACAGCAGCACCGTCCACGGCTACACATGCAGCAGGCGCCGGCCCGGCCCCTGCCCCTGCCACGGTAGCCCACCACGTGCGGCTAAACGCCAGTCCATCACTCCCATGTCTGTCGCTGTCATGTATGTCCACTGACGGTGCGCGCCCCGGTACGGCAACTAGTACGTACGTAGGCAGGCCGGCGCGGTGGCCGGTGAGACGATGCCACGGCCGTTCCGCGCCACCTCCTCGCGCGCCGGGCGTTCGACCTGGGCCACCGACGCGCGCGGCCGGTCGCGGCATGTAGCGGGAGCGGGAGGGCACGTCACGGCATGTAGAGGCGGTCGCGGCACTTGCAGCGCCACGCCACCGGGTAGTACTCCGTGGTGACCAGCACGCCCGGCGGCACGGACACGTGCACGGGCGCGCACGGGGTGCAGCTGCCGCACTTGGACGTGCACCGCGGGGGGTGCGACCCGGGGCCGCCAGACAACAGCCGCCGTCCGGCGCCGGCGCCGCCGTGGTAGCCAACATCGTCGTCCTGCAGCCACACCAACGAAAGCCGCTCGTTAGGAGTAAAAATCACAAGTGAATATCCTACTGTAGTATTATCTGCGTAATAACTCAATCAGGCACGTACGTGCGCGCGCGCGCGTGTGGTCCGCGAGGACGTGCGGTGTCCATATGAAAAGTGTACGGGCAGCGACGTGTGTGTAGTATGGTCGCTAGCTCCGCAATGGGCCACGGGGCCCCGCCGCCGTGGAAGGCCTGTCGGTCGGAATCTAGGTGTGCCGTACGCCGTCGTGAGCTGGCCGGTCGGTAGTCTTTGTTCATGATGGAGCAGCGACCCAGCGAGAGCGACGCGACGACGGCGCCGGCCCTAGCTAGCTAGCTAGCCGAGGAAGGATGTCATCTCAGCGTCCTTAGTTTCGACGCATCGATCTAGATGGATTAGGGCGCATGCAACTCACGATCTCATGTGATTTGGCTTGTCGTCAGATGCATCAACATGAAAACTTGCAATATGATCTAGCTAGGATGACATCTTATTCTCTTCTTGCCTTGGCATGCATAGATGTGAGACATGCACGGTGGCTTGCTTACATGCATGAACGGGGAAGCTAGAAAGAAAAGCAGGTCTAGAACTTGACTAAGCACAAGATAGATGTCGCAACTCACCAGATCATCACCGGCGTGGGTCGCTGCTCCGGCCATCCTCCCGGAATCTGTCCAGTGAGAGGAAACTGGAACCAGTTAGTAGTAAACAACAACTCAATCCACCGTAGCATGCATATCCAAGGAAACAGTCTACAAAACGGAGCTAGAGTTGCGGAACGGTTCAAATAACACCTTTCGAGAAAGCAGTACAGGTATAGCTTAGCATGAAACTCTACACGTTCTCGGTCCTCTCTCAGATCTGAAAGCTGAGCCGGCCATTTAAGGTGCTAGCTCAGCCTGTCAGAGCGAGTTGAGGAAAGCAAGGAAGAAGAGCAAAAAAACAAGAAAGATAGTACTCCTAGTTGCAGGAGAAAACGCAAGAGCAAGCATCTCCTAGCTCAGCTCGGCTCAGCACAGCGCTTACATACCCGAACGGCCGAGCGCGCCACCGCCCCAGCGCGCGACGGCGAGGCAACAACCGCAGCAGAGGGAGGCGACGACGAGCAGCCTTAGCATGGACGACCGGCGGCCACTGTACCCCGGCCGGCTCCCCCTCGGCGGCGGCATTACCAGATTCTTGGTTCGCGGAGAGCGTGGAGAGTGTGCACTGCCCGCCTGTGGATGGATGGAAGGGAAGGGAGAAACCAAGGCCAAGGCCAAAGCCAGAACTAGGCGAGGAAGAAGAGGACAGGGGGACGAGGCAGGGGAGGTGGTTGTGGGGGTGCCGACCGCTGCTGCTCGCCGGCACTGTTCAAGCCGCATCACATCTCCGAGTCCAGCTCCCCTGAGTAACTGCTATATATACACCCGTTGGACCTGGCGCGGCAGTCGCTGCCCAGGCGCCACTCCGGCTACCTGTCTATACACACACGCACACCCGTAGCGCAGCTCGATCGCAGCTGGGGGCGCAACTTAAATATCGGGCGCGCACAAAGTACGGCGTACGCTCGGTGCGTTCACCTACACATTGTATACCTGTACGGCTTTGAATCTTTCTGCTTGTTGTGTGCAATACTACTGTGTTTACCTACAAGCATTCTACTACTACCACCAGCAGTAGTATGGTACTGTGGTGTACTCCTACACGGGACCGACCTCTCTGGAGTCTGAATAGATAGATAGATGCTGGTAAAAAGTCGGATATAGATTTGCTTTGCGCGTCGACGTGCAAAGGCCATCATGCGTGCATGTTCTTTTCACTCCAGGGCGTAGCGGTAAAAGGCTAGTAATCCATTTTTTTTTGCGGGGATCTTTTTTTTCCTTTCTTTTTGCTCGTCTGGCTTAACATCTTCTTGTTGTGTCTTTGGTTGCTGGAGTGGCCTGTACGGCTGGTTGCGTGGCGATTAACACGAGTATGCGCAGCAAGGAGAGCAGAGGACCACCAGCAGAGATGTTGCAATGCGTGCGTGCAGAGGCACTGGCACTCCACTCCACTTCTCGGAGCCTCTTGCACTTGCACGCACCATGGTTTAATTACAACATCCGTGGTCCAGACTACGGAGGAGCGTGGCTGTCTGAGACTGAGAGAGACCGCCCGACCGTACTTACGTGGCAAGCCAAGTTCCGGTCTTCATTTCCGGGGTCAAGCGTTCTGCACCTATTTGATTCGTCTAACATTTCACAGGAATTTACGCCACTCGTCTCCCTCCGTGATGCATGCACCGGCTCATGTCTCTTTACTTATCGCCAGGAATCAGGATTATTTTCCGGGCCGGCGTGCTTCTTCTCCTGCTGAATCATCATCATCACCGCTGTAAAGATGGGATCCGGAGTGGGCGTACGTCTACCTCTCTCTCTCTTTTGGTGGTGTATATGTAGCTAATGTCGTCAGTCAAAGCGAGCGTCTTTGTTTGCGCGCTCGTGGGAACCCGTTTTCAGTCAGGTGGGCTCTATTTTGTCAGCTTATCAGATCTCACGCTATGGACAGTGATGGGTTTGGATCTTGTTCACGTCCATTACCTAGGGATGATAGCGTTAGGGCTTGTTTTTTTAAAGAAATTTTATAGGATTCTAATTCATAGGAATTTTATAGGTTTTCATTTTATAGGAATTTTTTCAATAGAGTGTGTTTGTTTTAAAGGAATAAATCCTACAAAATTCCTATGCATTGCTTTTATACACTACAATCCTATAGGATTTCTAACAAAAGGTGAGACCTTTTGAAAAAAAAAAATTATGTGTCTATGACAACTATGACATGTACCTAAAACCTATGAAATTTTTTACATTTTTTCTGCGGTGCAATCAAACAGCTTATCTTACCGATTCTTACATTTATCATTCCTGTAGGATTCTAAGTGTCACATCAATCTATTCATGCACTATTTCTATTCCTATATTTTACAAATCTTTTGAATCAAACGAGCCCTTAGACTTAATATTTGTATTTTTTTTTTGAACAAAGATAGGTCCCGAAGGACCTAGATACTGCGATTAAATGCGGTGGGTACAAATACAACAAGGACCAAAAGAAAAAAAGAAATTACACTCAGGTCCTCAACTATTACATCCAACACCCTACAGGTTGAAGTTGAAACGCAATCCAATCCCTGCAAACCGCACCTCGCTCGCCTCAGAACGCAGCCGTCGTCACCGGCGCCGGGGACGACACCACTTGGGCCAGCGACCACGTGAGTCGCCGCGCTGAGGGAGAAGAAAGGCCGCCCATGGCGGTTGAAGAAGCTTGGGCTCCACAAGCACTCGAGCGCAGCGTGGCCATCCTCTTGGCCAAAGATAGCGGTTGGCAAAGAGCTTCCGCTTGGAGAACGCCGAAGAAATCGCAGTATCGCCGCCTGGGAAGGGCGCCAGGCGGCCCCCTTCTTCACAGACTGCATTGGCGACAGGCCCTCGCCCCTTCTTTCCCTCGCCACCACGGCCGGCCGAGAGAAGGTCGAAGAACTGGTCGCCCTCGTAGTCATAAGGAAGCCCGCGAGCTTTACGTCCGAGCCGCCGAGACTGCTCCTCCACCTGCAGGCTCCATCCACTAGAGCAGGAAGAAGGAGGAGGTCCAGCGACCTCCTGACGCCGCTCGCCAGCGTCCAGGAGTAACTCGAAGGCTGAGTGATTTGCTGCCGCCCATCAGAACCCAGTCCACTCCCCCCGCCGCCACGGTCGGCCAGAGCAGGCACCAGATATGGGGTCAACACCTCCACACCCACTGCCCAAGCAGCTTTATTCGAGATGGCAGCACTCACCGCCGTCTCCTCCTACCTACCATGGACAAGAAGGAGCCCAAAGAGGAGCCCTAGGACGCCCGGGATCTGGCTGCTCAGACCCCTAGATCCGCCGCCAACAACGGGCATAGAGCCCACTACCGGCATGACGCCACTAATCCTACTCCTAGCTACTCCGGCGCCACTTCCCATCCATCTCCAATCGGCTATTCCGGTGGAGAGGAGCCGGGAAGGGCTCGGTCGGCGGAGGGGAACGCTCAGGTACTGTAGAATGAGAGGGAGGGGAGGGGAGGTTAGGGAGGCCTTAATATTTGTATTATGGTATGTTGTGCACCGATCATGGAGTAGTACTCCACGTCAGTCCGTCATGACTCCTAGCCTAGCTGTAGCGATCGGATCTTATCCCTTGTACCAGATCGCTACATGCCTCCTTTGTAATCGCCACGCTCAGGGCTCTTCTGAGCTATATCAACACGCATCCGATACTCCTAACGGAGTCATCGTTCCTCCCAAACCTAGTCGCTCGACATGGTATCAGAGCAACCTCTTCCATGACCTAGCCGCCAAAAATCAATCCACACAAAGCCAAGAAAAATCACGTCATCGTCGCCGCTACAAGAAACAGGACTACAACCGGATCCTCCCTGGTGGCCATGATGTCCTCGTCCTCATCATCGACGGCATTCTCCGCTGCCCTTGGATCCCCTCCCTCCTAGAAGCCGGTGCGGCCTAACTTTCTCTTCTGGAAGACCATCGTCTACCCTTCCCTTCGTGGTGCTCAGGATCTCGGCTTGCTCGATGGCACAAACGCTGCGCCGACGAAGACCTTAGAGGCTGAAGATGACGACCACAAGAAGATCACAATCCCCAACCCTTCCTATGCAGCATGGCTCTTGCGGGATCAGACGGTGTTGGGGTTTCTCGTGAACTCGTTGTCGCCGGAAATCATACCCCATGTTGTTGGGCTTGAAACATCACATGCTCTCCACCCACCCCCGCACGAAGATCAATCGTCTTCGTGAGGCGCTGAACAACACCAAGAAGAACGAGATGGCCGCAACACATTTCTTTGCGAAGATGAAGAGCTTTGGCTCTAAACTCGCTGCTGCGAGCGAACTTGTTGATGAAGACAAAATGGTTGGGTACATCCTCAGCGGTCTCGATGCCAGCTATAACTCCCTCGTGGCCTTCGTCAACAGCAACCCCGGTACCACACTTGATGACCTTTTTAATCAAATTTGTGCTCTTGATCTTCGCTAAGAGATGCTCTCAGAAACAGGGCAAGACACCGGCTTCACCTCCTCCGTCAATGTTGCCACCCGCCCATCTTGTGACAACAGCCGCGACTCTCGCGCACGTGATGACCGTGGATGCTCTCCTGACCGTAGTGACCGTTTCTCTCGTGGTGACCGTGGTGGCGGGGATCATCGTGATGATGGAGCGCGTTGGCGGCACCGTGATAATCAGGGGCGTGATGGCGACCGTGATGGACGTCATGATTGGTGTCATCATGATGCTGGTCGTGACACACGGCATGAAGATGGTGGTCGACGCCGTGATGACGATGGTCGCCGTCATGGCGATGGAGGAGGGCATCGGGGTGATGGGGGCACCACCGTGGTCATGCCCCACCCTTCGTCGATGTGACTTGTAAAATATGCAAGATTCATGGTCACCCTGCTAGTGCCTACTGGTGGCGTTATCAAGACCGCAATGACTCTTATGATGATGGAGATGAGAAGGGTGCCCATGTTGCATCCTACGGCCTTGACACCAACTAGTACCTTGATTCGGGTCTATACGGGCGCATTTGGTAGGCTGCATCCAGTCTAGCCAGGCCCACTGGCGTAGAGAACGACATGTTTGGTTACCTAGGCTACCCCTTGTTGTGTCTAGCATGAGTATTAAAGCGGGCCAGAGCCAAGCCTAGGGACAATGGCCGAATCAGCCGTTTCCATGGAGCCAGCCTCGGTTGGGTGCAAAATGGGCTGCCATTGCCCAACGGTTGCACGCATGGGGAAGCACGGGAGACGCAAATAACTCCCTCCCTACTTTGCCTCGCTTCCTGTCATCGTCCCACTCCGCTAGTCAGAGCAGCCATGTCCCGTCCCATCGGAGAGACCGATGGCCTCCTCCTCTCCTCCTCTACCACCTCCTCCGGATAGTCTTCTCGCTAGAAAGGTAGTGCCCCACGTCAAGCACACACCCCGCAATAAGGTGGGTCGCTCCCTCCAGCACGCCGTTGCCGAGTACGAGGCGGGGGATTTAGGAGCGCGGTGGATCCAGCTGACCCTGTCGTAGTCCTGTCTCTACGACGGCCGTCGCCACTTTCGAGGGTGCCGTGCGAGGCATCGGTTAGGGCTGCAGTGGTTGGGGCGATACGATCCATGGGGATTGCATCAGGGGTTTTCCCTGTCCCAACACGCTTTAGCACCAACCCCTCCACCAGCGAATTGAGGGCGGCAGCTCGAACATAGGGGGCGCCGGGTTGGAGCGACGACATGGCCGGGCCGCCGAGTCGAGACATGTCGTTCCCGCCGGGGTTCGGTCTGATCCCGGTAGGGTTTCCTGCCTTGCCCTCGGCATTTCCGCAAGGACTAGCCACGGCAGTAGCAAGCGACACCCCCTCTGGGAAGGACGCACCCAGCTCGACCGCTCTAGCAGCCGTCGCTACGACCAAATCCGCCACTGCTTCACCAACACCTCCAGTGATTAGGTCGTCCACTGCTCTGCCGCAGGTAAGGGTTTTCTTTTCCCCATATGTTCTTGTTTCCTCTATACAAATTGATATGTTTGCTTGCTAGAATGTGTTACGTATGAATGCTGGCAATGTAGATTACAATTTGTTGCTTGATATGTGACCATTGCGCAAGGGAAGATCAAATTTTGCATGTGGAGTCACTGCCATTTTTGCCTGTGTAGATGCTTGGCAGTACCATTATGCATGTGTAGATGAATGTCTTTTTCTTTTTTGCTTGACTAGATGCTTGGCAGCACCATTACGCAAGTGTAGATGAATGTCATTTCCTTTTTTTGCTTCTCTAGATGCTTGGCAGCACCATTATGCATGAGTATAGATGAATGACATTTCCTTTTTTTTGCTTGTCTAGATGCTTGGTAGCACCATTACACAAGTGTAAATGAATGCCATTTCCTTTTTTGCTTGTGTAGATGCTTGGCATCACCATTAAGCATGTGTAGATGAATGACATTGCCATTTTTGCTTGTCTATATGCTTGGCAGCACCATTATGCATGTGTACATGTATGTCATTACCATTTTGCTTGTGTAGATGTTTGGCATCACCATTAAGCATGTGTAGATGAATGATATTGCCATTTTTGCTTGTCTAAATGCTTGGCAGCACCATTATGCTTGTGTACATGTATGTCATTCCCATTTTTCTTGTGTAGATGCTTGGCATCACCATTATGCATGTACTGATGAATGATATTGCCATTTTTTCTTGTCTACATGCTTGGCAACACCATTATGCATGTGTACATGTATGTCATTGCCATTTTGCTTGTGTAGATGCTTAGCATCACCATTAAGCATGTGTAGATGAATGGCATTGCCTTTTTTGCTTGTCTACATGCTTGGCGGCACCATTATGCATGTGTACACGAAGCAATTGCAATGTACCAATCTCTGTACAACTGACATTTATCTGTTTGATTTGCACAATGCATTTGCTAGTATTTTCTGACCAGTTCTGATCGGCGAGGTACCCAAGCAGGACTAGGACACCTTGTGCAGGAACACAGTTCCTCCTATGCCTGGGTATGAGGACTTCATCCGAGACCTCCCCCCTCAACGGCTAGACCAGCCCTCAACAGCTTGCTGGCGGAAGTGCAGACGAGGAAGACGAAGGAATGTCAGGGCCACAAGCCTCGCCTTGGTCACCGCATAAATCAGGACCTCCCTCATCGCTTCTACGTCCAGATCAAGGCCACGGACCTGACTGTACTCTAGCTCCCGGAAAGCATGAAGGCGGTAGTGCTGATGCAGCCGCAGATAAGGCAGCAGGTCTGCACTCCCCCCTGAAGACCTCCTCCTTCTGTGAGTACAGTGTGCATCTGCAGATGTTCGAGCGACATGTGTACTTCATGAAGGGTTGGAGTGAGTTTGTGTCGAAGATCAAGCTCTGGGTTGGGGACGTCCTCGACAAGCAGAAGGGCTTCAAGATGAGTCTCTTCAGGGCTTTCAACAACACAGAGGAGTTGATCACCTGCGACAAGCTCATATGATCGTCCTATCTTCTGTTGATTCTATATATAGTCTAGTTTGTATGTTGGATGCTTTGTTGAACCATTGCCTTCTAGGTGTCTTTTGGGTCAGGGTTGTGTACATTTGACATGAACAAACTATCAGGTGCCATGGGATGCACTTGATTATGAGCTAACCTGGCTAGTCTAGTTGCTATGCTCCGTTCTTGTGTGATCTGTTCGAAGTGTTGTGTTGGTGTGTTGCGGTAAGATCATCATATTTTAATGTGGTGAGTGTTTCAGCATGTGTGCAAAGAGAAGAACCTGGCTATACACCAAACACCATTTTTTTCATCTGTTGGGAAAAACAGACAACCAAACAGACTGCAATCTAAACCAAAGGATACGACCTAGGCTACCAAACGGGCTGCAAAAACTGGCCCAGCCCACGCTCACAACGCGCAGTGCCACGGCCGCCCTACGAGATCTCTTTGATGATGAGCAACAACCTAAAATTAGACAAACGTCGATCAATGGTGGCGTAGCACGCACTGCACGAGCTAGCACTAGCAAACCTTTGCATTCTAGCTAGGGCTCTAGGCTTTTGCACCTGCCACATGATTCCTAGTGAGGTGAGGTGAGTGACGCTGCGACGTGCCATTTCATCAACCGACTGCTCGGTCGTCGTGGTTTCCGTCCGGCTGGACCTTTGGGACCAACCGGGAGGATCTGCGCCTGACCAATCCATCCACGCATGGCATGGCAGGGCAGGGCAGGGTAGCTCAACGGCCAAATAATTGGATGGCTCCAAGAGGAGGATTCCCTGCCCGCTACCGAGCCCCGGCCTGCGGTTTTCAGCCAAAAACTAACCAAAACCAGACCAAACCCAACCCGGTGCAATGCATGCACGCCAACTGAGAGAAGTCGTCAGAAACCGAAGAAGAGTAGGCCGGGCGGCGCACGTTTGCAGAGGAATCCCGGCCGAGACACGCTCACACGCACCGTCTTGTCCCTTCACCTTCGGCCATGCCCTGCCTGCCCTGGGCGTACTAGTACGTATACTGAGTACTGACCTTCTCCTGCCGCTACCGCTCCGTCTTCCAACTCCCAGTACACACGGCGAGTGAGTACTGCGTCGAGGCGTGTGAAAGAAAGATGCAGGTCGACGGGGTTCGGGGTTCCCTCGTTATCTGAAACCCTGGACTACGAAGAGGCTTTGTACGTCCAACGTTATCCGCGCCCGACTGACCCGTGTGAGCCGTGCCTTCCGCCTCCGAGGAGTCCGGCACCGCCTCGCCTCGTGCAAGAAGCAGTAAAATTCCGGTGGGGTTCGGTGCGAGGAGCACAGTAACATTCTGAGCAGAGCTAGGAGTGTGACATCGGAAGAATTAAAGGCGGGCAGAGGCACTCGGGCACGGCACGGGCAAAGGTTGAGTCACATCGGCTTGCTGCGACTGGGAGTCGGGATGGAGGGATGGATCGTCCCTGCCTGCCTGACTCATCACAGACGAGATCGGAAACCGGAAAGGCATCTCGCGCCCGCTCATGTGCTCCAACACTGCCACATGTTGCTGTTTCCTCTCTCTGCTGCACTATGTGTGTGAGGCTGGTAGCGACACACCGGCGCCTACTGTTGTTGTTCACCGCTGGTGCGTGCGTGGCACTATGTCCGTGCCCTATGTATGTTGCTTGCTTGATTGTGTGTGTGTGTAAATAATGGAGGCCGGGTGAAACCCAGTCCGACCTCCGGTGTGCAGATTTTAAATTAAGGGTTAATCTGGTTACGAGAGAGAGTTATTTGGGGACTTCTTCTGCCCGAACCCGGTTTTCTGACCATTGTTTGTCTTCATCCAAGGAAGGAAAACCCCGGCATGGATGCACTTGTTGCTCGCACAGTGCCCGCACTACCAGGGGCTACGCTCTACGCATGTGCTGGCTAAACTCTTCACGCGAGACCGCCGTGTGATCCATCCATCGCGTGGCGACGATCTAGCAGACAGATTTTCCAAAAGGGAGCAGGCCTGGGGTCCCATGAACCAACCCCATCATCGCCTCTAGTTTCACCAGCTTTTCTGGCACAGTGTGAGCTATATATTGCGATTAAGGCTACTTACTCATCGGTATCATCTGCCCGTCTATCTATGGCCCTACTCATTGACAAACACGTCCGCTGCAGGGCAAAAACTATTGCCAGATTGACCGCTCTTGGTTCTTCTAGGAGTAGATTTTTCGTTCCAATACAGGTGAGGTGCTGATCTAGCAAATGTGCTGGAACAGAACTCATCGGGGTTTGAGGAATACTACGAGCGAAAATTATGATGGAGTATATTCCTAAACAAGCTACGGTATGTGAAGTGCGAGGTGGAGATCTCGTACTCGTTTGAAGATCGAAATCGCCATAGCAGCCCCGATACCTCCGCCGCCATTCCAGACCACCAGACAGCGGTCGAAAGACACAGCGCGCGCGCGCCAGTTGACACCTTTCACGAGTCGAAATGGAGAGAATGTCAGGCAACGCAACGATTTTGTTCAGTTCAAGTTGTACAGATCAACCCACCTCTGACGCTTTGAGGCTAGCACCAATGGATCGTCTTGGACTCTCATCTCGCATAGTGGACCAATGGTGAAATGGGTTCATGTATGACACTTGTTTAAGCATAGTAGTACCTGCAAACTGAAAACAATGACACTGCTGGCTGGTCATCATCAGAAACCAGTTTCATTTTATCTGAATCTCAAATTCTAAACAAGTCACAGTTACTATGTTTCACGAAACTACCAATGTCATAACCGAAAACTAAAGAAAACTAAAGAATTCATCTATAGTACACAGAGCTTTTTCTTGGATTAGTACAAAGGGGAATGCTGGGCGTCTATACAGCAGATTCAGGTTACCTATCAGAGTGCCATGTGGAACAAATTTCGAGTTTACCAGATTATACGCCCATGCTACAGAAGCTGTCAACTGGTCTAAAAACTGTAGGTGAAAGGCGACAGCAAATAAACAATCGGCGAACAGTTTTAAGATATATACTTCCTCTGTAGCATTATACCAAAATGTCTTATATTTTGGAATGGAGGTAGTACTCACTATGTTCACTGTTTCCTGCACAAACTGCCAATGTGCCTCGACACATAATTAGATGGTTCAGGGAATTAAATCATCATGTTGATGGAGCCACAGGCCCACATTAGTCTCAAATCTAGTCTTATTTATTGCAACAGCAAGGCCAAAGCGAAAAGAAGGAAAAGAGTATGGACATCCATGTGCAGCATAACATTTTAATGTTTTCAAATATGCTAGGAAGTTCAAAAATAATAACAGGCCAATACAAGTACTATGCAGCTAATACTTTATCCTCTAAGCAACGAAACAGTACTAGGTTATGAATCAGAAGTGTTGTTTAATGCCCTCATTTTCTAATAGAAAGGGAAATTTCAGATTGTCACATTTAATGTCATAATAAAATAACCAAAAGGGCATAGTCTTGAAAAAAAAATTAACCAAAAGGAAATGCGTGCTACTACTCAGCCAAGGGCTAATGTTTGCACAAGTTCTAAGATATAGTCATATAGAAGTTGTCTGGATAATCATGGATTTATGATAGGCCGCATTATGCTAAAAACCTCTGATTGCATGGTCAAATCAAACAGTAAGCGTTTGGATCATCACACGTCGGAAAAGGAAACAATAAAATAAAATGAAAGCATTCAGTCCATGACAATTATAAATATGTCACAGCTTGTGTTATTCTCATGTATCAATAGATATAAACAGCATAGATCGAATACCAGATGTTTAAAATCAACTCGGTGAGACATCTCTATTATATATATCACACGATATAGCTACTGTTTCCCACCTAAAACTTTTTCAAGTTTACCAGATTATACGACCATGCCGCAGAAGCAAACAACTAACCTAAAAACCGTAGGTGAAAGGCAACAGCAAATAAACAATCTGTGAACAGTTTTAAGATATAGCCACTATGTCCACTCCTTCAAAAAAATAAAAAATAGCCACTATGTCCACTGTTTCCTGCACAAACTGCCAATGTGTATCAACAAATAATTAGATGGTTCAGGAATCAAATCATCATGTTAATAGAGCCACCCCACATTAGTCTCAAATCTAGTCTTACTTATTGCAACAGAAAGGCCAAAACGAAAATGAAAAGGAACAGTAAAGTATGGACATCTATGTGCAGCATAACATTCTAACATGTTAAACTATGCTAGGCAGTTCAAAATAATAACCAGGCAAAGAAAAGTACTGTGCAGCTAATACTTTATCCTCGAACCGTTGAAACACTGCAGGTTACGACCCAGAAGTGCTCTTTAACGCCCTCTCACTTTCTAATAAACAGGACAATTTCATAAAATGTCTTAAAAGAACCAAAAGGGCATAGTCTGGAGAAAACATTAACCAAGAGGAAATGCATTCAATTACTCAGCCAAGTTCTACGATACAGTCATAGTATAAAAGCTTTCTAGATAATCATGGACTTATGCCAGGCCACAGGTCAAATTGTCTTTAATCCAGATTATGGTGAAAACTCTGATTACAGGGTGAAACAAATAGTTAGCATTTGGATCAACACACAAAAAAATGACACTATTAAAGAAAAGGAAAGAATTCAATCCATGAAAATTATAGATATGTCGCAGTTTTTTTTTTTTTTCATGTATCAGTAGACGTAAACAGCATATATGGAGGGACATTTCTGTTATATCTGTATCACACGATACAGCTACTGTTCCCCACAGAAATAAAACTTATATTTACTCTTCCACCACAACTGCTTACAATAGGAGCAGTGTCAAAATAGCATGATGAAACTGTCATAATGACAGTCCAAATTTGTCAGGGCAAACTAAGAAGACTGTAAGACATGCAAATGTTTACAAAAATTATCTTCACCCTGAATTCGAGTCAGGAAAATGATGAAACATCTCACTGCAATTTGCACCAGAAAACAAAGCTTTCAATATCTTTCCTAAGATATCTCTGTCATTGATAGTGCACCAGTAGTAAACTTTCCAGACAACAGTGTAACATTAACAACATATCTTATGTTCAACCTATCGCTTGTATGATACTAAGAATTCATAAAGCATTATCATAGCATATACTACATCAGAAAATGACAACAGATAGAGCACCACTACATATGTGGATAAGAAGGTTCTTTACAAACCTACCTTGTACTGTATGTCTAGCGACAACTGTAAAATGCAGTATTCTTAGTATCCATGGTGTTAATTGACGACGTTGGGTTTAGTGGCGACTTCAGGACAACTGGTGGCTTCTTATCTGGCACCAGTGTCATGGGTGCAGTACCATCAAGCATCCTGACTACCCTTCGCATACCAGGCCGCTTCCGACAGTCTGGATGCACACAGCAGAGGCCTACAAGCAGCACCCGTCGCATCTCCTCTGCAACAAACCGTCCCTCAAGCCGCTGGTCAGCTGCATCAACCAGCCTACGACGACCCCATAGACTCCACACCCAGTCAACAACTGCAGTTCCCTTCTCTGTTGGCCTCCGGCCGGTGGCCACCTCCAAAGCAAGCACTCCGAAGCTGTAAACATCAGAACGCTCTGATGCCACACCTGAATGCACATACTCTGGTGCGAGGTATCCCAGCGTGCCTGCTGGCTGTGTTGCCAAAGGCACTCCGCCGTGGCTCACCACGCGAGCAAGACCAAAATCACCTAACCGAGCATTGAATTCCGCATCAAGCAGCACATTTGATGACTTGACATCACGGTGAAGAATGCGGCGGTCACATTCATCATGCAGAAATGTAAGTGCCGATGCAACACCAAGCACCGCCCCAAACCGTGCCTCCCAGGGAAGTGTTGCTCCACCCTTGGTGTGAAGTGCACTGTCAAGATTGCCATTGGGCATGAACTCATAAACAAGCACCAGGTCATGCTCACCGGAGCTCCACCCAAGAAGTGGCACCAGATTGGCGTGATGTGGGCAATCAAGCATGGCACGAAGCTCACTACCAAACGCCTTTAAGCAGTGCCGCATAGCTTGAAACCGTTTGACAGCAACCCTTGAACCAGAAGGGAGAACCCCCTCAAACACAATGGCGCCAGAGCCACCAATGCCGATCACATTTTCACTGCCGAAGTCCTTCGTTGCTGTGCGTACCACTTCCATGGGCAGCATCCCACGGAAGTTCTTGTCCTCGAACAGCACAGTAGGTTCTACACTTTTGCTGCCCTTTGGACGGCCAAGCCATAGAATAGAGCTGATGGCCAGGATAACCAGCAAGACCACGCCACCGAGAACTCCGCCCAGCACCTTGTAGAATAAGTGATGGTGGTGGTGATTTGCTGGAAGCGGCAGTGGGCTCTTGAACGACGCCTGGTCCTTGGGCGGTGGCGAAGGAATTGGGGAAGCCAACGCGTGTGAGGAGTTGGGGAAGCCGAAGGTGCGAAAGGTCCAGCTCTCGACGACGTGAAGCGCGAAGCCTTCGCCATTGGACGCCGAGAATCCCGCGTACATGTACGCGCGGAGGAGGCCGGAGAGGTCGACGTCGACGGAGAGCGCGGCCTTCTCGGGTCGGCGGGACGGCGAGTACGAGAGCCAAGCGCGGAGGCGGCGGAGCGGCGCGCGGTACTCGACCCAGGCGGTGATGGGCACGCCGGCCTTGAGGTCGACGCCGGGGCTCGCGGACGCGAGGGAGAAGATGGAGCCCGCGTCGAGCGCGACGTGGTTGCCATCAGGGTCCCGCAGCGCCACGTCGCGGTGCGTGTCGAGCTCCACGGCGACGGTGGACACGTCGGCGAGCTCGCCGTCGTCGGAGGCGGAGGCGGACGGGTAGAGGCCTAGGAACCCGTTGGAGGCCCCGAGGAACGAGCGCGAGGATGTGAGGATGAACGCGAGCCCGTCGCCATAGGATGGAGACGGCGCGATGCGGAAGGTGAAGCGGGTGGAGAAGGAGGCCTGCGCCGGGGCAGCGTGCGGGTCGAGCGGCGGGACGAGGAGGCGCACGGGATCCGAGAAGAGGGCGCGGCCGGCGCCGATGCCGTCGCTGGAGTTGGTGGTGAGCGCGATGGCGAGCGCGCCCGGGAGGATCGAGGCGGAGCCCAGGAGCGTAAGGTTGCTCGCCCACGAGATGCGGCGGTAGGAGGCGATGGCGGTGGTGGACACGTGGCGGCCCTTGGCGGCCGCGGTGGGAAAGAGGGGCACGGCAAGGAGGAGGAGGAAGAAGATGGCGGCGGTGGAAGACGGCGGCATGTCGATACGCGGCTAGGTTCTCCCTGGCCACATTGGCCGCATCGACGGTGGATTTGGGGGGTGGGTGGGTTTGATTTTGGAAGAAGGGGAGGGAAGGGGGAATGGGGGTTTTGCGCGTTGACTGGATGACATGTGGACCCAGGTTCAGCATATATTTTTCAGAATTCAGGACACTTTAAACGCTGCATTAGTGGTCCTAGATTGTGGGCCTCAAACTTCCAATCTAAAGCATCGTCTGTTTATGCCCACCGGAGGCACCAAAATGTATAGGCTTATCCATCCTGAAGAGGCCTGCCTCTCATGGAGGCCCATAGACCCGCAACAAAAAGTAGGCAGCAGCATGTCGCTATTAATTTGTTTTATATTCTCCTTTTTATACCCAAAAAATGTTTTATGTCACGAAGTTAACCAGATGAATATTTATCTACTCCCTCCGACCCAAATTAGTTGACTTAGGTTTGTCTAAATTTAAATGTATCTAAACTTGTTTTAGCGCTAGATACCTTCGAATCTAGACAAAACCAAGTCAACTAATTTGGGTCAGACGGAGTACCAAATTGCATGTATGAGAAATATTGCTCTACATAACACTAGGTAGATGCAGACCATCTCTTCAACATTGGAAGTGCCATATTTTAATCATTGGCCTAAGCAAACAATTATCTACATTTCAACCAAACACAATTCAAAAAGAATTACTTCAGGGTAACACGAAATAGTGGGGCCGCATATTAACCGAACAGTATTGTCAGGAGTGGAGCTAGCGAACCAAGGTATATGAACAACATTTATTTTGAGCATAACACTAGGTTCTGCAACACCATCCGTTCAACCAATGGCCATTGGTAGATAAAATAAATAACAAAGATCAAAATTAACCAAGTTAAATGCCTCAAGTTTAGCTCACAATGAACAGACATATCACACAATATACACTGATAAACCAATGTGGTTGTAACATATGCTAAATGTAGATTATCCCATGAACATATCTAGTGTCAGCTTTCTAATCATTGACACAAGCAAACATTACCTGCAGAATGAATCTAAACGTATGCAGCAGATAGATATTTTTTATTTCAATGCAAACTTAACTAGTGAAATAACTACCAGATTTTAGGAAACCAATAAACCGATAAGAAATATCAAAAATCGAAACATAGACGTAATAGTATGAAGATCAAATCCTAACCCTAGCAGATCTGAAGTGCATGTCATGTGCCAGCCTTCTACGGACCATCTACGTTCAAACCTACAGTAAGAAGGTGTTTGTAGGCCTTACCACCATGAACGAGTTGCAGAAGGTCGACGATGGCGGGATAGGTGAAGTTCTTGCTCACGAATGAATATGTGCGGTTGACATCGACGATTGTAGGACATGCAGAGTTCTTGATCATGGACCAACATGCACGGTCGGCGTCGACACAACGGAAATGGGGGTAAGCGGAGATGGAAGGATCTATCCTTCACCGGTCTTCAAGTCACCACATATGAATTGCCGGCGATATTGGGAGGGAGAGTGAGACGAAGGAGTAGACGATGAGGGAATTTTATGGCGCGTATTTTCGAAGTGACACGACGTCACATCCTCCTTCCCACGTGTGCAGGGGAAGGCTCCCTCTGTGACGTGGGGTGAATGCGGCAAATACTATAGGGGTAGTTTAGAGAGTAAGGCAAGCCGACGTAGGAGAATTCGGGAGCAAGATTGACACATGATGTACTCAGGTTCTGGTCCCCTTTAGTGGAGGATCCCTACTCCTACTATAATTCACTATATGATCATAGATTGATTTACATGGTGGTTCACTGCGCCATCTTCAAAACGATGTACAATGTATCCGTTACAATACACTTTGTGGTGCTATTGATATGTGGAACATCCTGGGCATACCATGTCCGTATATCGGTGTGCTCTTCAGTGGCACGTAAATAGGTAAAAGGGCTACCGGTTCCATGCAAAAAAAACATGCCAACGCGGTGCATGCAGGAGGGTCAAACCTTGGCTGGTTGCTATAGATGATGTGACCTTATAGACGCGGTGAACCCATAATAATAAAAAATATACATACATATAAAAAAAGGCTAACTGGAGCTACAAAATAAATTAAGCAAAGAAAAGCGAAAACACATTATGTAAATCAGCAGCTGATTAAACAATGAGTAGTGACATAGGGAGTAATTAGGATTAGTTTCACTACCTAAAATGCATTGATAAATCTAAAAAATTGTTACAAAGTAGCAAATCGCCAATCTGGCTTGTAGTATCATCAGCGTTCTACACATCTTTCCTACGTACTTGTTCAAACTTGTTCTCATCGATCAGTTTACATGCAAAGTATAAGGACAATGCTTCGATAAAAATTGTAACATGAGTTTCAGATTATGGACATCGATGCAAACATTTGTACCAACTTCTATCACTAATTAAACAGAAGCATCAAACATGCAGATACTGCTGCTGAGGGAGCTTAGCAAATACACACATTTTCTATGGGAACATAGCATTCCTACTACTCAACAAGTGCATCAAGATCCCTGACAAAGGTTCATTACACTGTTGCAGCTATTGTCCACCTAGGAAGAGTCATTGGACTCACCACACAACCTAGCCTACCAAGTTCATGGGCGGCCAAATTACATATTCACTTACTAAAACAGAACTGGAAGTAATCAAAATTTTGGATACATAGGCTCCTGGCTTCTTTCACCAGTACACCAATTGTTGACTTGCCTGTAACTATCACTGGTAAATGCAAGCTCCGGGATGGAGGATTCAGATTCAAAAATAACACGGTCTGGCCCCATATTCATTGCAGTAGCAAGACATGCCACAACTTATGATTGCAGAGGATTCTAAAATGCACTACTAGTGCTTCTTTGCCCGCACCAGCACCAACAAAGTCACCAAACTAGTCGCATATTGCACATCCCCACCCTCCAGCACCACTTGTACTATTAAAAGCTCCGTCATGATTCACGAAGTTGTCCGGTGGTTTTGTCCATCTTACCTTGTGAAGTGGCTTTTATGGCTTGTTCTCAACCCAATGGCATACCTCTTTGGGAGCTTATTATGGTGCCATTTCTCCTGCATTGGCTTTGCTCCCGACACTCCACTATTCCCAGATGAGAACCATTGCCTTCAGTTTGGTCACCTCACTTTCCTTGGACATCTCCTCTAGCATTGTGTGAGGAGAATTGCAGGCCAACTCTTTGGAATTTAGGAAGACATGGCAACACTTAATAGCAATATATATGCATGCCCATTGCAAAAGTGGACATGGACATGATCAAGAAAAGAGACAATTAAACTGTAAACAAATTGATCATAAACCTCTTTACAGTTTGCAAATATAGCGATGAAAGGTAGAGAACTATCAACACTTACGAAATTTTTTAAAGTTATTTTACGCAAGAAGTTGCCTAAACTTATCACAGTAACATCCCATAAAGTTGACAGAAAAGAGTGTACAACTGAAAACCACTCTGTCTAATGTACTACATGATTTTATCTTTGTGGGGAACTCTTTCTCCAATATCGGAAATAGAGCGGACATGATTTGCTACACCATGATTAATGAAGAGTCATTACTATATTTAACATATCAAGTAAATGGTCGGCAACCACAAATCCAAGTTGAATCGCATAAAGCATCAAGAGGAAAGCACCAGATAAGAATGTGAACTTGTGATCAAAGTTGAGCTAGCCCTGAGCGTTCATCCTAAGCCATTGAAACAAATTAGTATCTAGGCATGAGAACTCCTTAAAAAGGAACCACAAAGAAGAAATGATTAGATTTAAAAAAACACATTAAAAATAAGAACCACAAACAAATAACTTGTGAACAACTTTTAAAAAAATCAATAAGCATATCCCCACGATTCATGTATTTAGATTGACCATGCTTGACCTGAGAGACTCGGACTGAATACAAACTTTTTCCCTTGGATTAAGCAACACTAACAATACATCTACCACATCCATCACCCAAGAGGACATAATCAGTATTATCTAACCTGCGGATATTGTAAGAATAAATAAAATCTAACTTGCAGATCCAAATCTTAGCAGCCTAACAGCACTACACATGTTATTTGTATTGTAATTACCTTGCAATTTTTGTCTAAAACATAAAGCGAGGCAGGTAAATAAGTTGCAATTTAAGTCAAATGGCTTATCAACATAGCTATGCGAATTCAATATACCCAATAAGCTTCATATCTGAAGTATGTCTCGGTTATAAATCATCAAAAATTACAAAATATAAGGTTCAAGTATATGATATACTCGGAGAACAGAAAAGTGACCACCCAAGATATAGATGTACTAACCATGAGAGACATAAATGAGGCATACACTCATGCCTTGGACCATAATAATGACCCACAACCAATATTTCTATGTGTTAATGAGTGGACGACAAGAGCAATAATTTAGTTATGTGCATACTCCAAAATCAAAATCAACCAAAAAACAGAACTTCTGATAAAAGAGACTAACTAATCAATTGGCTCATACTCAGGTGGTTTTTTATATGGATGCAAGTGGACATTCCGGTGGATGGGGCGGACAGTCCACTACTATGCTATATCAGTGCATGCAATGAATTGGTTAAGTAGTGAGTTCGTGATTACCTGATTACTAAACAGGTTGGATTAGGTGGACATGGCCTAGACATCTAGCGGACGTCCGCCTGCATCCCGATGTCCTTACCACGTTAGACTTGATAATAAACTATAGGTATTTCAAATGAAAAACTATTTGCAAACCAATTGGTGGTATGAACTACAATTACAGATTGTAATGCTAGTACTGCATAGAGAAAGGTATTGCAGTCTTAGTACCAAATTGATAAATCTTTTCAGATTGCACTAAGAGAGAAAAATATGGTATGTCACGTGATAGGGAAAGAAATCAATAACCCAATTTCTACTGAGTGAGCCATTATCTCTGACCGGCTCATCATATTGTCATATTTTGAGAGGGAGACTCCCAACTTGTCCTACTAAATTATTGGTATATACAATTAATGGTAAGCATTATTGTCAAAAGTAATTGATGGTAAGCATTAATATCAAATATTCAGAAAACAAATTCACGTTTGCTACACTTATGAATCAGATAGATGAATTGCCACCAAATGAAGTTCTTTGCTCCAAACACCAATAGCTCTTTTCTCTCTCTTCCCCAATATTCCATTTATACTGGGTTATCATTTATGCATCGCATACATGATAATGGCCTAAATTTATCTTTGCTTCAGACATGGAGGCATGTAAGACTTATTTTACTCTGACTAAATCCAAATCAGATGTCTATACAAAACGAATTGAGTTGCCAAGTCTAACAAAACTAGATTTTCCTTAATACATGCTGCCCATGGATCATTTATCGACATCACCTTACCATGAAAAGGAGTGCATGTGAGCCTCTAATCAATGATCGAATCATACTGTGAATGGCACGCTGGTGGTGAAATCGCGCTACGGAATCAACTTATGTAGTATGTATATATCTTTTATGAAAACTATAGATGTTTTACATGAAAAATATGATGCGGATTTATCGAGATGCACTTTAATTATAGTAGATTGCAACCAAGGTTTACGAGTCGACCTGTCGCAACTTGTCGCTGGGGTACCGACTCGTAGACTTGTCGAGACTAGCCTCGACAAGTGCTAGACTTGTCGATGTGTAGTCGACATATAGCAACTAAAAAAATACTATGTAACTAGTCTACTACATCAGAATACTAAGTTCACAGCAGAGCAGACATCACCTAGGTTCAACGTTCAACATGGGTTACATAACAAGGTTCAGATGCACAAGGCAATTAGGCAACCAACAAGAAATAAATAAGTTTAAGGCAATAAGGTCAAGCAAAATAAATTTAGGAAAGGAAACACATCTGAAGTCGCATATCAATCGATATCCACTTCAAAGTCTTGATCTCTCCCAATGCCTTCTGCAGAATCGTCATCTTCTTCAGCATCGATCTCTATGTCAGTATCAAATTCTTGTTCTAGCTCAGCCCTCAACACTGGATCATTCACAACCAGATTAGGTACCCTCCTTCCATAAGTGATATAAGGGCAGGTAGGATGGATAGAACTAGTAGCAGCAGCATCACCACGAGCTCTCCTCGGAAAGCTGCGGCGTTGTAAGCCCTCCGTTGCACCCACGGCTTCATCAACTTGAGACCAACGTAATGAATTAGAATCTCCTTGAGCTTCATTTTGATGAACCAATTCAGCATTGATATCGACCCACTCATTATCCCATTGAAATTCTTCAAGGATAAGAGCTCCGGCCCTATTTCCTTTGGATCCTTCCTCACGCAGCGTTTGAAACCTATTTTCCATTTCCCGGTTGCATGCCACATATGACAACTTGTTCAATCTTTTGTACTCTAAGCGGTTTCTCCCTTTAGTATGGATCTGCAAACAGGGGGAACCATGAGAATCTGCTGCTGCAATAAAAGTGTAAAAACACCAAAACATCGACAATTCGACATGCTAATTACTTACATGAGTAAATACGCTCAAGTTGCGCTCACAGCCGGATGATGAAGCACATAGACTAACGATTCTCTTGACAAGACATTGAAGTTCATAAGCAAGACCACCATATGCATCCCACCAAAGCACTACAAAAGTAGCAATTCATAATCCATAGTTCCATACATGCATGATTGCAGGCACAAAAAACAGCAAATACAGAAATCAAGAAGCACTTACAAGGACTCTTTTTCTCCCGATCTTTAATTGCCATTTTCTTCGTGAAACAACTAACTTCCGTCCTCTCATAATCATCGGCTAACCTACTTATCTTGGATTGGAGATCATCTTCGGGCACCATCTTCCATAGCACATCATTGAACATGGAACGCAGCCGTGTAGCTTGTCTCCTGTCGGCCTCTCGAATGGCAAAGAACTTGCTTGGATTCAAGAACAAGGCAACACCACCTCCTCTCAATAATGGCTAGCACTTGAGAAAGCAACCCTTCCCTTTGAGACAAAGCTTCCTTTATGTGTATCTTTGCAACATCCATGGCTGCCCACATCTCCGGCATTGTTGAAACTTCATGACCATCGGCAATCCTCAATGCTCTTAGAAGTGGTTGTGATGCTCTCATGTAATTCTCCACAGATTGCCAAAACGGCGTTGAGAGCACAGTTCTTTCAGCAGCCTTCCCTGGTTCGGTATTCTCCAATTTGCTGGCATACCATTCAGAGCTAACAAAGAGAGCTTTGAGATATTGCCTTTGAGACCACATGCTGGTCAAAGTGAGGAAGGATGTTGCAAAGCGAGTTGCTCCAGGTCTCACAAGATCTTTTTTTCCATTCAAACCTCTCATTAAATCCAGAATCCGTGTATGTGCATAGATAAATCTGGTGGTTCTCTTTGCTTTTGCAATGCAATCACTGAACTCCTTTATCTTCCCAATGTCCTCGAGCATAAGATCCAAGCAGTGGGTTGCACATGGTGTCCAATACATAGTAGGGTACTTCTCCATTAGAATTCTGCCAGCTGCCTTGTTTGATCCATTGTCGCTAACAACTTGGACAACATTTTCTGGACCAATTGCTTCTATTTGTTCTCCCAACAAGTTTGCTACCAATTTTGCATCGACCGATTCAGCAGACACATTGGCTGTACCTAAAAAGAAGGTACCTTCAGGACTGTTCACAAGAAAATTGAGCAAATGTCGTCCACTCATATCTGTCCAACCATCCGACATGAGTGTGCAAACATATTCTTTCCATGCCTTTTCATGCTTCTCCTTCAACTTGTCTGTCTTCACCTTCGCCTTCTCAAGAAGTGGTAACCTCACCTCATGGTAAGGAGTTATATAACCAGCTCCATACTGCCCTATAGACTCCAACATAATCTCCCAACTTCTTGAATTAACAACATTGAGTGGAACACAATTCTCATACAAGAAATCAGCAACATGGCCATCTATGACAGCTTTTTGTTCCTTTGTCTTTGTGCCGTAGTCCTTCATTGTTTTCTGAACGCCCTTTGTTCTATGCCTCTCAGCAACAACCTCCTCTGGTGACTTGCATAACTCAACTGCAATTGACTTGGTTTGCCTGTTTGTGTCCGAGCTAACAAAAGAAGTCGTCGCCTTCCTTTTCCCTGAGGTATTGGATCCATTTGAGCTTACTACAGCAGGTTTTGAGCTTGCTGCAGCGTGCTCTTCACCATCTTCTTCTCCCTCACCACCACCATCAAGTTCCATGGCTTTAAATCTCTGTGTGTGAGTTCTCAAATACTCATGCATTTCTTTTCTGAGTTCTGCGGTTGCTTTGGGGCATTTCTCCACAATTGGGAAACCACCAGTCAGGTGCTTTTTGAATCTAGAAACTCCTGCAGGGACTACCTTCCCGCACAAGATGCATTGCAGCTTGAACTTGTCCTCAAGATCTGGCCAGAGCGCATACTTCCATCCCGGGTCCTTGGACTTTGATGGCCTCCTCTTAGGATCCTTGGATGGGTCATACTGCGGATGACTTTCAGTTGCTTCCTGGGCTGAATTAACAACCTGGGAAATCGGTGCTGACATGCTGATATGCTGCAGCAAACAAGACAGGGAAAAGAAGATCAATAGATGAGAATTTGTTGCAACGGAGAGCGGGAGAGAGAGGGGATATCAGAGGAGAGAGGGGAGAAGATGGTTACCTAAGGACCACGGTGGAGCACAGCAAGGCGCCGGCGGCGAGCCGATGAAGGCCAGAGGAGAGGTGGCCAAGTGAGGGGTCGAGAGGAGAGGCGGCTGGGTGGGGGAGGGGTGACGTTTGGTTTCTAGAGAGGTAGGGCTGCGCCTGGTAGTTTTATTTCCCAACCCAAAACTTGGTTACAAAAAAGGCCCAGAACTTGGTAAAAAAAGGCCCAGAACTTGTCGAGCGACTCAAACACATCGACAAGTCTAGATTTGTCAGCGACAAGTCTAGTTGTCGAACGACAACCCCAACTAGTCGAGTTGCTCTGTGTTGTCGTCATTGAAGTTGCGACTGGTAGACTTGTCGCGCAACAAGTCTAGACTTGTCGAACGACACTTAATCCTTGATTGTAACCCCTGTATCGCACAAAGTTAGAGTGGCACATTTTGAACTATTCACATGATTAATAAATCTCTCCAAATTCGCATTAAGAAAAATACCATGGTAGATCATATGACACGGAAATAGATTAAGAACACAACTTCTAACCGATGGAACTGTGACATGCCAGAAAATTAGGGATCAGATTCTAATAACCAAACAAATTGAACAAAAATAAATCGGTTTGATCAAGTACACGGGTTGTCTGTATGGGGATTATTGGCCTCTTTTGGCCAACTAGCTGCAAGGAGAGCTTGGGTGTTCGTGACTGGTGGCTGAATCTTACCTAAGACGATCCCAGGCACAAACTAATCGGAGGGGGAAAATAGGAAGGGGATACCTCATCTTGCTTGCCCACTCTCTCCACCGCCACCTCTCCTCTACCTCGCTCATCTCGCTCATACTCCACAACGTAGCAAATTCTGAAGATGGCAAGATGGTATCTCGGGTGGCATGCGTGTCAGGCAATCATTAAACACAATACAGTAGGATCGCAAATATTCTATGGAATCGGAACATGTGAGGAACTGCAATACTGATTTAGTACCTTGCCTCCACTCGTGCGACCTCTATTTAGACACACTTTGGGAAGTTGAAGATATACCACAACAACATCTCACGCCAAATATTCGCCTCAAGTTACATCATATGTGTTGTCCATCAATTGTATTTGGTTGGGGCTATCATGAGCAAAGGTCCGGTATCAGCACATATGTAATATATTCAGGTAAACAGGTAGGTGCAAACACATAGGTATCAAAGAGATATAATAAATCTAGACCAGATGTGTCAATACCATTAGCCATAGTTTGGCAAAATCCATGGCGTTAGAGTCAACAATAGTGTTTTCCTCCTCGACAGATCTGACGACACAAGCTCCAATGCTAGACAATGAACAACATATGAAACCAAAACAGAGTAACATTTGAACAAATAATAAGATGAGGTGTAACAAAGAAAACAAAAGGTGAAAGGAGGGGAACCATGGAGGAGCAGCACCAAGCGTGCGCAAGAAAGAAATGGTCCGAATGATAGGGGAAGGCCAGTAGGAGAAGGCAAAGTAGACGGGATGAGGATAGACGGATGGAGCAGGTTGTGTACCTCCAAATACGATGTAGGTAGGTCTTCCTCCACGAGCTCCACATCCGCGTCGTCATCACCCAGGTTGCCATGGGGGGTGGGGGGTGGGTGTGGGGGGCAGACCCATCATCTACCTCCTCTTCAAAGACGGCAATGGTGGGGGCGAGACCACCTGGAGCGCTGGCTCCCGGGGTAGGCACCGCCGAAAGCGAGAAGGGGCAGGGGAGGGGAGACTTGGAAAGGTGATGGAGCGGCGATGGGGGTTGGGACTGGGCGGCGGCCGCCGGTAGTCGGCCGAAAATCCTAGGGTGCTTGGGAGAGGAGAAGACCGTGAGGTTGTGTTTTCTTTTTTTTTTTGGCTCATGTTCGGGTGGGATTGTGACTTTGGGTGGTGTAGCTGCAATGACCCCACACGCAAGAGAAGCAGAAATCGGTAACCAGGCAGCACGCACGACAGATGCCCTCACATCGCTCGCTGATCACCACGCATAAGCTATTAATTAATTATCTTCCAAGGAGGTACTCGAAATGGGTCATGCACCAGCGGGCGACAGTAATAGTTGTCAGACACCTACAAAGGACCCAATTGGAGTAGCCCCGAGCCTCCAAGAGATTCGAAGAATTGGGCGGAGGGTATTTTCTGACTTATGGTGGATGGTATGATTATCTTCATGGAACATTGAATACGTGAGTTATTGATGTAGAGGATGTTGAGTGAAGTAGTGACTGCCGAGTGGAGTAATGGTGGACAAAGTTGCGGAGTACGGAGTCGACGCGGTGGAGGAGTTACGCGGTATTTAGCCAGAAGGAGTCAATGGAGCAGATGGAGTCGACACGGCATCGGAGTCGTCGCGGCGGACGAGTCACACTGTGTTGCAGTGGCACGGGGGCCCGGATGCCACGTGTACCGTTCCCTGGATTTTTAGGGACATCATCGTTGTTGCGCCCCGAGTGTCTGTGTCGCATCACTACGAGTTGATGAAGACGTGACAACGGCGAGCAATATAATGTCGATGCAACCCCCAAGGGTCGAGTCGTTGTAGAGACTGGTCGTAGATGAGGAGGTCGGTGCCACCTCATCATGAGTGGCACCCAAACCCCAGACTATTTTGTTGAGAAGGAGAAAAAAGGTGTAAGACATGCTTGGAATAAAATACACTTTTGTTAAGTGGATCGGTTAGCTGTATATAAAGTTTGTGAGTATCTTTTCGTGAGTAGGTAGACCTACGACATCAAACACTTGTTGGGTAATAGAGACGTGATGTCAGGCTGTTGAACCCGGACATAAGGTCGGTTTTTTTGTACCCAGTCTCACTGGACGTGAATAAACAATAGACAAAACTAAGCACGATCCCAAGCATGGTTTTGTAATCCCCGAGAGGATTGTACATGACCGTATGGTTGGCTTTGGAGATCGAATTAAAAGAGACATAGCAAGCATACACGAGTGTAAAGGAACTTAGTTGTCAAAAGATTATAAGTTGGATGAAGTCGGTCGGCTTTTGGTCGGAGGAAGTCATGCGGCTTTTAACCAAACGGAGTCGACGCTGGACGGAGTCGACATGGCCCGCACGTATTGGTCGGACTCGACAAAGTGGACATATAGTCGAGGTCGACCGAGACGGACGGCGGACGGAGTCAACGTGGCGGACACGGAGTCGACACTGCAGAGTCAGTGTTGTCAAGTGTTTCCATCTCAATTTCTTTTTGGCGTTGTTGGCAGTTGCATACGCGAGACGTGGTCGAAGTGGAGCTTCCTTGCATAGTCGGAGTCGAATTGTTATTGATGTTGCAGGAAACACGATTTGATCTTGCTCTGCTCCCTCGCGTACAGTCAACATGTATTTGTCCACCGTTGACGGTAAGGGATCCCGCTCAGAAGATGACTCCCAGCGTAGATTTTCTCACAGACAGTGCCAACTGGGATGAACACGACAGATGCTATAAAGGTAGCTTAGAGAGTATAGCAAGTCGACGAATCCGGGAGCGAGATTGGAACACGATGTACCCAGGTTCGGGTCCCTTCGGTGGAGGATCCCTACTCCTGCTATAAGTCACTATATCATCATTGATTGTTTTACATCGTGGCCGCCGCGTTAGAAGCTTAGACGGCTGGTGTTGTCTAAATTGTATTTGTCTAGTCTGACACGAGGTCGCCTCTACCCTCAAAGGGTGACCCTATTAGCTTTATATATATGCAGACAGCTAGGGTTTACATATATTTCTTTGTCTTCTACTCTAAGCCGGCATGACGTGCGGGTCCAGTCTGTCTAGTCGTCATACTAGGCGACCTCTGTATTGGGCCATGTCCTACCTCCATGAGGATATAACCCCAACACATAGGATCGTTAAGCAAAATCACAAATCAAAACACCGACGTAATAGTACGAAGACTGAAGACTAACCCTAGCAGATCTGTAGTCATATCATGTACCAGCCTTCTACGGACGATCTACGTTTAGACCTATGGTAAGAAGGTGTTTGTAGGCCTTACCACCATTAACGAGTCGCGGAAGGTCAACGATGGCGGTACATGTGAAGTTCTTGCTCACGGATGAACGTGCGCAGTCGACGTTGACGACAATAGGACAGGCAGAGTTCTTTCTCACGAACAAACATGCACGATCGATGTCGATGCAATGGAGATGGGGGGAAGGGATATGGAAGGATCTATCAGTCGTCTGTCTTCGAGTCACTGCAGACATACGAATTTCCAACAAGATTGGGAGGGAGACTGAGATGAAGGAGTGGATGATAGGGAATTTTATGGTGCATGTTTTCAAAGTGACGCAATGTCTCGTGCTCCTTCCCCATGCGTGGAGGGGAAGGATCCCTCTGCTCTCCACGGTGCATAGCTCCGGGGAAGCAGCAAATTCGGTCATTCCTGTCAGGCCTGGTGATGACCCACAAGTATAGGGGGTGTATCACAGTATTTTCAATAAGTAAGAGTGTCGAATCCAACGAGGAGCAGAAGGTGTTGGCTAGTGGTATGGATCAGAAATTCTCTGCAAATACTCAGCAAATGGATTTTTAGGGTTTTTTGATAAAGCAAGTAAGCAAAGTACGAGTAAATAAAAGACAGTAGGAATGAACACAACAAGTGGCCCAATCCTTTATGCAGCAAAGGACAAACCGGTTGTATTACTTAAGATGACCAAACGTTCTCGAGGACACATGGGAAGGCTGTCAAGTGCTTTCGCTTCATATAGTTGATTAATCTTCTTTAGCTTGCTAAGTGTTGTGTGGGTGAACCTGTGCTAATGTACCGACCTTCCTAGGACTAATACATACTTGTGATTATACCCCTTGCAAACATCCGTAAGTACAAGAAAGTAATTAAGGTAGAAACCTAACCACAGCTTTAAACTCTAAGACCCTTACATCCCTTGTCCAATGGTTTCCTAACGGGGGTTCAGGTTTCTGTCACTCCGGCAACCCCTACGATTAGTAGCCAAATACACAATGCATTCCCCTAGGCCCATATAGGTGAAGTGTCATGTAGTCGACATTCACATGACACCACTAGAAGAAGTACACCACAACTTAAATATCAAACTATTGAATCTTTCTCAACACAACTCCACTACTAACAACATGACTTCTCCCATGTCCTCAAGAACAAAACGAACTACTCACAAGACATCATATGGATCATGATTAGAGATGGAATAATGATGTATAACAATATGAACATAAACAATAATTCAACGGTTCACTCAATAGCATCAACTACAAAGAGTAATCAACACCGGGAAAGTTTCCCCTATGAACTAATGCAAGATTCAACCAATTGTTACAGCAATATGGAGATGGTGATGAGGGTGCTGATGGTGATGATGGTGGTGGTGATGATGATGATGATCCCGATGAAGTCTAGCTTGATGATGGTGTTGATGGCGACGATCTTCCCTCTCCGGGAAGGAATTCCCCTGGCAGAAATCTGTCTGCCGGAGAGATCTTTCTCTCTCGGTGTTTTCCGCCCCGCAGAGGCGGGGGAATCTTTCTATGGTTGCTCCCCGAGTCTTAGGGTTTCGGGAGGATGATATACGCTAGAGGGGAGAGGCTGGAGTGGGCCAGGGTGGCCACACCACCTGCTGGCGCGGCCTAGGGCTGCCCGCGCCAGGGGGTGGTATGGGCCCCCTGTGGCCCATCTCCACTCCATCTTCTGGCATCCTTAGTCTGCTGGAAAAATAGGATTTTCCGTATATTTTCCCGAATTTTCTGATCTTCCGAATTTTGCCTCGAAACAACACCTTTTCCATCAGAATCCTGACTGCAGCAGTCCATGCTCCAGATGTCATCAACCATGCAAAAACAGATGTAATAACATAAGTATCACCTCTCAATACGAAATATATCAATGAATAATAATGAATTAAGACATAGAATAGTGATGCAAAATGGACGTATCAACTCCCCCCAAGCTTAGACTTCGCTTGTCCCCAAGCGAAACTGAGCTCAATAAATATGGCCTCAGGTTTATGGAGTGAAGAGTCGATAAAATAATACCGACAAGAAGCATCACAATCATCAAATACACAGATCATAATAGAAGACAACTCACTATTATATAACTCAACTTGCAATGAGTAAAGGAAACACAATAAAGATACATAAAGTGAATCATAATTGGTAATGGCAAACTTAGCTCTTGGTCGAATAATAGTTGATAATTTGCTGGAGTTCACAAATAGCTGGTTTTCAATGATAGCTTTCAAAGTAGTAAACATCAAGATAAGAGCAATGTGCAAAACAAGGAACATAAGCAACATGATTGAATAAATCATCATATGAATGAATGAAACACAACAACTCAAAATACTTGCTGAGATGGAAGGGAAGTAGGTTTACTGACTCAACTACAAAGTAAAAGAAAGGCCCTTCACAGAGGGAAGTAGGGATTGCAAGTCTCATAAAGAGCTCCCAAAAATTATGATACTTATTAGCTTTCAGTTCTCATTGCCCCTATCATAGGCATCTTTTGGTGATTAAGGTTAAAGTGACACAACTAAGAGGATATGCTTGACAAGTTATAAGTTGAAATCTCATGCCCCTTACTTATGAGTACCGAACCTCATGCTACTTAACTTCAGTCACGAGTAAGCTCTTGTCATTGTAAATACATGTGTATCATTGAGAACCGCCAACGGGGTACCCCTTGCACATGACACAGGAGCTATCCCATAATCAAAATGACAAGGCAATCAGACAGTGAGCATCTCAGCGATCTTTTTATTTGCTATTTGCATAGGTTTTTATTGAGGATGCTTCATAGAATGCTCACTATAGTTATGCTGCAAGTTTCCACCATGATTAGGCATGGCTTAGGCTAGCGGCCCAAGCGTTTCTCTAACACACATATAAACTTCATGATCTTACAAGTTCCACTTTTATTTCACACCGCCGGGATCCATAAGCAAAAGAACATGATATCAACTAGGTACAAGTACCAATGAAGTGTTGAAAGCGGTCCCCATGATACATGGTTCTGCTAACTTCAACTCATAAAGCGCAAGCATATACGCAACAAAGAAGGACCCAATGGTTCAAGTTTATTAAATGCAAGAAGGTAGGGTGTGCCATCAAGTTTGTGAGAGCTTTAATCACTAATTTTCACATAACAAGTTTAATTTGGGAGGTAGATAAAACAAGAATTTACTTGGAATAGCAATAATGCTACTAGGTAGGTATGGTGGACACAAATGGCAAAGGTTTTGGTTTAAAGGAGGTGGATGCACGAGAAGAATTCCCTCTCAGTACAGGTTTTTGGCTAGCAAGGCTGGGTAGCAAGTATAAGAGTTGAAGGAAACAAACAAACATACAAGCGATAAAGACAAACATGCAATCTTCCTCGGAAGCACAAAATATCTTAACTAGAGAATACTAAACTTATGAGCAAATCAAGAAAGAAAGATGATGAAATTATTTTTCTTTAAAGGTACTTTTATCTTTTCTTTCAACTCTCAAAAATAGTGCTACTGATCGAGTCAGGTTTGCCAAAACCAACTAAATTAACTCAATGATCCCAAAGTGATACCAATACTAACAACAAGATCAATCATATAACCACGAATTGAAAACTAATATAAGCTATGCAAAAGAGTAAATGATAGAACTTCTCATTAATAATCCATAACGGTAACTCACACCAAGGGATACATATCTAACGAGAGAGGGGACACTTCCATAATGCAAACCATACTACATAATAACTCCTCTATTCATGATATGACTCTACTAAAAAGGTAAAAAGATAGAAGATAGTGATGTGATACCGCGGCACTCCCCCAAGCTTGGAATAAACCAAGGGGATGCCAAACCTGATGACGAATTACTCCTTCGGTGGTGGTGGTATCCTCTTGATGAGCTCTCTGATCAATTTCCCAAAGTCCGCAATCTCGAAGGTGAGAGTACGAATCAACTCCGAGTTGTGCTCAATACGGCTCATGATCATGTCAGGTTGAGAATTCCATCTTTTGCTATTCTTTCCCCACTCTTCCTCCTTGAAGTCTTCTTTTTCTGCATGGCTAGAACGAGGCAAATCCCAATTGGAGGGTAATTTCTCCTTGGGCATATTCTGGTATTGATGCTCATGGATAAGGGTATGGAAGGGATTCTTGGTGCGTGGAGGAAGTGACCAGGGATCTGAACGGTGATGAGGAGGCTTCCCTCCAATTGACATAGTACTGGCAGGGTTTGCCAGCACTCCAATGCTTGCAATGGTAGTGTCGGTGTGCTTTGCCTCCTCTCCATCTTCACTCTTGATCTCCTTCTCCTTCCCGGGGTCTTGGAGGTCTTCCTCCATAGGCTCCTTCCCTTTATCCTTGGCATACACCATTGTGCTTCTAAACCTTGAAAGAGTATGTCCTGGCAGAAACAGATCGAAACAAAAACACGACGAAAACATGATATACGAACCTCGGAAGATCTGGGGGTTATATATTACGAAGTTTCACAACAAAAGGAAGGTACTGGGAGAAAACGAGTCGGAGGCGGAGTCCGGGGTGGACTCACCACCTGGTGGCGCGGCCAGAGGAGGGCCCGTGCCGTAGGGTGGTGTGGGCCACCCTGGCTCCGTTTCCGTCCCGTTTTCCCTTCGTAACTTTCCATATTGACTGAAAACTGCAAAAATATAGTTGGATTATATTTTCGCGAAACTTTTCTTACCAGAACCGTTGCCTATTTGAACACAGACTCTGCAGGTCTCTGAATTTGGTATTTAGTGGATTCTTCCAGAGTCTCCACTTGAATAATCATCAGTATCTTCATCTTCGTACACTTATTACTTGAGTCATAAAACCCTTCTGTTCCTTGTTACACCATTATCTCCACTTCCTGGAAATTTCTCCCACACAAAACTTTACACAGTTCTCATTAGCAACATTAGTATAAATAAGGTGATAAAACCTTTTGAGTCCAACTTCAACTGAAAACAATCAAACATAAGCTACTATAGCAACTCCTTCCGAAAACCCAAAAATAATTCAAAAGAAAATCGAATAAAGAAGCAAATGCAAGAGTGGCAAAATCGGTCAAAACAGACCAGAAGGTAAAGATCGATTTTTTATAAAATCGTCTGTTGCTCAAATCAAAAAGTGCAAAACTAACGAAAGTTAAATAACAACTTGGGGCAGAAGCACAAAAAATTACAGCTCAATCCGACATACATAGATCTCTCATGAATTTTTACGGTGAAGCACAAAAATCTGTTTTGGGATAGCAACTTCCCCAAATATTACTCCTCTCTCAATAGAGGTTGATCTTGACACAAAAACCAAACAAAACGGATAAGGAGCGGTTATTACCAAAGTAATAACTTCCAAGACTCAAAAAAACAAACTGAAAGCACAAATAAATTGGGTTGTCTCCCTAAAAGCTCTTTCTTTATAGCCATTAAGATGGGCATGATAATTTTGATGATGCTCACACAGGAATATGAATTGAGGTGAAAGGGAGCATTAAGAAGCAAAAATACACACGTTTAAGTCTAACCCACTTCCTATGCAAGGGAATTTTGTAAACAAACAAGTTGTTGAAACCAGAGGCTACTAGCATAGGAAGGCAAAAGAAGTGTAACATAAAAACTTTCAGCATAAAACGAGGAAACTTGATATTATGAGATGCATAAGAACACTTTTCCCTCTCTCATAGTAACTTTCAGTATCATACATAAACTTAACAATATAACTATCACAAGGACCATTATAACCATGATCACTTATTCTAACAGGAAACAAAGGAATACTAGTTCTCATAACACTACTTTGTGAAACAATATTAGAGGTATCCTTACAAAGGATAGCGTGTCCCTCTTCTTCATATTTGGTAACAAAGTCTTTCACATTTGCTATTATAGGTTCATCAACCATTTGTTTATCAGGTCCAACAGCTTCATTCGTACTTTCATTAACCATACTAGCTATCATACAATGTTCCCTTATATTAACTGGGAAAGGCATTTTCTTAATGTAAGGTTCGGGTAAAACATGATTAGCAGTATAAACTTCAGTATTTCTTGTAGCAATATCTTTATAAGGTTCATGATACTTATTCCACTTATTTTTAGGCACTTCAATGTAGGAAGCAAAAGCCTTAAAATAAGAAGCAATAGCTTGAGAGTCTAAACCATAAACATTACTAATATTTTGAAAGTCATCAGTTCCCATAAGAGATTCAATGCATTCATAATCATAATTTATACCTTTGTCATTCTCCCAAGCTTCAGCATTGTCTTGAATACGGTCCAGAAGATCCCATTTAGCTTCTTCTTCCATGCAAGTGAATGATCTAGCACAAGAAGCGTCCAATAAATCCTTGTCATGTAGAGGGAGCCTTGCATAAAAGTTATTGATAATAATATTGTTGGGGAGCTCATGAATGGGACATTTGAGCATTAGTAACTTCAGTCTCCCCCAAGCTTGAGCTGTACTCTCTCCATCAAGAGGCCAAAAGTTGTATATTTGATTCCGATCTTTATGAATCTCACTAGGAGGATAAAACTTTGAATAAAAGAGAGGTACTATTTCCTCCCATTCTAGAGCTTGACCATTCTTCAGCAGCTTATACTAGTCCTCAGCTCTTCCTTTCAGTGACAATGAGAATAACTTCTTCTTAACTTAATCTATAGTAATACCTGCACACTTGAACAACCCGCATAATTCGTGTATAAAGAGCAAATGATCACCGGGATGGACAGTTCCATCTCCAACATAGTAGTTATCCATAACATGATCAATAATTCTTGTAGGTATTTTTAAAACATCATTCTCAACAGGTGGTGGCTTATCTACTACCTTAGCAGTGGTAGTAGCATTACCAAATAAGAAACTCGGTGAATTATCCATAACGAAAATAAAGCAACTACCAGAAAATAAAAAATACTCACAGTAGAAGTTTCCTTTACCAGTTCCACTCTCCAATAGCGCTTCACTCCCCGGCAACGGCGCCAGAAAATAGTCTTGATGACCCACAAGTATAGGGGGTGTATCGCAGTATTTTTGATAAGTAAGAGTGTCGAACCCAACGAGGGGCAGAAGGTGTTGGCTAGTGGTATGGATCAGGAATTCTCAACAAATACGTAGCAAATGGATTTTTAGGGGTTTTTGATAAAGCAAGTAAGCAAAGTACGAGTAAATAAAAGACAGTAGGAATGAATGCAGCAAGTGGCCCAATCCTTTATGCAGCAAAGGATAAGCTGGTTGTATTACTTAAGATGACCAAACGTTCTCGAGGACACATGGGAAGACTGTCAAGTGCTTTCGCTTCATATAGTTGATTAATCTTCTTTAGCTTGCTAAGTGTTGTGTGGGTGAACCTGTGCTAATGTACCGACCTTCCTAGGACTAATACATACTTGTGATTATACCCCTTGCAAACATCCGTAAGTACAAGAAAGTAATTAAGGTAGAAACCTAACCACAGCTTTAAACTCTAAGACCCTTACATCCCTTGTGCAATGGTTTCCTAACGGGGGTTCAGGTTTCTGTCACTCCGGCAACCCCTACGATTAGTAGCCAAATACACAATGCATTCCCCTAGGCCCATATAGGTGAAGTGTCATGTAGTCGACGTTCACATGACACCACTAGAAGAAGTACACCACAACTTAAATATCAAACTATTGAATCTTTCTCAACACAACTCCACTACTAACAACATGACTTCTCCCATGTCCTCAAGAACAAAACGAACTACTCACAAGACATCATATGGATCATGATTAGAGATGGAATAATGATGTATAACAATCTGAACATAAAGAATAATTCAACGGTTCACTCAATAGCATCAACTACAAAGAGTAATCAACACCGGGAAAGTTTCCCCTATGAACTAATGCAAGATTCAACCAATTGTTACAGCAATATGGAGATGGTGATGAGGGTGCTGATGGTGATGGTGGTGGTGATGATGATGATCCCGATGAAGTCCATCTTGATGATGGTGTTGATGGCGACGATCTTCCCTCTCCGGGAAGGAATTCCCCTGGTAGAAATCTGTCTGCCGGAGAAATCTTTCTCTCTCGGTGTTTTCTGCCCCGCAGAGGCGGCAGAATCTTTTTGTGGTCGCTCCCTGAGTCTTAGGGTTTCGGGAGGATGATATACGCCAGAGGGGAGAGGCTGGAGTGGGCCAGGGTGGCCACACCACCTGCTGGCGCGGCCTAGGGCTGCCCGCGCTAGGGGGTGGTGTGGGCCCCCTGTGGCCCATCTCCACTCCGTCTTCTGTCATCCTTAGTCTTCTGGAAAAATAGGATATTCTGTATATTTTCCCGAATTTTCTGATCTTCGCGAATTTTGCCTCCAAATAGCACCTTTTCCATCAGAATCCTAACTACAGCGGTCCATGCTCCAAAAGTCATCAACCATGCAAAAACAGATGAAATAACATAAGTATCACCTCTCAATACGAAATATATCAATGAATAATAGTGAACTAAGACATAGACTAGTGATGCAAAATGGACGTATCACCTGGGCCTAGACTGCTTTGACGCATGCAAGCCACAACACGTAGGGAACCTAATAACCAACCAGTCAGTTTTTGGCTCCCGTGAGCCTATTTTGAAGCATGTAGCCTACCAATCACTCCCAGGAGTTAGATGTTCTGTCACACACCAAGTGAAGTTCGGAACTTCAGATTGATCAATTGGCTAAAATCTCGGAGGTGGGTACTTTCGCTATAGCATGGTGATTAGTGGAGGAACAAAACGATAACAACACGTACCAGATCCTCGATTCCCGGTGCTATGTTGTGCACTAGTTGAAAGGACAAATGACATCGCCTAGAGGGGGTGAATAGGCATTTTAAAATTATTATAGTTTAGGCTCTAGTAAATGCGGAATAAAACTAACATTTAATTTATTAAACCAAAACCTATATCCACTAGGTTTACTAAGTGCCCCAACAACCTATAATAAGCCGGACAAGCAACAAGGTGATAGCAAAATATAATACTTCAAGCACGATGGCTATCACAATGTAAATTGCATAAGTAAAGGGCTCGGTTAAGAGATAACCGATGGACGCAAAGACGATGATTTTTATCCTGAAGTTCACTTCCAAAGAGGCTACGTCTCTGTCAGAGAGGTGCGATGGCGCAATGCTCTCCGAGCGCCACAAATGGCTCACCTTGAGGTGTGGTGCCTCGATGCTCACACAACGCCACACAAGGCCTCATCTCAAGATGCGAAGGCACGTAACTCACCGACGATACAAAAGGCTCGCCTTGTTCTCTCATGAGATCGCCACAAAGGCCTACTCATGATCCACTATGGGACATTTGAGGGCGGTCACCGAATCCGTACAAGGCTTGGGGCAATCTCCACAACTCAATTGGAGGGCTTCCAAGAAACACCACAAATTCTATAAAGTTGAGGAATCTCCACAACTTAATTGGAGGCCCCAAGAACAATGCCACAAAAGGCCACAAGCTTGAGAAATCTCCACAACTCAATTAGAGGCCCCAAGAACTCACTACAACTCCACACAACTATGTAGGATTTCAAGAACCCAAGAGAAACAAGTCCAAGAGCTTGAACTCGCCGAATCTCCGAGGAGAACTCAAACCTATGCACCAAATGCAAGGGAAAGTCCTTCACTCCCAAATTCCACCAAAGCTACATATGCTATTGGGGAAATAAGACAGGAAGAACACAAAACTCTCCAAGATCGAGATCCTAAGGATTCCTTCACAAAGAAGGGACTTAGTTTGGTAGGGGTTGTAGATCTAGATCTCCTCTCTCAAATCCCTCAAATAGATGCAAGAATAATGGGAGGGAGAGGGAGTGAGAAAGCTCAATAGGTCAACAATGGTGGGCAAAAACAAGGTCCAAAGATGGGAAACCATTGGGGGAAATCCCCCTTTAAATAGGCCAAGGAAAAACTGACCGTTTGGGCCAAATCCACGTGCCAACGGAACTTCCGGTGCTCCACCGGTACTACAGGTAAATAGAAACACAAGTTACTGAACAAAAACCAGTTTTCACCGGAAGATTGGGCAGAATTTGCACCGGTACTACAGCCCAAGCAAGAACATTGGACAACATTGCACGAAAACTTCAATAACTTTTGACTCTGGATTCCAATTTCCATGATCTTGGGCTTGTTTGGAAGAGAACAACAAGATCTACATATTATGCAAATAAACATCATAGTCCAACATGGTAGGATAAAATTAAAATGGAGAAAGGTATGACCTCTTAGAAGCGACGAACCGGTAAAACCTCCAAAACCCAAAACGCAAGAATACGAGCTTGGAAACTCCAATTGGGATGAAATCAATTTTGTTGGAAAAATAATAAAGAGTAGAATCGAACAAAAAGTGAAATGTTGGATACCACCAAGGGGAAAAATGTCAAGTATATATATGTGAGATATTTTCCAAGGTGTGGAGCCGGAAAACCTGAAGATCAAAAACGCCATAAGATATTCAAGGGAAAACATTTTTGATGAACTAGATCTTGTTATGAAGATAACCACAAGCTCTAGATCCTCTCATGGAAAATATCCAAACAACAACCAAGAAAGATGATGCTATGTATGCAAACGTTCGAGCGCTCTGCGAAATATGCGATCGAGTTACTCACCCGAGAGCCCCTCTTGATAGTATGTCTTTCTATCCTAAACCCAGTCACCGAACTAACAACATGAGACCAATAAAAGAGAAACCCTATCAAGTTCATGCATTTGCCTTGAGCATTCCACTTGAGCTTGATGTAGACTCTCTTGTCCTTCTCAAGATGGAACACCTTTCTTGATTACTCTTGCTCACTCTTGCTTGGTGAAGATTTGCAAATTGCTCCCCCAAACACCATAGGGAGGCCTATTCCTTGAACTTGTCTTCATCAATCCATGATCACTGAGGATGGCAAGCTTAAAGCATGAGATCTACCAGAGATGGCGCATCTTGAGCTTGCACGTCATATATTGATGATGTCTTGATGATAGCCATGAGGAACTCCGTCTTATTCTTCAAGACACTCTTGATCTTCTTCTTATACATGATTCCAAAAGGCTTAAAGCCCTTGGACATTTCTTATTCTCCTTTTTTATTTCTTCATCTTTCAACCTTGAGACCAACACATAGCCCAAGCGATGCCAATGGACAAATCCTGTAAGTGAGACTCAATTCACACATTAGTCCATAGAGATTGTCATTAATTACCAAAACCACGCAAGTGGGCACACATGCACTTTCAATTTCCCCCATTTTGGTAATTGATGACAATCCCGTTGAGAGGGTTTAAATATGGAATTTAGCGAACACAAAATGGTTGTGACAATATCAAATACTACACAAGTATGTGATTTTGGTACTCCCACAATATATAGAGCAAATTCCCCTTCAATCTATGCGCGTGTGATGCACTTGAATTTTATTGCATATATTGCCAACCATTACCGTTGGTGGAGTTTCCTATATATATTAAACATTCAGAGCAACAACAAAGATGCAAGAGCATGCAAGGATAATGCTTAAGAGAAAACTCAAAGCATAAACCAGTTTCCCTTAAACCCTCTTAAACTTCTCCCTGATCGGGATCAATTGCCAAAATGGGTGAAAAGTTCTAGACGACCAATATAGTGAGACTTCCTCCGAGGGTGTGTATGTGCACATATCCAATGATGAACACTTGGGAGGAAGTGAAACTATATTGAGGACCCACAGATTGCAAAAAGAGAAGAGAAAGAACGAAACTTCAACAAATGAAGAGATCAACCAAAAGATCCAAAAATACCAATTGAAAACAACAATTGATACCAAATGGAAATAACAAGATATTATGATATTAGCAAATGAGTGTTTAAATGGAATAGGGAAGCTCCCCAAGCTTTGTGCACAAGTTAGAAATATTGCATTTGAATACATCATACACAAATATGGAATCCTCACTCCCCCATAAACATTTAAAACACAAAAGATGAGAAAGAAGGCAAATGAGCATTCTTAAATGAATTAGAGGAGTTTCCCAAGGATTATGCACCAATTATAATAATTGTTGGAAACAAAGTGCACAACCATGGAATACTCACTCCTCCAAAGTCAATTAACAATACAAGGCATGAGGGATCAAAAATGAGTACCCGAAGATGCCAAAAAATGAGACAAGCATCATTTGTCAAAAATTTGGAAGCCACCGAAGAATCAAAATGAAATAAAAAGGTGGTTTCCAAGGAATGCAAAAGCAACCAAAAATTTATCTTCTCTTGTGTGTATAAGTTTCTAGGTGGAATATATATCACAAATACATATGCCCACAAAGAAACATGCACACACAAAATAGATACTCAAGTAAGCACATGAAGAGCAAAAGGAAGTCATAGAATATACCAATAAGATGTTTGCTTGAAAGCATGGCCAAGGGATAAAATATGTCTTATTATACACTAATGAGCTTCCAACACTAACACACTACATACATTACAACTATTACCTAGGAATAAAGGGATAGTTGGAATATATGGAGAAAGGCAACAAGTATCACAAATAGAAATCAACTTTGCAAAATTCTCACTTTTGCACATGAGAGCAACTGAAGAAGAGATGGGCAATATGATTGCTATATTGACATATTTAGGATTGGTGAATCATAAGCATGATTTTGTATAGTCCCCATTATATGCACCCATCTCAACTTGCTCACATATGTAATAGAGAGTTTACTTTAAAAAACAAATCAAGAACCACAACATTTGCAAATACAAAAAATTATGCCAATAAGCAACCTACAAAAGGTTGGTAACAATATATGTATGCATGAGAGAGATACTTGTTATCGAAATATAATTGGTAGGATGTAGTGGATAAGAATTCATTAATCATCCTAGCTTGCTTCCAATTGTTATGTAGGCACCACTTCTTCCTAATTAAAGAGACAAGCATCCAATATATCTCCAATGTAGCTAAAACAACATTAAGTACACTATGATCCCCAAACAAATTGGGTCCAAAGTGGTTAGTGCAACTACAATACATAGGAGAAGCTCCACATAAATATGTGCATATTGATATGAAATTGAATTTCATGCAAATCTTAGCCAATAGGATTTGGTGGAGATTCCCCTATATATTGGATCAAAGAAATCAAGCATGCCATAGAATAAACATGTTGTAGATATGCATGCACAATACTTTTAACAACCAAAAAGGAGATACAATTTGAACAAAAACACCAAGTAAAACAAGAAGCTGCACACAAGAGTATGACACGACAATACGTGGCCAAATTGTATCAAAGAGCCAAATCAACACATGAAAGGACACAAGTTCAACAAATGAACTAGGCAAAAGCCAAGGAGAAAAAGTTGCACAACAACGAAAATGCTCAAGGATTGTCTCATCCTAAAAGATCAAAACAAGTAACAAAGAATGAGACAAAACCAACTCTCCAAAAGAGCAAGGTTACAACACACAAACCAAGACCTCTACACATTTAATGATGGCAAAAAGTACCAAAATAAAATATCAAACTTCCAAGCACATGAAACATGATAAGGATAAAAAATAAGAAGCATAAACATGAGTGATCTAAATAATATAGGAGAGCTCCCCCATGAGTGGTGCATTACATAGAATGTTGCTTTTGAATGCAAAGCGCACACAAAGGAGATCATCACTACTACCTACATTAAATAAAGCACAAGAGAATACCAATAATATAAAATGATCCACAAGAGGAAAGGAAAAGCATGGGAGCAAAAGAAAACATTTTCTTGGCCAAAGATAGGGTAAATATAGTAAACGGCTAAAGTGAATATGATCAATAAATTCTACCATATATGGATTACCAATTGTATAAACACAACAAGTATTAGGGATAATTTTCCCGAGATAGTTTGCAAGGGATATCACAATCATATTCACAACAAGAATCATCTGATAAAATATTCAAATTAAGCTTGATGCTTAGAGAGAGATTCTTGATAGATCCACACCATCACATAATCAGTAAAGATTAAAGTAACTTGAAGCAAATGGTTTCCATGGAGGATATGGAGGTCCAAATATGAGGAAACACATACCAAGAAAAACTCTCACAAACAAGATCCACAATATGAGCAATAAAAGCATCCAAGGGAGTTAAAACTTGTTTGAGCTAATGTGCCACATAGGAGATAGATAATTAAATATCAATTCTAAGTGGCACTACCTCAAATATCCACATTTTCTAGGTTTGTAATATGCATAAAGCATATGACTCCCCCATAATGTGATAAACCATGAATTCTCAACGAGGGGCAAAATATCCAAATGGAGATAACTAATGGACATAATATGACTTGAAATCACCATGAGAAAGACATACCACATAGAGACTAAATAATATTACAATATCAATACTAAGTGGTATTCCTCATGTACACACATTTCAAGGTCGTGGAATGCCCAAGCATAACACTCTCCCAAAATGGGATAGTCCATTAATCTCTCCCAAGAGCCAAATAATATACCAAATGGATTCAACAAAGGCTCCAACACAAGAAACACAAATACATGGTGTGCCAACCAACATACACAAATAAACTTGTTAACTCAATATAAGTACGAGGGAAGCACCACATGTAGAAACACATACAATGGTACAAAACCACCACATGCACAAGGGAGTAAGTAACTTTCAAAGTAAATGAGTTGAGCACATGTCACCACAAGGATGAACATTGGATATAATATATAAACATGATAATCTAAAATGACTTGACTTGACAAAAATAAATGATAAAGATCCCTCAATTCTTCTTAATGTAGCCAAGCCTCCAATGCCCTCCAAAAACACATATATATGAAGTTTTAGCTTGTTGGTCCCCAACCAAGTTGGGTCCTAAGAAGTTAGTCACGATAGGTGATAAGGGGTGTTAGCCTGATCTTTTCATGATGCACCTCCTAATCCAATGGATCTGATGGATCTCCCAATTATGTGAGAGGAACACGTAACCTGGAGATTGGGGAACGCCAATCCTGCGAGCAACTCGACGACGAACGACAAAACTCACGCCGAGATAGACACGCCAAAGCTCAACAACCCTCGACAATTTGAGGACCTTCGTGCACACACGATTACTCTTGACAATTCAAGAACTCTTGTCTTTATTCATGGATAACTGGACGAACGTTCGAGATGCTGCCACACATGCTGATCCCATAGGGTCGGTGATAATATGAACTTTAAGTTCTACATTATTCTGAATAAACTCAAAGCTAACCTAAACCCTAGACCAGCCAGCTCCTTATATGAGGGCTGGGGCGGTAAAGCTTGACCTAGTCGGTTTGGACAGGCCCAAACCGAACCCTAATTGGACTCTGACTCATGAACATAGCACAATCGTTTGACACGACCTTAGACTAAATTATTACATGTTATTGGTTATCCTAGTGTATCAAACTGCATGAGATTCCCACATCAATAGGCTTGGCCACCCAAATGGTTCTTTTCTTGACACTACATTGGGTACCAATAAATTTGGCAAACAAATTGCCCACCTCATCCTTACCAAGTGAATATGCATCATATATCATGATAGGTTTGGATGAGGAGTTATCCATGGTGCATGAGGAAGAAAGGTGCCCCTTATCGTGGCATATGTAGCAAGTTCTTCTCTTGTTATCTTTATTCTTGGAAGATTCCACCCCTTGAGGAAGACCTTGAGTCTTCTTGGGAATAGGACCACTTCTAGCTTTAGGTGGAGATTGAGGCTACTTCCCTTGTTGCTTCTCACCAAGAGGCTTCTTCTTCCATGGGAAAGATCTCATATGATGCCCTTCTTCCTTGCACATGAATCACGCAATGTTGGCCGGATTATTCACTTGGCCTTGGCCATTCTTCTTGTCGCCCTTGTGCTTCAACTTATTATTGGGCTTGTTCTTGATGTTGGAGTTGAATCCAAGACTACTCTTGCCATTGGGGATCTTCGCACACCCAATATGTTCTTGAGTGTGATCTTCCCTTCATGACACTTCTTCAAGTCATTCTTCAAAGAAGTGACTTGAGCCTTGAGCTCTTTGATTTCCTCTACATGGTTAGTATCAACAACAATACTAGAGGAAGTAGATGCTTCATTGTTAGAGCAACATGGCAAGGGATGCAATTCATCGCAAGATATAGCCTGGTTATGCGATGATGAATCACAAGGACTAGCACATGACAATATGGCATTTTGAGTAGAAATTGTGCTAGTGACCACATGCGGCCCATAAGATGTTACCTTTGACATTGTGGTCTGATGCATGTAAAATGCATACATGAACTTTGCACTTTATTACTTGATATTACAACATATTTGCATCATATATGGGTTATATTCATATTTTATAATGATTATTGGGAATGATTCACACTTCCCATATTGCTTTGGAATTAACCATGCCAAAGCAGAAAACCCCTATTTCTATGTTTTTGACTTTTAGGTACCCAAACGACGTCCAATTGACCTAAAACTTGATGGGACCCAGCATTTATCAGAATGAAGAACAATGGGCCAAAGATCCGCGAGAAAAGAAGACCGAGGAGGGAACGGGCATAGTAGCCGTAGCCCCCTGGCCTCGGCTAGTATGATCTTTCCTCCCTCGAGTCTCTGATGCCGTCGATTCTTTCGCCAAACGACTTGTCTTGACCTAAAACCTACCATATATACCCCCTTTCGCCAAACGACTTGTCTTGACCTAAAACCTCCATGCTTGTTTTATATCATTTGTCCTATGCTTTGTCTACACTTTGAGGTATTTTTATACACTTTCTGGAACTAACCTATTGACAAGATGCCATAGTGCCTGTTGCCTGTTTTCTGCTATTTTTGGTTTCAGAAAAGCTAGAAAATGAATATTCTCGAAATTGGACAGGACAAAAGCTAATATGCCTATTTTCCCGGAGCAACACGGAAACACGAAGCAGAGACGGAGTAGGGCACTAGGGTGGGCACACCCTATGGTGGCACGGGCCAGCCCTGGTGGCGCCACCAGGGGGTGTGGGCCCCCTGGATGCCTCCCCGCCTCGCATCTTCGCCTATAAGAAGCCTCCCGATGAGAAAACCCTAAATCATCTAGGAGAAGCCACGAAAACCTCCATAGCACCGTCGCCACCGAAGGGGAGATTCGGGGGATAGAAAGTCTCGGTTTCGGCAACCTGCCGGGATAGGGAATTGCCCCAGAAGCCATATCCATCGATCTCCACCACCATCTCCATCGCCATTGCCGATTCCCATGATGATGAAGGAGTAGTTCTTCCTCGAGGCTAAGGTCTCTATCGGTAGCTATGTGTTCATCTCTCTCTCTCTATGCATGATCTTATTGAGATCATGAGCTTTATAATCTATAGATCTATTCTGCTACTCAAGTGCTTTAATGAATCTCTGCTTATCCCCACGTGTGTGAAGTTGACAGTGTGCACACCGTGTGGCACTTTGGCTAAGGTTACATAAATACTTGTCATGTGTATAATTTGAGTTGGATGTCTCTATGATATTGTGGTGTTTGTTGGAACCATCTAGCTCTCAAGGTGATAGTGAGGGGTTATCTAGATGGGGAAAGCGAACTTTGAGGTGTGCACCCATACACCTGACAAGTGTATTGGGTGTGTTGGGGACACAAGAGACTTCTTGTATCTTGATTGCAGGATTGCTTGAGAGGGAATACCTTTGACCACTTCCTCCCTGAGTTCGATAAAACTTGGGTAATCCACTTAAGGGAACTTGCTGCTGTTCTACAAACCTCTACTGGGCCAACAACTGTCTACAATAATAGAAGTGCGTAGACATCAAGCTATTTTCTAGCATCATTGCCGGGGAGGTAAGGTAAAAGGTACTCACATCCTTTTGCTACTAAGCTATCTTCTAGTATAGTTGCTAGTGTGTGAGTGATCGAAGTTATTTCCTTTAGATTCTGCAATTATATCTTTTTGTTTCTTGTTTTTATTTTCACTAGTTAGGCTTAATGGAGAACAACAACAAAATTAGAGAGCTTTATAGTATTTATCTTGAGTTAGAAAATGAAGTGTTTGAAGAGAAAATTAAAAAACCCGTGAAACTTTATTTGCATGCTAATAGCAATGTTATTAGTATGAATTATTTGAACACCATTATTGCTAATGCTATGGAAAAGTCTAATCTTGGGGAAGCTGGTTTTGATGAGCATGATATTTTTAGTCCCCCAAGCATGGAGGAGAAAATTTACTTTGATGATACTATGCCTCCAATATATGATGATTACAATGATAAATATGATATTTTCAGTCCACCTACTATTGAGGAGAAAATTAATTATGATTACAATATGCCTCCTATATTTGATGATTATGGTGATGAGAATAATAATGATAACTATTTTGTTGAATTTGCTCCCACTACAATTAATAAGAATGACTATGTTTATGTGGGGAGTATTAATTCTTTTATGCATGTGGCTCATAATAAGAATGTTTTATGTGATAGTTATATTGTTAATTTTATTCATGATGCTACTGAAAGTTATTATGAGAGAGGGAAACATGGTTTTATGTGTCTCAACAATATTAAGTTTTCCCTCTTTATGTTGAAGTTGCACTTGTGTTGCTTTCCTATGCTTGTTGCTTTGTTCTTTCATGACTTGTTTCTTTACAAGATTATTTTTCATAGGAAGTGGGTTAGACTTAAATTTGTTCCATATTTGCTTCTTGATACTCTCTTTTACTTCAATTCATATTTCTTATGTGAGCATCATTGAAATTATCATGCCTAGCTCAAAGGCGTTAAAGAAAAGTACTTCTTGGGAGATAACCCAATAGTTTTCTTGAGTCTTGGAAGTTATTGCCTCTGTAATAACCTCTCCTTACCCTTTTTTGTGTGGTTTTTGTGCCAAGAAGAACCTCTAATGAGAGAGAAGTAAGATTTGGGGAAGTGATGTCCCGAAACAGATTTTTGTGCTTCACTGTAAAAATTCGTGAAATTTTCTGTATGTCGGATTGAGCTGTAATTTTCTGAATAAATCCCCAGGTTGTTAGATAAATTTAGTTAGTTCAACACTTTTTGATTTGAGCAACATAAGGTCTTCGAAAAAATTGGTTTTCACCTGCTGGTCTGTTTTGACAGATTTCTGCCATTATTTGCATTTGCCTCTTTATCGATTTCTTACTGGGTTCTTTTTGGCGAATTGAGCTTTTTGAGGGAATTGCTACAGTAGCTTGTGTTTTTAATGAAAGTTTTGCTGTTTTAAAACTAAACCCCAAAGGTTTATTATCTTTTGAATGCACTAATGTTGCTAATGAAGATTGTGTGAAGTTTTGTATGAAGAAAATTTTCAGGTGTAGAGAAAGAATGATGTAATAAGATGAAGAATGGACAAAATCTCAAGCTTGGGGATGCCACTCCATGTCACCCAAGAAATATTCAATAGGTACAAGCGTTAAAGCTTGGGGATGCCCAGGGCATCCACTTCTTCATCAATAAAAATCTCAGGTCTTTCTAGACACTTTGTTTTTATTGTTTCATGCATTGTTGTTTTGTTCTTGGAGCGTCTTTGTTTTTATTTTTAGTTTTCTATTGCTTAGTTTGCTTGAATAAGTTGGTTGGATCCCAACACACTTCTTTTGGAGAGAGACACACCCCGCTATTCATTGCCTAGAACACTCTAGTTTTCAGTCTTATTGTTCTACGAGTGTTCTCCTTTGCTAGCATTGCGTTTAGCTTTAGTTTTCGATTGATATTGGAAAAGAGTAGGAAGTTTCATGCTTATAGCGGTACAAAAAGGAGCTTGTTTTGAATGTGACTTAGACTTTATCATGTATAGATGTTGCTTTGACCATATGCTTAGTGATTATTGTTGTAGCATGACTTGTTTCAAACAATTGAGATTGCTTAATGTGCCTTGAAAGAATCATGCGTTGTTTTACATATTAAAAGTATAATATTGTGGTATTCTCCTTTAAATGCTTTATTTGGGTTGACTTGAGAAAGATTCAATAGATTGTTATTTAATTTGTGGTGTACTTCTTCTAGTGGTGTCATGTGAACGTCGACTACATGACACTTCACCTATATGGGCCTAGGGGAATGCATTGTGTATTTGGCTACTAATCGTAGGGGTTGCTGGAGTGACAGAAACCTGAACCCCCGTTAGGAAACCATTGCACAAGGGACGTAAGGGTCTTAGAGTTTAAAGCTGTGGTTAGGTTTCTACCTTAATTACTTTCTTGTACTTACGTATGTTTGCAAGGGGTATAATCACAAGTATGTATTAGTCTTGGATGGGGCAGTACATTAGCACAGGTTCACCCACACAACACTTACAAGCTAGAGAAGATTAATCAACTATATGAAGCAAAAGCACTTGACAGTCTTCCCGTGTGTCCTCGAGAACGTTTGGTCATCTTAAGTAATACAACCGGCTTTTCCTTTGCTGCATAAAGGATTGGGCCACTTGTTGCATTTATTCCTACTGTCTTTTATTCACTCGTACTTTGTTTACTTGCTTTATCAAAAACCTCTAAAAATCCGTTTGCTAAGTATTTGTAGAGAATTCCTGATCCATACCACTAGCCAGCACCTTCTGCTCCTCGTTGGGTTCGACACTCTTACTTATCGAAAATACTGCGATAAACCCCCTATACTTGTGGGTCATCATGCGCCGCGCCCGACCATCTCGCACGCACCGCGCCTTGACCTCCCCTCGCGTTCATAGACCCGCCATGATCGCAGCACCCCGGCAGACACCCCCATTCACCGCCGCGCGACCCACAGATGGCGCACGCCGCCGCAAGCACCTCTGCCTCCGCTCAGAGCGCCACAGGCGCCCGACCAAACCCAGCTGCCCCACGCCTCGCCTTTAAGCTAGCAACGACTGCCAGGAGACACCACACCGTCCACCTACCCCAGCCATGCCCTTAGCTCTCTGTGCCGCCCTCGCTGGAGACGCCAGCCTGCACCATTCTGTCCCCTCGTCGCGCTATAAAAGTAGGCCACCCCAGCCTCATTTATCACACCATTCGACTCCCCACTCACCACTGAGCCTCCCACACCTCTTCTCGAAGCAAGGTGAGCACCACCGTGCCGGAATTGCACCGGAGTCCGCCGCTGCTGGAGGAGAAGGGCGTCGTCGATTGAGACCACCCCAAGCCTTGCCGTGACCATGCCTCGCCTCGCCGTCGTCTACCACGTCATTTTCCCCTGTCGCCGAGCCTAGCTGGATCCCAGGTGAGCCCCGCCAGACCCCCACCGCCGCGTTAGGTTTAGCTCGTCGCCAGAGTTGTTCGTCGTTGACGACGACCCTCAGCCGTTGGATTAGATTTAGATCATAGGGCTCTGGTTGAAAGATACCATTTCGTTTAGTTAGTCTCGCTGACCAATGGACCCCCTCTGTTAGCCACGCGTTGCGCTGCGCTGTGCAGTTGGGCCGGTGATACGTTGCTAATGTATCTATAATTTTTGATGTTTCGTTCTTGGTTTTATCTACTTTCTTATGTTTTGTCCACACTTTGGAGTACTTTTCATATGATTTCTTGGGCTAACCTATTAACAAGAGCCACAGTGCCAGTTGCCTATTTTCTGCTATTTTTGGTTCTAGAAAAGTCAGAAAATCAATATTATCAGAATTGGACCGGACAAAAGCCAAAGTTGATATTTTACAGGAAGACTCACGGAGCCAGAAGACAAGACAAAGAAGGGCCACAGGCAGCCACACCATGTGGTGGAGCAGGCTAGCCCTGGCCATGCCACCAGGTGGTGTGGGCCCTCTGGCCGCCCACCGACCTTGCCTCTTCGCCTATAAGATGCCTCCCGATATAGAAACCCTAAATCGTCAATCAGAAATCCACGAAAAGTCCTGCTGCGTTGCCGCCATTGAAGGGGAGATTCGGGGGACAGAAAGTCTCTATTCCGGCACCCTGCCGGGACGGGGAAGTGCCCCCGGATCCATCTCCATCGATCTCCACCACCATCTCCATCACCGTTGATGATTCCCATGATGAGGAGGGAGTAGTTCTCTCTAAAGGCTAAGGGTTCTACCGGTAACTATCTGTTCATCTCTCTCTCTATGCATGATCATATTATGATCATGAGCTTTGTAATCAAGTAGATCTACTTTGCTACTCAAGTGCTTTAATAGATCTCTGCTCTCCCCATGTGTGTGAAAGTGACAGCGTGCACACCATGGTGGCACTTAGGTTAGAGATTACAAATACTTGTTATGAGTTATATTTGGAGTTGGATGTCTCTATGAAATTGTGGTGTTTGCTGGAACCATCTAGTGCTCAAGGTGACAGTGTGGGGTTATCTAGATGCGGAAAGTGAACTTTGAGGTGTGTTGTTATAGCCCTACCATCGATTTGAGTGTTCAACCGGAGAGTAGTTAAGAGTAGTATCATGAAGATAATATATCTATGAGAGAGTGTTCACTAGTGAAAGTATGATCCTAGGCCTTGTTTCTAAACATTGAAACACCATTTGCAATTAGATATGTTACATGTTTGCTTGCTTCCATCTTTATTTCAGTTTGCCTTTAGTCTTTTCCCACGTCAACCACACGCCAGCAAGCTATTTTCTGGCACTGTTGTCTTATATCCATACCACTTGTATTTCAATATCTCTTCGCCGAACTAGTGCAACTGTACACCTGACAAGTGTATTGTGTGTGTTGGGGACACAAGAGATTTCTTGTATCTTAATTGCAGGATTGCTTGAGAGGGAATACCTTTGACCACTTCCTGCCTGAGTTTGATAAACCTTGGGTAATCCACTTAAGGGAAAGCTTGATGCTGTTCTACAAACCTCTGCACTTGGAGGCCCAACAACTGTCTACAAGAATAGAAGTGCGTAGACATTAAGCTATTTTCTGGCGCCGTTGCCGGGGAGGTAAGGTAAAAGGTACTCACATCCTCCGGTGTGAGTGCTCGAAGTTATTTCCTATAGATTCTGCAATTTTGTCTTTTTGTTTCTTGTTTTCACTAGTTAGGCTTAATGGAAAACAACAACAAAATTAGAGAGATTTTTACTATTTTTCCTAATATAGAACATGAATTGTCTGAAAAGAAAATTAAAAAACCCATCAAACTTTCTTTGCATGCTAATAGCAGTGTTATTAGTATGAATCTTTTGAACACCTTTGTTACTAATGCTATGGAAACGTCTAAGCTTGGGGAAGTTAGTTTTTATGAAAATGATATTTTTAGTTCCCTAGCTTTAAAGAAGAAAATTTGCTCTGATGATACTTTATCTCCCATATGTGGTAATTCTAATGATACTTGTGATATTTTAAATCCACATACTGAAAGCATCCCTCTTAAAATACCTATAAAAATTGTTGAACGTGTTATGAACAACTGTTATTTGGGAGATGGAACTGTCCATCCTGGTGATCATTTACTCTTTATACACGAATTATGCGAGTTGTTCAAGTGTGCAGGTATTTCAATGAACCAAGTTAAGAGGAAGCTATTCCCTTTGTCACTTAAGGGCAAAGCAAGGGAGTGGTATGAGCTACTATATGGTCCTCATCATTTGGAGTGGAAGGAACTTGAATCTCTCTTTTACTCTAAATTTTATCCTCCTCATGAAATTCATAAAGATAGGAATTACATTTATAATTTTCATCCACATGATGGAGAAAGTATTTCCCAAGCATGGGGGAGATTGAAGTCACTAATGCTCAAATGTCCCATTCATGAGCTCCCCAATAATATTGTTATTAACAATCTCTATGCAAGGCTTTTAGGACATTACAAGGACTATCTAGATACTTGTTTAGAGGGATCCTTCACAAGTAAGGAGGTCAAAGCTAAGTGGGATCTTCTTGAAACAATTCATGGCAATACCGAAGATTGGGATAGCAACAAAGGTAAAGAACCAGGTATAAACTATGAGTATGATTGCATTAAGTCTTTCGCTGAAATTGCTGATTTTCAAGAGCTTAGTGCTAAATATGGTCTTGATACTCAAATTCTTGTTGATTTTTATAGAACCTTTGCTTCTCATATTAATGCTCCTAAAGAAAAATAGGACATGTATCATGAGCCTTATAAAGACACTTGCATGGAAACTGAAATTGTTATTAATGATAGCAATAAATATGCTCAAACCTCTGAAAGTACTATTTCTTATAAGCATGTTAATTTTTGTGGAATAAATAGACCTTGTGAGAATAATCAAATTGAAGAAGAATATTGTATCACCCACAAGAATGAAAAAACTAGAATGTGGTATAGGGCTTTAAATGATCTTGGTAAAAAAGTGTGTGCCCTTTATCCTTTTATTTGTGAACTTTGCTTTGAAGTGGGTCATTTAAATTCTCAATGCTCAGGCCATAATAATAGCCCTTCTAATCCAATGAGTACTGCAAGTTTGTATTGTGATGACATGATCACTCCTAATCAGCATGATGAACTTACATTATTTTTGGGATGTGAACAGTTATCAAGAAAAACCTCTTTGGTAGATATGGGTGCTTTTGATATGAATAGTGTCATGCATGGTTGTCATCTTTATTGTGTTGATAATTTCCACACAAATACTTACATACAAAATATGAGGTTTTACCAAAATATGACAGGACTAATATGTGTTTTGTTCTTATTAATGAAAAAGGAGGAATCCTCCAAAGTTTCTTCTATTGTCTCTAACAATGAACCAGGGTATATGGAGAAGCTTCCTTTCAAGCCTCTCCCTCCTAAAGAGAGGAAGAAAAAGAAGAAGAGGAGGAGTAAAAGAAGAGAGGACTAAGCATGTTGCTCCTATTATAGTTTTTGATGAGTCTGAACTCGATGATGTTCCTATGCCTATTACCTATAGTAGTGATAATGATTGGGAAACACACACTACCTTTGATATTGACAATCTCTTCGGTACCAATTCTGAAAATGATGATATTAATAATTGCTATACTATTAGTGCTATCCATGATCCTTCCAATGATAATAAGTTTACAAATGAACACACTTTGGAAGATAACTATTCTATTGCTTATGATGATACTATACCTCCAATATATGATGATTGCAATGATGATTATGATATTTTCAGTCCACCTACTATTGAGGAGGAAATTAATTATGATTACAATATGCCTCCTATATTTGATGATTATGGTGATGAAAATAATAATGATAGCTATTTTGTTGAATTTTCTCCCACTACAATCAATAAGAATGACTATGTTTATGTGGAGAGTATTAATTCTTTTATGCATGTGGCTCATGATAAGAATGTTTCTTGTGATAGTTATATTGTTACTTTTATTCATGATGCTACTGAAAGTTATTATGAGAGAGGGAAACATGGTTTTATGTGTCTCAACAATATTAAGTTTCCCCTCTTTATGTTGAAAGTCTCGAAATTGCACTTGTTTAGCTTTCCTATGCTTGTTGCTTTGTTCTTTCATGACTTGTTTATTTACAAGATTCCTATGCATAGGAAGTGGGTTAGACTTAAATGTGTTTTGAATTTGCTTCTTGATGCTCTCTTTTACTTCAATTCATATTTCTTATGTGAGCATCTTCTCAAACTATCATGCTTAACTTAAAGGCCCTAAAGAAAGGTACTTATTGGGAGATAACCCAAAAGTTTTAGTTGAGTCTTGGAAGTTATTACTTCAGTAATAACCGCTCCTTATCCTTTTTATTTGCTTTTTGTTCCAAGAGTAACCTCTAATGAGAGAGAAGCAATGATTGGGAAAGTTGCTGTCCCAAAACAGATTTATGTGCTTCACCGTAAAAATTCGTGTAAAATCTCTATACGTCCTTTTGAGGCGTGAAGTTTTGTGATTCTGCCCCAGGTTGTTATCTAACATTCGTTAGTTCAACACTTTCGATTTGAGCAATAGAAGGTCTTAAAAAAATTCGTCATTACCTGCTGGTCTGTTTTCACAGATTTCTGCCTTTATTTGCATTTGCTTCTTGTTGGTTCCTTTTTTAGTTCTTTTAGGGAATTGAGCTTTTTGAGGGAAGTGATACAGTAGCTTGTGTTTTAATGGAAGTTTTATTGGTGTTGAAACTGAACCTAAAGACTTATTATCTTGAGTGCACTAATGTTGCTAATAAAGATTGTGTGAAGTTTTGTATGAAGGAAAAATTTCAGGTGTATGGAGAGAATGATGTAATGAGATGAAGAATGGACTAAAGCCCAAGCTTGGGGATGCCACCCCGTGTCACCCCAAGAAATATTCAAGAGGTACAAGCGTTAAAGCTTGGGGATGCCCAAGGCATCCCCTTCTTCATCAATAAAAATCCTAGGTTTCTTCAAACACCTCATTTTTTGTTGTTTCAAGCACAGTTGTGTTGTTCTTGGAGCGTTTTCATTTTTGTTTTTGGTTTTTGTTTGCTTGGTTTTCTTAGTTTTCTGAAAAAATTGGTTGGACCCCCTCTTTCATACATTGGTTTTCAAATAGTTTGGTTTGGATTGGCAAAGAGTAGGAAAACTCATGCTTAAATGGTAAAGAGAGCTTGTTTTTGACTGTGGCCTATGCTTTGTCACGCCATGCTTGATATTACTTTGGCTTTATGCTTAGTATTCTTTGATGTAGCATGACTTGTTATAAAGAATTGAGATTTCTTAATGTGCCTTGGATGAATCATACGTTGTTTTAGCATATTAAAGCATAGTATTATGGTATTCTCCTTTGATGCTTTATTTGGGTTGACTTGGCGCATGCTCACAGCATGTTATGACTATCCCAAGTCACCATTAGCCTTTATGATCCTTTAGTTTTCAACTTGTAGTATCACTTTATGCTTTGATCAATGATGTTTTGTCGCTCTCATGATTATGGCCATTATTGCTCTCTTAGTTTGTCGCTCCCAGTCTTTTGCTAGCCTCCACAACCAAGTATGAGTTCCACTCATGCATCCAACTCCTAAAAACAAGTTATTCCAAAGAGTCCACCATACCTACCTATTAGCATTTGCTATTCCAAGTATATTCATGTTTTTATCTACCTTCCGAATTAAACTTTTGTTATGAGAAAACTAGGGATTAAAGCTCTCAGAACTTGATGGCACACTTTACTTTTCTTGCCCTTAATAAACTTGAACCATTGTGTCGTCTATGTTGTATATGCTTGCACTTATTTGTTGGGGATTAGCAGAACCATGCTATCATGGGGAATGCTTTCAACATTGCACTGGTACTTGTACCTAGTTGATATCATGCTCTTTTGTCTATGGATGTCGTCGGTGTGAAATGAAAGGGGAGCTTGTAAGTCCATGGAGTTATGTATATGTGTTAGAGAAACTCCTGGGCCGCTGGTCTAATCCATGCTGACATGGTGGAAACCTGCAGTGTAACCATAATGAGCTGTCTATGAAGCATTCTTCTTATAAAAAAAGAGTCAGATATTGAGAAAAAAGAAAGAAAAAAATAGATTATGAAAAGAGGAAAGAGATAAAAAAGCACCATATTCCCATGGTAAATAAGAGATTGTTGAGATGCTCGTTGTCTGCTTGCCTTGTCATTTTGATATGGGGATTCTTCTGTATCATCGGGCAAGGGGTACCCCGTTGGCGGTTCTCTATGATACACATGTACTTACGATGAAAAGAACTTACCGGTGACTAAACTTGAGTAGCATGAGGAGCGGCCCTCGTATTCAAGGGACATGAGATTTCTAACTTATACTTTGTCAAGCATGTACACCATAGTTTGTTCACTTTCACCTTAATCACTTCAAGATGCTTATGATAGGGGCAATGAGCGCTGAAAGCTATAAGTACCATAATTTTTGGAAGCTCTTTATGAAACTTGAATCCCTACTTCCTTATTTGAAGGCATTTCGTCCACCATTATATTGAGTCTTCACCTTCTACCTTTATGCACCTACTTTGAGAGCATAGTGGCCATTCTTAGTTCTATGTGCATTATCCCAAGACTAGTTGATTGATGCATACCTTAATATTGCTTGTTCTAAACTATTTGTATCTAGTCACTCTTATGAACTTTGAAGGTGTCCTATGCATTTTTATTTGCTACTCTATGAGGGACAACCTGAATGCCACTATGCTATGTTTTCTATATGTGAAACAAGCAAACATCTTGCAAAGCATTGTTATTCATGAATCTTTTATTTGTGCCTTTTCATGTTGCAACATAGTTTCTTTGTCTTATTGGTAGAACTTTGTCTTTCATGTTATGATTGAAGTACTATGATCCTAGCTTTTCATGTTTTACAAATACTTTGATCAAGTTTATGATGGTGCATGTCACCTCAAAAATTATTCTTTCTTTTTATCACTTACCTACTCGAGGACGAGCAGGAGTTAAGCTTGGGGATGGTGATACGTTGCTAACGTATCTATAATTTTTGATGTTCCGTGCTTGGTTTTATCTACTTTGTTATGTTTTGTCCACACTTTGGAGTACTTTTCATATGATTTCTTAGACTAACCTATTAACAAGAGACACAGTGTCAGTTGCCTGTTTTCTGCTATTCCAGGAAAGTCAGAAAATCAATATTCTCGGAATTCGACCGGATAAAAGCCAAAGTTGATATTTTACCGGAAGACTCACGAAGCTAGAAGACGAGACGGAGAGGGGCCATAGGGCAGCCACACCATGTGGTGGCGTGGGTTAGCCCTGGCCATGCCACCAGGTGGTGTGGGCCCCCTGGCCGCCCACCGACCTTGCCTCTTCGCCTATAAGATGCCTCCCGATACAGAAACCCTAAATTGTCAACCAGAATTCCACAAAAAGTTCCGCTGCGCCGCTGCCACCGAAGGGGAGATTCGGGGGGTAGAAAGTCTCTATTCCGGCACCCTACCGGGACGGGGAAGTGCCCCCGGAGCCATCTCCATCGATCTCCACCACCATCTCCATCACCGTTGCTGATTCCCATGATGAGGAGGGAGTAGTTCTCTCTCGAGGCTAAGGGTTCTACCGGTAGCTATGTGTTCATCTCTCTCTCTATGCACGATCATATTGTGATCACGAGCTTTGTAATCAAGTAGATCTACTTTGCTACTCAAGTGCTTTAATAGATCTCTGCTCTCCCCATGTGTGTGAAAGTGACAGCGTGCACACCATAGTGGCACTTAGGCTAGAGATTACAAATACTTGTTATGAGTTATATTTGGAGTTGGATGTATTTCAGTAATTGTGGTGTTTGTTGGAACCATCTAGTGCTCAAGGTGACAGTGTGGGGTTATCTAGATGTGGAAAGCAAACTTTGAGGTGTGCTGTTATAGCCCTACCATCGATTAGAGTGTTCAACTAGAGAGTAGTTAAGAGTAGTATCATGAAGATAATATATTTATGAGAGAGTGTTCACTAGTGAAAGTATGATCCCTAGGCCTTGTTTCTAAACATTGAAACACCATTTGCAATTAGATATGTTATATGTTTGCTTGCTTCCATCTTTTTTCAGTTTGCCTTTAGTCTTTTCCCACGTCAACCACACGCCAGCAAGCTATTTTCTGGCACCGTTGTCTTATATCCATACCACTTGTATTTCACTATATCTTCACCGAACTAGTGCACCTATACACCTGATAAGTGTATTGGGTGTGTTGGGGACACAAGAGATTTCTTGTATCTTGATTGCAGGATTGCTTGAGAGGGAATACCTTTGACCACTTCCTCCCTGAGTTCGATAAACCTTGGGTAATCCACTTAAGGGAAAACTTGCTGCTGTTCTACAAACCTCTACACTTGGAAGCCCAACAACTGTCTACAAGAATAGAAGTGCGTAGACATCAGCCGACCCTTTAGCTTTCCCGCGCTGGCCCGAAAATTCAAATAAGGATTTTCCTTTTTAGTTGCTTTTGTCCCTAGATTCAAAAATCAATTCGGAGAGTTTCACTTAACCAAATTGCATGATTCAAATTTTTCCTAGAAAGGTAATTAAAATATCTATCCAAGCCCGTTGGATTTAAATCATTTGGAGTTATAGATAATCTTTAGTAAAAATAACAAGACAGGGACTTTTGCAACTTCAAACATTTTTCAAAAATCAACCATAATAGCTTTTGAGTTGATTCCAACTCTCAAAAATCACATTTGATGATACCTATCTGAATATCTAAATATATTTAGGTTTGCATGCAGTGACATTGGATTCGTACCAAAAGAATGCTATTAGGGCATTTCTAGTCACTTTAAATCTATTAAATAATAATCTTAAACTTTATAAAAAGTAATCAAACCTTTAAATGACATTCCCATGTATTATAATATGTGGTGATTACATGTGTCCACATGATCCCATATTTTAATTGGAGAATATTAAATCTTAATTAATTTCAATGAGTGGAAATTACTTTTCTCAAATAAACTAAATCAAACTAGTCTTTAATTCATGTGATGATTGTGATGAAGCTAGATCATCAAGTTTGAACCTTAGTGTGCTAAATAGACCAGTTAAGTATTGTTTGGTGATTGTGTACCCCGTATTCATTTATAGACGATAATACCGACCAAGTCTACGAGGAGGAGGAGTTCTACCCCGAAGAAGACGAAGAAAACTTCAATCACTGCACCAATCAAGGCAAGCTATTATTAGAAAGCTAGATCTATGCAAGCTTTAACCTAAGCAAGATGCCTTAGGCATGCTTTGGTTATACATTTTAATTTATATCCATCCCAAGTTTTACTTGCAAGCTTTACTTTTTACTTTACCAAAGTTTCTTTACTTTTAGTAATGCTTTGTGAGTTTTCAGAAAGTAGTATAGATAGAATAAAGAGTATAAAACTAGGCCTATACTAGATGTCATTCGATGGCATGAGATTGAGATTAGCATCCCTCATTAGTGAAAACTCTTAACTTAGTGGCTAGTGCTAAGCATAAAATTGATCACTTTAGATGGGAATACTTGGTGAAAATGATTATGAAAACCTTGGAATGATGAGTCATTCTATTGAGTTGTTTTGACATGTGTTGAGAAACACAAATGGATTTAATGATGAAAATGTTGAGGCATGAGCCTTAGCCCTTTTTTAAAAACTGATGGTTGGGTTCGGATGTGATACCATTCCAATTTTTCCGTATAACCACAATACCTGAATTGGGTAAGGCTTAGCCGGAAGTTTATATGCATTAGTATGGGTTCCCTCGCGGGAGAGGTTTGACCTGAGGCTACCTCTTGTTGATGTCCACCTATGCAGTGCCCAGGATGGTAGATGGCCATGGCTGGGAGGTCAAGCTCATAGGAGAGGTGCTTATACTAGAGTGTGTAAAGGAAAGGTTATGATTGATTATCCGCATACTAAGTATGATGATTCAGGGTTATCCCTGACGGATGTATCAAATTTTGTGGTGAAAGTGCACCACCTCTGCAGAGTGTCAAACTATTCGAATAGCCGCGTCCACGGTCATGGACAATTGGAGTGGCCATACTGTTCCATCGTCAGATGTTTTCAAAATGACTTGTGAAGTGATCTATGATTTTTGACTTGACCACAATAGGGTTGTGAATATGAAAACTAGGTTCCCAACTTAAGTGAATTAGAACTTTTAAGTTAACTTTCTTTGCTTCTAAACTCAGTTTAGATAAATCTGGCTTTTTGCAAATAAACTTAGAGCTTAGGATTCCTATTAGAACTACCTTACTTGTGAGTGATAGTTTGCGAGTACTTAAAGAGTACTCATGGCTTTGTCCCTGGCTATTCCCGTTGCCAGAATATGAGGAGGACTATCAGGAAGATGGACAGCAAGACGGCTACGACAACAAGGATCATCTCCCATTGTCAGCATTGCCTGTGACACTGAAGATGGATCCCGCTACTACGCTTATTATTCCACTGCTTGTTTGTTTTAAGACTGGATCATGAGATCCTTTATTTGTGTAAGACCTTACTATGGTTTGTAATGGATGATGTACTATGATATCCAATTTGTTATGTCTCACAAAAATGGTAATCCTGGGATTGTGATGTATGGCATAACAGGCATCTACGATTAAAAATCCGGGTGTTGACAATTATCCAACCGAAGAGTAGTTCAGAGTAGTATCATAAAGAGATGATATTTATATGAGTGTGTTCACTAGTGAAAGTATGATCCCTAGGCCTTGTTTGTAGGCATTGAAACACCGTTTGCAACTAGATTTGTTACCTGTTTGCTTGCTTCCATCTTTATTTCAGATTGCCTTTAGTCTCTTCCTACCCATCAAGCTCTTTTCTAGCACCGTTACCACTTATAATTATCCCTACCACTTGTATTGCACTATCTCTTCGCCAAACTAGTGCACCTATACACCTGGCAAGTGTATTTGGTGTGTTGGGAACACAAGAGACTTCTTGTATCTTGATTACAGGATTGCTTGAGAGGGATACCTTTGACCACTTCCTCCCTGAGTTCGATAAACCTTGGGTAATCCACTTAAGGGAAAACTTACTATTGTTATACAAACCTCTGCACTTGGAGGCCCAACAATTGTCTACAAGAATAGAAGGGCGTAGACATCAGCCGGCCCATTAGCTTTCCCGCGTTGGCCCGAAAATTCAAATAAGGATTTTCCTTTTTAGTTGCTTCTGTCCCTAGATTCAAAAATCAATTCAGAGAGTTTCACTTAACCAAATTGCATGATTCAAATTTTGCTAGAAAGGCAATATTATATCTTCCCTTGATCTGTTGTGACTCCATGTCTTTGTTTGAGCAGTGAATTATTATGGCAAAGTAAAATAGTTCATTTATTGGTTGCATTCTGTGTTGTTATCTTTTATGATTGTCTTCTTGTACAATATATTAGTGCACGCATATGTTGGGGAATGCATGTAAGGTGATCACCGTGATGTAATGGAGTGGGGAGGACCGTGGAGGACAGAAAACCGTGGTCCAATCCATAAAGTTACATTAGGGGGGACATATATCGGGGACCTAGAGTTTATAGCTATGGTGGAACAATTATGTCTTAATAATTCCTATGTTTTCTCAGTAACAAGGCCTTAGGATCCATCATAAGGGTTGTGTATGCACATTTATTTGGCTGCACCTAATTAAGGCTCCGTCTTGGAAGAAAGCATAAACAACCAAACAAACGAATGAAATAACAATTGCCTAAACATTTACTCTGTTAGAGAAACTTGCTACTTGAGAATACTTGGCACCACTCCACTCCACTTCATTAGATCAATTTAACTTGCACAAGTTTACTTGTAGTTTCCACTAACACATACTTTATTTATTTTCTACCTAGTACCAAAACAAAACACACACTTAGATCCTAGCTTTGTATAGAAGGCCATATAAGAGGGTTATAGGACTTTAGAGAATAGATAGTTTATCTTCAGCTCCTCATGGGTTCGACACTCAAATACTTATCGAATTGTACTACGGTGATCCCCTGCACTTGGGGGTTATCAAGATACTTTTCTGGCACCGTTGCCAGGGAACATAGCGCTAGGATTCTATTCTTGCTTGCATTGCTAGTTTATTTTTAGTAGCCTTTTCTTTTATATAAAACTAAAACCCAAAAAAATTAGATGGATCCTTTTCCCAAGATTAACCATGAGATATATGATTTTTATGTCAAATGTATTCTTTTGGGCACTAAATTTTTGAATGCAAGAAATCATTTTGAAAGTGAAAAGGAAGTATATGACAAAAGCCTAAGCTTGGGGATGTCCATGCCACCCCAATAAGAGGAAAAAAGAACAAGTAGAGGAAGAATGGAGTAGCTACCCATCTCCTACTCCCAACAATGGTAATGCACACATTCCTATTAATGATGATGATCTTTCATTGTCTAGTAGTACTCTATGTGGAAAAATTGTGTCTAATATATGGGAGGATGAAAGTGATATAATTGAGTTAGATGATCCATTATTCTCATTAGATGATAAGTCTTTATGTGGCGATTCTATTCAAAACTATGTGGCTATCTTTAACTTTAATGCTTGCAACTATTATGAGAGAGGAAGAGATAAGAATCCTCTTTATATTTCTATTTTATTTAAAATGCAATCAACTGATCATTATATGCATTGGATACCACAACCTTGCTGCTGTTTATTCACATATAAAATGCCAATGCATAGGAAGAGAGTTAGACATAAAATTTAATGTCTATGCTTTGTGGTGTGCTCCGCATGCTTTCAAATACTATTAAATTTGAGCACACCTTGATATCCAAGTAACATGTAAAATAACTTTACCTACTAATTTATAAAAATTAGTTTAAGTTTTTCACTTTTTATAAATTTTGGGAAAGTAAATGAGAAACATGAGCAATGGAGAAGTTGGGGCCAACCTTGAACATGTGTTGTTCATGCCAATGGTACCATTGCAAAATCTCTATCATTAAAACTTCTCCAATTATAAAAAAAATAAAAAGATTATTTATTAGTACTGAAACATCACCTTTGTATCTTACTTTCTCATCTTTGTGCCAAGAATAACCTCTTCTGAGAGGTAAGATCAAACAATTGTAACTTGCTGTCCAGAAAACAGATTCCTAAGCTTCAATGCTGAAAATGTTAAACATCACACAAGAGGAATTATGACCTGAAATTTCATGTCAGCAATATTCATCTCTTTACCCACATTTAATTAGTTCAAAGTTTTTTTATTTGAGCAACGTAAGTGCCTCTAAAAATTCGCTCTTTACAGACTATCCAGTTTTTGACAGATTTTATTTCTATTATGCATTAGTCTTGTTACCTTTATTTTGTGCGGTTCCTTTTTATCAAAGAGAAATACGAAAACATAGTAATCGTAGCTAATATTTATTTCATGATATGACCTTGCTGTACCTATTGGGATTTAATTTATGGAGGCACTAACCACTCTAATCAAGTTTTATGATGAGTTTTGTGTGGAAAGAGTTTTCAAGTGAAAGAGTTGAGGGTGATGAATGAAGATTAAGAGGGAAGAATGCTAAAGCTTGGGTATTATACCCCTAGGAGCACCCATCATGTATAAAAGGAATACAATCATCCAAGATTGGGGATGTCCAAGCTACCTCATAAACTCAAACCATCTTGATATCAAGTAACTAAGCCAAGCTATATGGCTATAAAGAAAGCGCTTTGCGGAGGAAACCTGATTATTTTTGTTTTGATTTTCTTTGTGTCCTCTTGCTGTAACAAGAGACCTTAATTTTTGTTTTTTTATGGAATTTACAATAAAGTACCAAGTTTTACCCATTTTGGATTGAAAATGTTGAACATATATATGGAGTTGCATATTCCTGCATGAAACGGTTTACCATATGATTTTTAATTTCTCCTATGTAACTAAGATTGAGCTCAAATTTTAATTGTAGTTACAACTTTTCATCCTATATATGCTCGTAAATTTTCAAAACAAATGGACATGTTTAAGTAGGGTAACCAACTATGTTTTGTTGCTGCTATTTTTTTGGACAGATTATGTCCTATTTTGTTTGATGCATTCTTTGAGCTTTTAAGTTGATTTTTTATTATTTGAGTTTATGATAAATCATACAACATTATATACCTACTGGATACTTCATATCTACTTTTTTAGGAATTTATTGTAGCAAACATTATGCCTTTTATACCCACTAATATCACCCCACAGAAAAGAGATGAGAGAAAATTTTGTGTTAAAGTTTTTTCACAGGGATTAGAGGAGATGCACCAAGAGATATTCAAGAATGGTGAAAACCATAAGCTTGGGGAAGCCCAAGGTATCCCACTGGACCAACCACAGTCTCGGTTTGCACACGTCTAGTCTCTATTTTTCGAGCAACATATTACTATCGCATAAGCTTGGAGCGTTTGTATCTTACTTCCTTTATTTTTAGTTTTTATTTTGTTCATGTTTCCAAGACCATTATCAATATATAATTTCTGTAGAAATAAATTAAGTTGGATGCTAAAAAAGAGTTGGAATAGGGATTTTGAAGTTGATTCAAAAAGGATACATATATTTACATGATTCATATGCTTTGAATGAATATTAATTTGCAAGTGAGTTATGTAGAGCTATCTTTTATTCGTGTTTTGATGCTTGCTATTAGTTTTATTAGTTTACATTGTTTTACATGAATTGATTAGAACTATGGACTCTTATGCATGCATGTAGACGATCAACTTTCTCCCTCTTGCTAACCCAAAAATAAATCCAACAAGTTAAAACTTGTTTATCCAACTCCCTTTGAACCAAGTTTTTCCAGAGTGTCCACCATACCTAACTATTAGCATAATTTCTATTCCAAGTATTTCATGATTTATTGTTTTATATAGCTTCCAAATTAAAATGCTTATGATTGTGTTTACTATGAGAAAGTTGGTTAGTAAGCTCTCACGAACTTGATGGCACATTTTATTTTCCTGCACATAATAAACTTGAACCATTGTGACTATTTTATGAGGCTATGTGCTCGCAAAATTATGGGTTGGGAGTTAGCACAACCATGTTTTTATGGGGCATGTTTTCAACATTGCACTTATTCATATTTAGTTGATATCATGTTCTTTTGTTATGGATGGGCATCAGTGTGAAATAAGTTGGAAATTTGTAAGATCATGGAGTTTGTATATGTGTTAGAGAAATGCCTTGGCCACTAACCCAAGTCATGCATCATTCATGGTGGAAATTTACAGCAACCCATAGTGAGCATTCTATGAAGCATCTTCAATAAAAAGCTATGCCATAGTAAATAAAAAACAATTGTTGAGATGTTCATTATCTGTTTGTCTTGTTGTTTTGATATGGGAAACGTCCTATATCATGGGACAAGAGGTACCATGTTGGTGTTCTCAATGATACATGTATGCTTACAATGAAAAAAATTTATTTGGGACCTAAATTGAGTAGCATTTGGTTTAGGTACTCATATTCAAGGGGCATGATGCATTCAACTCATATTTTGTCAATCATATACCTCATACTTGCCATCTGATACAAGCGCTAGAAAACTTCCTGATAGTTGTTATAGGAGCTTCTTGCTGCACCTTAATGGTTGAGACTCTAAGTGGAGAGGGATGTAGTAAATGGAAGTCTTTCCCACGAGGGAAACTCGAGGGTTTAAATATCGAACTCTTGGGGAGCTATGTCTAAGAGAATGATCCTCTTTGTTCTTCGTCAAGCAACCTACAAAATAGTTGTAGATTGTTTTATGCCCTCAACCTCACCAAGTGGTTGTCAAGCACAAGGTGTATGTAAGAAAAACTGAAATAAAATACAATAAAAGTAAAATTCAATGCAATAGTAAAAGTAAATATGCAATGGTGGCAAATACAATGGAATATGATGTTTTTGGGTTTCGGCTCGTGTTTGCAAGTATGAGAAATATTTTTGTATTTTCGGATTTAATTAGTACTGAAAATAAAAAGTGATGTAAATGTCTCCGATAGTGTTTTCTTATGGTTTAAAATGGATCAGGGTTCATGGTTTCGCTTATGCACTCTCTCTTTGAGTTGTGGTGGACACGGGACACTCCCGTTGACATAATATTGGTGCAACATGTTAAAGTATGGATAGCAATTCATATGGTCATCACGTCCTAACATAGATATGTTATTTCTAACAATTCACTTATACTCCACTAGAAAGAGGGGTCTCCAAGCAATCTAGTATTAAGAACAATTTCAGAGTATAGCATTAAGTTTTATGACATGAAGTTAAAATAAGAACATACTAGACCTAGTCTAAGCATGGTATTTTGTTTATCCCTAGTGAGGCAACTAAGTAAGGTAAACACCCAAGTGATTTACAAGTTTTACTGTCCTACCCGCAAGATTACCTCCATTGCTCCAACTAATGCAAATGTTCCCCCACCCACGCTCCCATATACAAGTTTGATCAAAACAAGTAAACAAGAACGGCGTACATAATATGCATATATTCATGTACTTCCAATACTGAACAATTGCAATCTCAAATATCAACTATATAAAGATCCACCACATAGGTAATACAAATATGACCGTAATCATGTTATGCAGCTCATACGGTTCTAATATAATCGAGATCATGAGAGAGAGATACAATAGCTACTGCCACAAACCCATAGTCCAGAGGTGGATGATACGTCCAAAACGTATCTACTTTCCCGAACACTTTTGCTATTGTTTCTCCTCTAAACTTGTGTGATTTGGATGCAACTAACGCGGACTGACGCTGTTTTTAGCAGAATTGCCTTGGTGTCTACTTTTTGTGCAGAAAATCAACTATCAGGAAAAATCCTGGAAAATATGCCAAAAATCCTATTTCACCAGAAGACTCCTGGAGCTAGAATACGAGACGGAGGGGGGCTGGGCCCAGGCCACACCACCTGGCCGCGCGGGCAAGCCCAGGCTGCGCCAGGGGTGGTCTGGCCGCCCCAGACATCCCCTCGATCTCCCTCTTCGCCTATAAGTTGCCTTCTGACCTAAAAACTCACGGGGTTCGACGTTTTTCCAGAAGGAGGTCCACTCCGCCGCCACCACCAGATTCCACGAAACAGCACCAGAAACTCCGTTCTAGAACCCTGCCGGGACAGGGAATTGGAGGAGATCATCGCCATCATCATCACCATCGCTTCTCCATCGACCATCCATGTTCCCCCATCTATGAGTGAGTAATCCCCCGCTGTAGGCTATGGGAATGGTAGGGATTGGATGAGATCGTTCATGTAATGGCATCATATTGTTAGGGCATGGTGCCTAGTATCTTTTATTAGTGCTTTATGACTTTTTTGCGACTTGTTATGCTTAATGCTTGTCACTAGGGCCCGAGTGCCATGATTTCAGATCTGAACATGTTATTGATTCATTATGATAGTATTGTTTATGGTCTTACCTGCAAGTTGTATACACACATTGTTGTCCGGAACCAATGGCCCTGAAGTGACAGAAATCAGGATAACCGGAGGGAATGGCTTTGATGTGAGGATCATATGTGTTCACGGAGTGTTAATGCTTTGCTCCGGTGCTCTATTAAAAGGAGCACCTTAATTTCCAGTAGTTCCCTTGAGGCCCCACTGCAAACGGGCTGGCAGGACAAAATATGTTGTGCAAGTTCTCATTGCGAGCACGTATGACTATATATGGAACACATGCCTAGGATTATCTAGTACTTGGATGTGTTACCTTATTTATCTGCAATTGGCCTATATTTTGATTTCTATGTGAATTGTCTTGTCTATGCAACGCCCGTCCATCCATCCCTATGCCTACCGCACTCAAATCCTACTGTTTACTGCTATTGTTACTACTGTCTTTACTTTACTACTGCTGCTACTTTACTATTCCTACTACAAAACTGTTGCTACTGATAAACTGATGTGAGCAAGATTGTTTCCAGGTGCAGCTGAATTGACAACTCAGTTGTTAAGGCTTATAAATATTCTTTGACTCCCCTTGTGTCGAATCAATAAATTGGGTTTCACTTCCCTCGAAATTACTGCCATACACCCCCTATACTTGTGGGTCATAAGTGGACTACTCCCCCTTCATCTTGGTGAAGGCTTTGGAGTTGTTGGAGGAGGTGGAGATCACACCAGCAATGCCCCGGCGGAGTTTTCCCCCTCCAATCTTCTACCTCCTGCCTCTCTGTTTCATGTTTCCATCTTCTACACCGCTCCCTTCCGAGAATCGTTGGGTGACCTTTTGTATATGTGGTTTTAGGTCAAAACCTTCGCCTGGGAGAAAGAATCGACGGCATCGGAGACTCGAGGGGAAAATAAGCACACCACACGCGTCAGGGGGTGGCCGTGTGTGGTGGGCCCATTCCTCCCTCGGCATTATTATTTTGCTGATCTTTGGCCCAATGTTCTTGGTTCTGATAAATACCAGGTCCCATGAAGTTTCAAGTAAATTGGACATCGTTTGGGTACATGAAAGTCAAAAACATTGAAATAGGGGTTTTCTGCCTCGACAGGGTTAATTCCAAAACAATATGGGAAGTGTGAATTATTCCCAATGTCATTATAAAACATGAATATACCCCATATATGATGCAAATATGTTGGAATATCAAGTAATAAAGTGCAAAGTTCATGGATGCATTTTATAGGCATCACCATCACATTAACCTTAACCATTCAAGATGCTAATGATAGGGGCATGATAGCTCAAAGCTAATGAATACCATAGTTCAAACATAATCATAAGAGGAAGTGTTTGGAAGCTATATGAAACTTAATCATGATTAATCTCTGCTTATTATCTATCTTTCCAAAGTGTCCACTTTAATATTCAAAATTTAGAAGAAAACTCTATGACCACTATAGGATGTTTTTACTTTAATTTACTTTTTATTTTGCATTCTGCATTCATTTGGTCCATAGCTATTTCTTCTATGTTACACTTTCTAAATTACTATTGATCATTCTTTCATTGTATAGGAGATATCACTTCATTATCTATCTTGCATGTTGCTATTCCTTTGAAGAATGAATCATTTGACTTTGTGTAGAAATAGTAATCTATTTTGATATCCAAAATAGTATTAAAGAACAAAGTTCATGTTAGTTTTACACCTTCATACTCGAGGACGAGTATAGGTTAAGCTTGGGGATGCTGATGCATGTAAAATGCATACATGAACTTTGCACTTTAGTACTTGATATTCCAACATATTTGCATCATATATGGGTTATATTCATGTTTTATAATGATTATTGGGAATAATTCACACTTCCCATATTGCATTGGAATTAACCATGCCGAGGCATAAAACCCCTATTTCAATGTTTTTGACTTTCACGTACCCAAGCGATGTCCAATTGACCTAAAACTTCACAGGACGCAACATTTATCAAAATGAAGAACAATGGGCCAAAGATCCACGAGAAAAGAAGACCAAGGAGGGAACGGGCACAACACGCGGCCCACCCCCTAGCCGTGGCTGGTATGCTCTTTCCTCCCTTGAGTCTCCGATGCCGTCGATTCTTTCGCCAAATGACTTGTATTGACATAAAACCTACTATATATACCCCCTTTTGGTGATCCTTAACACAGACGGAGGCAGAGATTGAAAACATAGAAACAAAGAGTTAGGAGTCTGCCGCTAGTGAATATCGGAGGAGGGAACGCTGCCAGAATCACCTCTAGAGGGCTCCACCCCCCTCCGGCGTGTTCATCATCAACACCTATAGAAAGATCCTCTCCATCCTCCTAATGTAATCTCTTGGCAAACATGATGTGTGAAGGAATATTTTATGTTCCCTTGATCCATTGTGACTCCATGTCTTTGTTTGAGTAGTGAAATGTTATGGCAAAGTAAAATAGTTCGTTTATTGGTTACATCTAGTGTTATTATGTTTTATGATTGTATTCTTGTACAATATATGAGTGCACATATATGTTGGGGAATGCATGTAAGGTGATCACCGTGATGTAATGGAGTAGGAAGGACCGTGGAGGATAGAAAACTGTGGTCCAATCCATAAAGTTACATTAGGGGGGACATATATCGGGGACCCTAGATTTTATAGCTATAGTGGGACAATTATTTCTTAATAATTCAAATGTTTGCTTAGTAACATGTCCTTAGGATCCATCATAAGAGTTGTGTATGCACATTTATTTGGTTGCACCTAATTAAGGCTATATCCTAGAAGAAACAATAAACAACCAAACAAATGAATGAAATAACAATTGCCTAAACATTTACTCTGTTAGAGAAACTTGCTACTTGAGAAACTTTCCACCACTCCACTCCACTCCACTTCATTAGATCAATTTAACTTGCACTAGTTTAATTGTAGTTTCCACTAACACATACTTTATTTATTTTCTACCTAGTACCAACACAAAACACACACTTAGATCCTAGCTTTGCATAGAAGGCCATATAAGAGGGTTATATGGCTTTAGAGAATAGCTAGTTTACCTTCAGCTCCTCGTGAGTTCGACACTCAAGTACTTATCGAATTGTACTACGGTGATCCCCTGCACTTGGGGGTTATCATGGCCTCATGAGCTAACTTTAGCATACCATGGGAGAATAGAAGATCTTCATGCGAGCTTGAGAGCTTAGCATGAATCTCTTTCAATTTCCCATAGTTGCTAGTTAGCAAAGCAAGTAGAGCCTTTAGCTCAACATTCTCCTTCACAATAGATGCTTCACAAGAGATAGAGTTAGTAGCACAAGCATCATGATTAATTGCAAGATGTGAGGGCAACTTGGAAAGATCTTTTGAGTATGAAGCTTTAAGTTTCTCATGTGACTCAGTGAGTTTGATGAGCTCCCCCTTGATGACCCTAGAGCCATTGTTGAGGTGCTTAAAATCCTTAAGAAGTTTAGCATAAGCAACTTGAATATCATCATTTTTAATTTTGAGGAAACTTGCCACCTCAAGATCTCTATCATGAGATTCCTTCACTCTAGATAGCTCTAGAGAAAAATTCTCCTTAAGAGATTCCTTGGTGGTTTGTTACTCTTCAAGAGATTCATTTAGATTTTCAATATCATTAGCATCCTCACACCCAATACTACTCATTTTGTCAATTGTGTCCTCATGCTCATAAATAGTTGCTTACTTTCAATGGCAATGGTTAAGATTTCAATGAAAGTATATCAATAATTTTTATTTTTGTGTAGAGCATGAAGGACTAGCTGCCCCTTATCTTTTAAAGAAGAAACATCATCATATACTTCATCATGATCAACATTCACAGCATCATGAGATATATTGGGATCCAAAGGAGAGGTTACCTTTGAAACCTTAGCCATGAGGCATAAGTGAACATTGGGAGAAGGTGATGATGGGGGAACACTTGAAGCTCCAATCACAACCCTCCCTTGGCCCACACATTCTTTGATTTCCTCTACATGGTTAGCAACACAAGTACTAGAAGAAATAGAAGCACATTTATCATGGCAACAAGGCAAAGAAAACATATCATCATGAGATATATTCACTCAATTGCTACATGATATTCAAGGGCAATCAACACTAGGATGTATATCACATATAGCGCTACAAGTGTTAATGCCCAAAGATAAAATATTGTAATGAGATAGACATGAAGGATCATCAATGGAAATCTCACTATCCACATTGCAAATTCTATCACCACTCACCATATCATTACCTTGTTACAACTCACATGTAGGTGAAGTGGAGGAAGATGAGAACTCATCACGTTCGGAGGTGGAGGGAACACAAACTTATTAATCTTGGATGCGTCATATTTTTCTTAAAGCTTGGTCCAAATATCATGGGCATTCTAAAAAGGCATGATTGAGGAAAGAACTATAAAGCTCACAACATTAACAAGCACATTATATACTTGAGCTTCGAGATAAGAGTTTGTCTCCTCCTCCAAAGATAGAGTTAGTAGCACAAGCATCATGATTAAGTTTCTCATGTGACTCGGTGAGTTTGATGAGCTCCCACTTGATGACCCTAGAGCCATCGTTGAGGTGCTTAAAGTCCTCAAGAAGTTTGGCATAAGCAACTTGAAGATCATCATTTTTAATTTTGAGGGAACTTGCCACCTCAAGATCTCTATCATGAGATTCCTTTACTCTAGATAGCTCTAGATAAAAAGTGTCCTCAAGAGATTCCTTGGTGGTTTGTTACTCTTCAAGAGATTCATTTAGATTTGGAATATCATTAGCATACTCACACCCAAGACTACTCATTTTGTCAATTGTGTCCTCGTGCTCATAAATAAGTTTCTTACTTTTAATGGCAAAGGTTAAGAATTCAATTGAAGTAGAGCAAGAATTTTATTTTTGTGTATAGAATGAAGGACTAGCCCCCTTCTCTTTTAAAGAAGCAACATTATCATATACTTCATCATGATCAACATTCACATCATCATGAGATATATTGGGATCCAAAGGAGAGGTTACCTTTGAAACCTTAGCCATGAAGCATAAGTGAACATTGGGAGAAGGTGATGATGGGGGAACACTTGAAGATCCAATCACAACCCTGCCTTGGCCCACACATTCTTCTGTTTCCTCTACATGGTTAGCAACACAAGTACTAGAAGAAATATAAGTACATTTATCATGGAAACAAGGAAAATAAAACATATCATCATGAGATATATTCACTCAATTTCTACATGATATTCAAGGGCAATTAACGCTAGGATTTATATCACATATAGTGCTACAAGTGTTCATGCCCAAAGATAAAACATTGTAATGAGATAGACATGAAGGATCATCAATGGAAATCTCACTATCCACATTGTAAGTTCTATCACCACTCACCATATCATTACCTTATGAGAACTCACGTGTAGGTGAAGTGGAGGAAGATGAGAACTCATCATGGCCGGAGGTGGAGGGAACACAATTATCCTCATTAATCTTGGACGCATCATATTTTTCTTAAAGCTTGGTCCAAATATCATGGGCATTCCGAAAAGGCATGATTGAGGAAAGAACTATAAAGCTCACAACATTAACAATCACATTATATGCTTGAGCTTCGAGACAAGAGTTTGTATCCTCCTCCAAAGATAGATTTTGGGGATCCTTAGGAGGACACAAACCCATATCAATAATTCGCTCTATATTTGGGTCAATGATCCGGAAATGACTAAGCATGCAAATTCACCAACTACCATAATTTGTGCCATCAAATGTAAAAGTGTCATTGTGCACTAAACACCTAGGAGACATCATTACTCTTGAGGTGGTGAAGCCTAAGAAGCGATATACCTCACTCTGATACCAATTGAAAGGACAAATGATGTCACCTAGAGGGGGGGTGAATAGGCATTTTAAAATTATTATGGTTTAGCCTCTAATAAATGTGGAATAAAACTAATGTTTAATTTATCAAGCCAAACTCTATATCCACTAGGTTCACTAAGTGCCCCAACAACCTATCCTAAGCAAGACAAGCAACAAGGTGATATCAAAATATAATACTTCAAGCATGATGGCTATTACAATGCAAATGTCTCAGTTGAGAGATAACCGATGGACGCGGAGACGATGATTTTTATCCTGAAGTTCACTTCCAAAAAAACTACGTCTCCGTTGGAGAGGTGTGATGGCGCAATTCTTTCTGAACACCACAAATGGCTCACCTTGAGGTGTAGTGGCTCGATGCTCACCCAACGCCACACAAGGCCTCACCTCAAGATGTGAAGGCATGCAACTCACCGACGCTACAAAAGGCTCACCCTATTCTCCCGTGAAATCACCATAAAGTCCTACTGGCGATCCACTATGGGACACTTGAGGGTGGTCACCGAACCCGTACCAATCTTGGGATGATATCCACAACTCAATTGGAGGACTCCCAAGAAACACCACAAAGGCCACAAGGTTAAGGAATCTCCACAACTTAATTGGAGGCCCCAAAAACAATGTCACAAAATTCCACAAGCTTGAGGAATCTCCACAACTCAATTGGAGCCCCCAAGAACTCACTACAACTCCACAGAACCATTTAGGGTTCCAAGAATCCAAAATAAATAAGTCCAAGAGCTTGAACTCGCCGAATCTCCAAGGAGAACACAAACTTATGCACCAAATGCAAGGGCAATTCCTTCACTCTCAAATTCCACCAAAGCTACAAAAGCTATTTGGGGAATAAGAGAGGAAGAACACAAGAGGAGAACATAAAACTCCCGAAGATCTAGATCCTAAGGATTCTTTCACAAAGAAGGGATTTGGTTTGGTGGGGGTTGTAGATCTATATCTCCTCTCTCAAATCCCTCAAATAGATGCAAGAACCATGGGAGGGAGAGAGAGAGTAAGTGATACGTCATAAACGTATCGATAATTTTTGATGTTCCATGCTTGTTTAGTATCTACTTTCTTATGTTTTGTCCACACATTGGGGTATTTTTATACATTTTCTAGAACTAACCTATTAAGAATATGCTATAGTGCCAGTTGCCTATTTTCTGCTATTTTTGGTTTCAGAAAAGCTAGTAAGGAAATATTCTCGGAATTGGACTGGACAAATGCCAAAGTCAATATTTTACCCGAAGCAACACAGAGTCTGGAGGGGAGCCGAAGAGGGGCCACGAGGCAGCCAGACCGTAGGGTGGTGCGGCCAGCCCTAGGCGCGCCACCACCTGGTGTGAGCCCCTAGGGCCTCCACCGACCTTGCCCCTTCGCCTATAAAAGCCTCCCGGGACGAAAACCCTAAGTACCCGATCAAAGACCCAATCAGAAATCCACGGAAGAGTCTGTAGACACCGCCATCTCCATCCCTAGATAGGGGGATCAGAAGCTCTTCCCGGCACCCTCCCGGAGGGGAGAGATCACCCTGGAGGCCTTCTTCATCACCATGACTGCCTCTAGTGTGATGCATGAGTAGTTCATCCCTAGACTACAGGTCCACGTAGTAGCTAGATGGTTGGCTCTTCTCCTTTGTGCTATCATGTTTAGATCTTGTGAGCTCCGTTCATGATCAAGATCATCTATTTGTAATCTGAAATTTTGTGTTTGTGGGGGGGCGATGGATATTGAGATGCTATTTTAGATTGATTATTGATTCTATCATGTCTATGTTATTTGTGATCTTGCATGCTCTCCATTGTTAGTAACTATCTTGGCCACGTAGATGCTTGCAACTCCAAGAGGGAGTATTTATGCTCGATAGTGGGTTCATGCCTGTAGTAATCTAGGAAGTGACAGGAATCTCTAAGGTACTAGATGTGCTGTTGCTACTAGAGAGAAAACAACATTCCTTTTTCCATGGGACAATCGTATTTTTTACTTTACACGCTTTGCTTAATGCAATTATCTGTTGCTTGCAACTTAATACTGGAGGGGGTTCGGATGATAACCTGAAGGTGGATTGTTAGTCATAGATGAAGTTGGATTATGGTCTATGTATAATGTTGCAATGCCCAATCAAATCTCATAGGAGTCAAGGTGATTAGTATATGCATGGTATGCTTTCTCAAGTCTGTTAATTTCCCCACTATAATTTGCTCACCCAACATGTCATCTATCTTAAGGAGAATCACCTCTAGTGAACTATGGACCCCGGTCCATTATTTTACCGTTGATATACCATCTACTATTTACTATTTACTTTCTGAAAGCAATTACTATCTTCTACACAATACGTTTAACCCTTTGTTTTCAGCAAAACCGATGAGATTGACAACCTCACTATAAGTTGGGGCAAAGTTTTGTGGTTGTGTTGTGCAGGATTCCAAGTTGGTAGCAACACCTTGGGGTTGTTTCCTTGCTCCTACTGGTTCGATAACCTTGGTTTCATAACTGAGGGAAACTTGCTGATGTGCTCATCATACCATCCTCTTGGGGTTCCCAACGAGCTCAGATATCTTGATCCATCAAGACTTTTTCTGGCACCGTTACCGGGGAGTCAAGGAAAACTTCACAAAGAGCCTATGGAAGAAGAAATTGCTAAAACTGGAAGCTCATTGGATGATCAAGAGGAGGAAGAAAGGAGCAACTACCCATGTCTACCTCCCAATAAGAGCAACACTTTAACTAATACCTTATTTGATAGCCCTCCATGCTTACCAAAGGAGGATGAGTGTGATATTTATACTATTGAGTTTGTTCATGATGCTAATGAAAATCATTATGACAGAGGAAAATATGGTTTTTGGAATTCTCATGTTACTAAAACACCTCTCTTTATATTGAAAGTTCCGAAGTTGCTCTTGTTTTATCTACCCATTCTTGTTACTATGAGCTTCTTTGATTTATTTTCTTACAAGATTCCTATGCGTAGGAAGTGGGTTAGACTTAATTTTTTTTCATATTTGCTCCTTGATGCTCTCTTTTTCTTCAATTCATATTTCTTATGTGAGCATCTTCTCAAATTACTGAGCCTAGCTCAAATGCGTTAAAGAAAAGGACTCTTGGGAGATAAACCAATGTTTTATTTTAAGTACTTTTTCTTTTTGTTGAGTCTTGGAAATTGTTACTACTGTAATGACCCCTCCTTATCATTTTTATTTAGTTTTTGTGCCAATAATAGCCTCTAATTGGAGGAAGGTAAGACTTGGGGAAGTTGCTGTCCCGAAACAGATTTTTGTGCTTCATTGTAAAAATTCGTGAAACATCTCTGTACGTTGGTTTGAAATGTAATTGTTTGTGCTTCTGCCCCAGGTTGTTATCTAACTTTCGTTAGTTCAACACTTTTCGATTTGAGCAACAGAAAGTCTTTGAAAAAAATCGGTTTTTACCTGCTAGTCTTTTTTAACAGATTTCTGCCATTATTTGCATTTGCCTCTTAATCTCTTTCTCTTTGAGTTCTCTTTGATCACTTGAGATTTTAGAAGGAATTGCTGTTGTAACTTGTGTTTTAGTGGAAGTTTTACTTGTGTTGAAACTGAATCCAAAGACTTATTATCTTGAGTACACTAATGTTGCTAATGAAGATTGTGTGAAGTTTTCTATGAAGGAAATTTTAAAGTGTAGGGAACAATAATGTGATGAGATGAAGTATGGACAAAAGCTCAAGCTTGAGGATGCCACCCATGTCAGCCCAAGAAATATTAAAGAAGTACAAGCATCAAAGCTTGGGGATGCCCAAGGCATCCCCTTCTTCATCAATAAAAATCTCAGGTTTTCTTCCAAACACTTCATTTTTATTGTTTGATGCACAATTGTGTTGTTCTTGGAGCGTCTTTGTTTTATTTTTAGTTTTCTTTTGCTTAGTTTTCTTAAATAAATTGGTTGCCCCCCACATTCATACATAGTTTCAAATAAGTTGATTTGGATTTGAAAAGAGTAGGAAAGTTCATGCTTATAAGTGGTACAAAGGAGTCTTGTTTTGACTGTGGCCTAGACTTTATCATGTCATGTTTGATATTGCTTTGACTTTATGATTAGTGATTATTGGTGTAGCATGACTTGTTCCAAACAATTGAGATTGCTTAATGTGCCTTGAAAGAATCATGCGTTGTTTTAGCATACAAAAGCATAATATTGTGGTATTCTCCTTTGATGCTTTATTTGGGTTGACTTGGCGCATGCTCACACCATGTTAAGACTATACCAGTCGCCATAGCCTCTATGATTATTTAATTTCCGACTTGTAATATCACTTTATGCTTTAATTAATAATGTTTTGTCGCTTTGCATGATTATGGCCATTATTGCTCTCTTAGTTGGTCGCTCGTAGTCTCTTGCTAACCTCCACATGTACCAAGTATGAGTTCCACCCGTGCATCCAACTCCAAATAAAACCAAATTATTCCAAAGAGTCGACCATACCTACCTACTAGCACTATTTCTATTCCAAGTATATTCATATTTTATCTACCTTCCAAATTAAACTTGTTATGTGAAAATTAGTGATTAAAGCTCTCACAAACTTGATGGCACACTTTACTTTCTTGCACTTAATAAACTTGAACCATTATGCCCATCTATGTTGCGTATATGCTTGCGCTTTATAAGTTGTGAATTAGTAGAACCATGTTACTACGGGGTACACTTTCAACATTGCACATTATTTAGTTGATATCATGTTCTTTTGCTTATGGATCCCGGGGGTGTGAAATAAAAGGGGAGCTTGTAAGCTCATGGAGTTTGTATATGTGTTAGAGAAACGTCTGGGCGGCTAGCCTAAGCCATGCCTAATCATGGTGGAAACTTGCAGCATAACCATAGTGAGCAATCTGTGAAGCATCCTCAATAAAAACCTACGGAAAAGCAAATAAAAAGATCGCTGAAATGCTCATTGTCTGTTACCTTGTCATTTTGATATGGGATAGTGATGGCCCAAAATATATCGAGCTCGTTGGGGAACCCCAAGAGGAAGGTATGATGAGCACAGCAGCAAGTTTTCCCTCAGTCATGAAACCAAGGTTATCGAACTAGTAGGAGCAAGGAAACACCTCCAAGGTGTTGTTTCCAACTTGGAATTCTGCACAACACAACCACATAACTTTGCCCCAACTTACAGTGAGGTTGTCAATCTCACCGGTTTTGCTGAAAACAAAGGATTAAACGTATTGTGCGGAAGATAGTAATTGTTTGCAGAAAGTAAACAGAAAACAATAAATAGCTTGTAGATTGATGGTAAAAGAAAGGACAGGGGTCCATAGTTCACTAGAGGTGATTATCCTTAAGATAGCTGATATGTTGGGTCAACAAATTACAGCGGGGCAATTGACAAACATCGAGAAAGCATACATGCATATAGTAATCATCTTGACTCCTATGATATTTGATTGGGCATTACAACATTATACATAGACCGTAATCCAACTACATAAATGACTAATAATCCACCTTCAAGTTATCATCCGAACCCCCTCCAGTATTAAGTTGCAAGCAACAGATAATTGCATTATGCAAAGTGTGTAAAGTAAACAATACAATTGTTCTATGAACAAACGATTGTTGTTTTCTCCCTAGTAGCAACAGCACATCTAGTACCTTAGAGATTTCTGTCACTTCCCCAGATTCCTAGAGGCATGAACCCACTATCGAGCATAAATACTCCCTCTTGGAGTTGCTAGCATCTACTCAGCCAAGATAGCTACTAACAACGGAGAGCATGCAAGATCACAAATAACAAAGACATGATAGAATCAATTATCAATCTGAAATAGCATCTCAATATCCATCGGATCCCCGCAAACACAACATGTATGATTACAAATAGATGATCTTGATCATGAACGGAGCTCACAAGATCTAAACATGGTAGCACAAAGGAGAAGAACCAATCATGTAGCTACTACATGGACCCGTAGTCTAGGGTTGAACTACTCACGCATCACACCGGAGGCAGTCATGGTGATGAAGAAGGATTCCAGGGTGATCTCCACTTCGGTAGGGTGCTGGGAAGAGTTTCAGATCCCACCCTATCTAGGTATGGAGATGGCGGCGGCTACAGACTCTTTTGTGCAATTTTGATCGATACTTAGGGTTTCTGTATCGGAGACTTCTTATAGGCGAAAGGGGAGGCTGAATCACCCCTAGGCGCGGGCCAGGCCTGGCCGCACGGCCAGGTGGTGTGGCCGGCCCCTGGCCCCTCTCCTTCTCGTCTTCTGGCTCCGTGTTACCCTCGGTGAAATATTGACTTTGGCTTTTGTCCCGTCCAATTCCGAGAATATTCATTTTCTAGCTTTTCTGGAACCAAAAACAGTAGAAAACAGGCAACTGGCACTGTGGCATCTTGTTAATAGGTTAGTTCCAGAAAATGTGTAAAAATACTCCAAAGTGTGGACAAAACATAAGAAAGTAGATATAAAACAAGCATGGAACATCAAAAATTATAGATACGTTGGCAACGTATCAACATCCCCAAGCTTAACTCCTGCTCGTCCTCGAGTAGGTAAGTGATAAAAAGAAAGAATAATTTTTGAGGTGACATGCACCATCACAAACTTGATCAAAGTATTTGTAAAACATTGATAGCTGGGATCATAGTACTTTAACATAGCATTAAAGATATAGTTCTAACAATAAGACATAGCAACTATGTTGTAGCATGAAAAGGTACATACAAAAGATTCATGAATAACAATGCTTTGCAAGACGTTTGTTTGTTTCACATAAAGAAAGCATAATGAGAATGGTATTCAGCTTGTCCCTCATAGTGTAGCAAAACATAAATGCATAGGACACCTTCAAAGTTCATAAGGGTGACTATATACAAATAGTTTAAGAACAAGCAATATCAAAGTTATGAATCAATCAACAAGTCTTGGGACAATGCACATTAAACTAAGAATGGCCACTATGCTCTCTTAATAGATGCATAAAGATAGAAGATGGAGACTCAACATAAAAGTAAAAGAAAGGCCTTCATAGAAGGAAGCAGGGATTCAAATCTCATAAAGAGCTTCCAGAAATTATGGCACTTCTTAGCTTTTAGCTCTCATTGCCCCTATCATAAGGTTAAAGTGACACAACTAAGAGGATATGCTTGACAAGTTATAAGTTGAAATCTCATGCCCCTTGCTTACGAGTACCGAACCTCATGCTACTCAACTTCAGTCACAAGTAAGCTCTTGTCATTGTAAGTACATATGTATCATAGAGAACCGCCAATGGGGTACCCCTTTCCCATGACACAGGAGCTATCCCATATCAAAATGACAAGGCAACAGACAAGGAGCATCTTAACGATCTTTTAATTTGCTATTTGCATAGGTTTTTATTGAGGATGCTTCATAGAATGCTCACTATGGTTATGCTGTAAGTTTCCACCAGGATTAGGCATGGCTTAGGCTAGCAGCCTAGGCGTTTCTCTAACACACATAAAAACCCCATGATCTTACAAGTTCCCCTTTTATTTCACACCGCCAGGATCCATAAGCAAAAGAATCATGATACCAACGGAATAATAAGTGCAATGTTGAAAGTGTTCCCCATGATACATGGTTCTGCTAACTTCAACTTATAAAGCGCAAGCATATATGCAACAAAGATGGACACAATGGTTCAAGATTATTAAGTGCAAGAAAGTAAAGTGTGCCATCAAGTTTGTGAGAGCTTTAATCACTTATTTTCACATAACAAGTTTAATTCGGAAGGTAGATAAAATCATGAATATACTTGGAATTGAAAATGGTAATAGGTAGGTATGGTGGACTCTTTTGAATAACTTGGTTTTATTTGTAGTTGGATGCATGAGTGGAACTCATACTTGGTTATGGAGGCTAGCAAAAGACTGGGAGCGACCAACTAAGGGAGCAATAATGGCCATAACCATGCAAAGTGACAAAACATCATTAATTAAAGCATAAAGTGATATTACAAGTCAAAAACTAAATGATCATAGAGGCTATGGTGACTTGGGATAGTCTTAACATGGTGTGAGCATGCGCAAGTCAACCCAAATAAAGCATCAAAGGAGAATACCACAATACTATGCTTTAATATGCTAAAACAACGCATGATTCTTTCAAGGCACATTAAGCAATATCAATTGTTTATAACATGTCATGCTATAGCAAAAACCACTAAGCATAAAGCCAAAACAATATCAAGCATGACATGACAAAGCATAGGCCACAGTCAAAAACAAGCTCCTTTTTACCACTTAAGCATGAAATTTTCCTACTCTTTTCCAATCCAAACCAACTTATTTGAAAACTAATGTATGAATGAGGGGGTACAACCAATTTTTTATTCAAGAAAACTAAGCAAACTAAGCAAATGAAACCAAAAACAAAAATGAAGATGCTCCGAGAACAACACAACTATGCATGAAACAAGAAAAATGAAGTGTTTGGAAGAAACCTGAATTTTTTATTGATGAAGAAGGGGATGCCTTGGGCATCCCCAAGCTTTGACGCTTGTACTTCTTGGATATTTCTTGGGGTGACACGGGTGGCATCCCCAAGCTTGAGCTTTTGTCCAGTCTTCATCTCATTACATCATTCTTCCCTTACACCTGAATTTTTTTCCTTCATACAAAACTTCACACAATCTTCATTAGCAACATTAGTGTACTCAAGATAATAAGTCTTTTGGTTCAGTTTCAACACAAGTGAAACTTCCATTAAAACACAAGCTATTGTATAACTTCCTTTAAAAAGTTCAAATGATCAAAGAGAACTCAAAGACAAAGAGATTAAGAGGCAAATGCAAATAATGGCAGAAATCTGTCAAAACAGACCAGTAGGTAGAAACCAAATTTTTTCGAAGACCTTCTGTTGCTCAAATCGAAAAGTGTTAAACTAACGAAAGTTGTATAACAACTTGGGGCAGAAGCACAAAAAATTATAGCTCAAACCGACGTATAGAGATTTTTCACGAACTTTTACAACGAAGCACAAAAATCTGTTTCGGGACAACAACTTTCCCAAGCATTAGTTCTCTCTCGTTAGAGGTTACACTTGGCACAAAAACCACACAAAAATGATAAGGAGAGGTTATTACTGAATAAATAACTTCCAATACTCAACAAAAGATTCCTAATGAAATTTGGGTTATCTCCCAATAAGTGCTTTTCTTTAACGCCTTTGATCTAGGCATGATAATTTCGATGATGCTCACCTAAGAAATATGAATTGAAGTAAAAGAGAGCATCAAGAAGAAAATTCAAAACACATTTAAGTCTAACCCACTTCCTATACATAGGAATCTTATACGCAAATAAATTCACAAAGAACAAAGTGACAGGCATAGGAAGATAAAACGAGAGTAACTTCAAAACTTCCAGCAAATAGAGAGGTGTTTCAGTACCATGAAAACTTTTACAACCATATTTTCCTCTCTAATAATAATTTTCAGTAGCTTCATGAATAAATTCAACAATATAACTATCACATAAAGCATGCTTTTCATGATCTACAAACACATAATTTTTTATCAAGCTCAAAAATAGAGGAATTAAAACCTTCAAACCCACTTCTAACAATTTTGTAACAAGATGACTGATCAATCTCATTTTAAATAGTAGTACAATTAATATTATCAACCAATATAGGACCATCATCTAGCGCTTTATTATAAACATTTTCAACAAAATCCACGGGAACATGACATTCATCCTCCTTTGGTAAGCATGGGGGACAATCAAATAATGTAAGGGGTAAAGAGATACTCTCATTAGAAGGTAGGAATGGGTAGATCCATTCTTCCTCCTCTTGATCATCACTCTCCTCCTCTTTTTCATCCAATGAGCTTCCAGTTTCAGCAATTTCTTCTTCCATAGGCTCCTGCAAGGCATTAGTCTCTTCCGCTGATGGAGAGCATCTATTAAGATATTCAAGAATATAGCCATTTTCTTCGTTGTAATTGTCAAAGCAAAATTTAAGTATATCATAAACCTCATATTTATAAGGTGCATCATCAATATTTTCAAGAAAATAAGCAAGTTCGAATGCACCCTTCCAAGCAATAAATTCTTAAATTTGTTCCACATCATAAAAGTCATAATTTCCCTTAACATAAGAAGATATGGTAACATCATCATTATACTCACATTGAAAAGGGAGGTGTTTATACCTCCTATAGCAACAAGATTTATCACAGCAATAAGTAACATTATAAAATAGAGCACACGTTTCTAGCAATGGTATTTAATTTATTAATTTGTTCCCATAAGTGTTTCCCTTTTGTGACAAGCGGTGTTCCTTATAATAATATTTTTGTTCTCCCGTGAACCCACCTTGCCAATAAGATCCAGTTTCAAAGAAACCAACCATTAATAGAGAGCATGATAAAGCAAGACAATAACAAACCAACGAAAATAACAACTATAGGAGGAACTATTTTTTTGTATTTTTGATAAAAAGAACAAGCAAACAAAGCAGAAATAAACTAAGCCAAAGAAAAAACAAAGTAAAGAGATTGGTTGTGAGGGACTCCCCATGAGAAGATGTCCTTGACTCCCCGGCAACGGCGCCAGAAAAAGAGCATGATGGCTCAAAATATATCGAGCTCATTGGGGAACCCCAAAAGGAAGGTATGATGAGCACATCAGCAAGTTTTCCCTCATTTATGAAACCAAGGTTATCAAACAGTAGGAGCAAGGAAAAACCTCCAAGGTGTTTTTTCCAACTTGGAATCCTGCACAACACAACCACGGAACTTTGCCCCCAACTTACAGTGAGGTTGTCAATCTCACCGGTTTTGCTAAAAACAAAGGATTAAACGTATTGTGTGGAAGATAGTAATTGTTTGTAGAAAGTAAACAGAAAATAGTAAATAGCTTGTAGATTGATGGTAAAAGAAAGGACCAGGGTCCATAGTTCACTAGAGGTGATTCTCCTTAAGATAGATGACATGTTGGGTGAACAAATTACAACGGGGAAATTGACAAACATCGAGAAAGCATACATGCATATACTAATCATCTTGACTCCTATGAGATTTGATTGGGCATTACAACATTATACATAGACCGTAATCCAGCCGCATCTATGACTAATAATCCAGCTTCAGGTTATCATCTGAACCCCCTCCAGTATTAAGTTGCAAGCAACAGATAATTGCATTAAGCAAAGTGTGTAAAGTAAACAATACGATTGTTCTATGAACAAAGGATTGTTGTTTTCTCCCTAGTAGCAGCAGCACATCTAGTACCTTAGAGATTTCTGTCACTTCCCCATATTCCTAGAGGCATGAACCCACTATCGAGCATAAATACTCCCTCTTGGAGTTGCTAGCATCTACTCGGCCAAGATAGCTACTAACAACGAAGAGCATGCAAGATCACAAATAACAAAGACATGATAGAATCAATAATCAATTTGAAGTAGCATCTCAATATCCATCAGATCCCCACAAACACAACATGTATGATTACAAATAGATGATCTTGATCATGAACGGAGCTCACAAGATCTAAACATGGTAGCACAAAGGAGAAGAACCAACCATCTAGCTACTACATGGACCCGTAGTCCAGGGATGAACTACTCACGCATAACACCGGAGGTAGTCATGGTGATGAATAAGGCCTCCACGGTGATCTCTCCCCTCCGGCAGGGTTCCGGGAAGAGCTTCAGATCCCTCCCAATCTAGGGATGGAGATGGCGGCAGCTACAGACTCTTTCGTGCAATTTTGATCGGGTACTTAGGGGTTTCTGTATCAGATACTTCTTATAGGCAAAAGGGGAGGCTGAGGGGGTGCCCGAGGCAGCTGCACCACCCCCAGGCGTGGGCCAGGCCTGCTCATGCGGCCAGGTGGTGTGGCCGGCCCCTAGCCCCTATCCGTCTCATCTTCTGGCTCCGTGTTCCCCTTGGTGAAATATTGACTTTGGCTTTTGTCCCTTCCAATTCCGAGAATATTTATTTTCTGGCTTTTCTAGAACCAAAAACAGCAAAAAACAGGCAACTGGCACTGTGGCCTCTTGTTAATAGGTTAGTTCCAGAAAATGTGTAAAAATACTCCAAAGTATGGACAAAACATAAGAAAGTAGATATAAAACAAGCATGGAACATCAAAAATTATAGATACGTTTGCAACATATCAGATAGCTCCTATATCATGGGGCAAGGGGTACCCCGTTGGCGGTTCTCAACTATACACATGTACTTACAATGACAAGAACTTACTCGTGACTAAAGTTGAGTAGCATGAGGTTCGGTACTCGTAAGCAAGGGGCATGAGATTTTCAACTTATAACTTGTTAAGCATATCCTCATATTTGTTCACTTTAACCTTAATCACCTAAAGATGCTTATGATAGGGGCAATGAGAGCTGAAAGCTAATAAGTACCATAATTTTTGGAAGCTCTTTATGAAACTTGAATCCCTACTTACTTCTATGAAGGGCCTTCCTTTTTTACTTTTATGTTGAGTCTCCATATTCTATCTTTATGCACCTATTAAGAGAGCATAGTGGTCATTCTTAGTTTAATGTGCATTGTCCCAAAATTTGTTGATTAATTCATAACTTTGATATTGCTTGTTCTTAAATTATTTGTATCTAGTCACCCTTATAAACTTTGAAGGTGTCCTATGAATTTATGTTTTGCTATACCATGAGGGACAAGCTGAATACCATTTTCATTATGTTTTCTATATGTGAAACAAACAAATGTCTTTCAAAGCATTGTTATTCATGAATCTTTTGTTTGTACCTTTTCATGTTACAACATAGTTGCTATGTTTTAATGTTAGAACTATATCTGTCATGCTATGTTAAAGTACTATGATCCAAGCTATCAATGTTTTACAAATACCTTGATCAAGATTGTGATGGTGCATGTCACCTCAAAAATTATTCTTATTTTTTATCACTTACCTACTCGAGGATGAGCAAGAGTTAAGCTTGGGGATGTTGATACGTCGTAAACGTATCAATAATCTTTGATGTTCGATGCTTGTTTAGTATCTACTTTCTTATGTTTTGTCCATGCTTTGGGGTATTTTTTTACATTTTCTGGAACTAAGCTATTAACAAGATGCAAAAGTGCCGATTGCCTGTTTTTTGTTGTTTTTGGTTTCAGAAGAGCTAGTAAGGAAATATTCTCGGAATTAGACCAGACAAAAGCCAAAGTCGATATTTTACCAGAAGCAACACGGAGTCTGGAGGGGAGCCGAAGAGGGGCCACGAGGCGGACACACCCTAGGGTGGCGCGGCCAGCCCTAGGCGTGCCGCCACCTGGTGTGGGCCCCTCGGACCTCCACCGACCTTACCCCTTTGCCTATAAAAGCCTCCCAGGATGAAAACCCTAAGTACCCGATCAAAGACCCAATCAGAAATCCACGGAAGAGTCTGTAGCCGCCGCCATCTCCATCCCTAGATCAGGGGGATCTGAAGCTCTTCCCGGCACCCTGCCGGAGGGGAGAGATCACCCTGGAGGCCTTCTTCATCACCATGACTGCCTCCGGTGTGATGTGTGAGTAGTTCATCCCTGGACTACGGGTCCATGTAGTAGCTAGATGGTTGGTTCTCCTCCTTTGTGCTATCATGTTTAGATCTTGTGAGCTCCGTTCATGATCAAGATCATCTATTTGTAATCTCACATGTTGTGTTTGCGGGGATCCAATGGATATTGAGATGCTATTTCAGATTGATTATTAATTCTATCATGTCTATGTTATTTGTGATCTTGCATGCTCTCTGTTGTTAGTAACTGTCTTGGCCGAGTAGATGCTTGCAACTCCAAGAGGGAGTATTTATGCTCGATAGTGGGTTCATGCCTGTAGTAATCTAGGAAGTGACAGGAATCTCTAAGGTACTAGATGTGTTGTTGCTACTAGAGAGAAAACAACATTCCTTTGTCCATGGGACAATCGTATTATTTAATTTACACGCTTTGCTTAATGCAATTATCTGTTGCTTGCAACTTAATACTGGAGGGGGTTCGGATGATAACCTGAAGGTGGATTATTAGTCATAGATGCAGTTGGATTACGGTCTATGTATAATGTTGTAATGCCCAATCAAATCTCATAGGAGTCAAGATGATTAGTATATGGATGGTATGCTTTCTCGAGTCTGTCAATTGCCCCGCTGTAATTTGTTCACCCAACATGTCATCTATCTTAAGGAGAATCACCTCTAGTGAACTATGGACCCCAGTCCATTCTTTTACCATTGATATACCATCTATTATTTGAAGGAGTTATGCCCTAGAGGCAAATAATAAAGTGTATTATTTGATATATCTCCTATATGTACGTTTCATGTTGTGCTAGAACTGTGTTAATGCGAAACGTTAATACACGTGTAGTATGTAAACAAACTGTGTCTCTAGTTCTCTCTAGCGAACTAGTTCATTGGTCATGAGGATGGTCTGGGTTTCAAGATCATGGGCATTTATGCGAATTGACAATGAGGTCATGTTATTGGTTGAATAACATGATAGACAAACATCCGACCGTTATATCTTAAATGAGATCTAGTTACAAAGTTCACCATTGATGATAAAACACAGAGAACCTCGCAACTTTATCCTTTGACTATGAGGTAATGCAAATCACAATTCCGGAAGAAGCTTAGATGGTTATCAAGAATCATCTCGTAACAGGGTGATCAAAATGGTGCCACTCAGGTTTTCCGAAGGGATGCGTAGAGGAGTACATATCAAGACCAGGATTTGTCTACTCCATGTAACGGACAGATACATGTGGCCATCTCGGTGACGTTACATTAATGAAGCTTGCAAGCATGTGACTTGGTCACAGAATGCAACGACACAAGAACGAGTAAACAAGTTCATTGGTAACGAGACCGAACTAAGGTATGGGGATACCGAAGATAAAGTCTTGAATGAATTAGGTATCATATGACAAAGGGAATGGGGAACGACTATCTCACAGTTCGAGCGATTGTATTCGTGAAATGCATGGGGGGTCACATGGCCATCCAGGTCCCTCTGTTGATCATTGATGTAAGAGTAGTCTCGATCATGTCCGGAGTGTTTCCGAACCGAAGGATGTCACGCTTAAGGGTAGGGACGCTTAGGGTAGATGAGGTATCATAGGAGAAATAGATAAAGAGAAACCAGAATAGTTCCGAGTAACATCCGATGGAGATCGAAAGGGGTCCGGAAGATGTTCCGGAGTGAAGGAATAATACAATATGTGTATTTGAATATTAATTGGAGAATTAATATTAAATATATATTTTATTTTAATAAAGGCATCATAATGCTAATGGGCCTCACCCGAAGGGAGGCCCAATAGGGCATGGCGCCTAGGGAGAGGGGGCTAGCCGGCATAGGCTTAGTGGGCCACCCCAATGGGGCCCACCTAGGGCCGGCGGCTACCCCTAGGTGGCCGGCGGGTGTGGGGGTTAGTTCCACACCGCCTGGCCCGAGGGTGGTGCGCCCCCCTCCCACTATATATAGGGGTCTCCCCTCCCCCTTTGGAATCACCCCATTCCCTCTCATTCTCTCTCTCTCTCATCCATTGAGGACTTCTCCGTAATATTGGGGAGGACCTCGTGGATGAGTTCTCCACCTTTACACCACCGTCGTGTGATCTGCGATCCGGCATCTACTTCTTCCGCTGCTCGGCTGGACCGGTGTCTGGTTGACGTCTCTTACACCGGACGTGTGACTAACTTCGGAGGCACCACACTTGGGGTGATGCTCGTCTTCATCAATATACGCCTTCCTGCATAAGGCGTTCCTCGGTCTTCAAAGTTATGAATACCGTATCCCTTCTCCGTTACTTATGTCTACATAGTATAGATCCTCGTATTAGTGTTCGAGTAGATATAATTTTTTTGTTTTCTACTACGGAACCCTACAGTGGTATCAGAGCGGGTCTATGGCAAGATATGTCGTATGGATAGAACACATAGTGATATGTGGGCATTGATTCTCTAGTTGCTACTCTCTTTAATGTTATTCTTCATATCGCGGCACTATTTGATGAAGCGGCCCCAACCGACCTCACGTGGTGATTCACGAGACTGGTCCATGAATCAAAGTGGCTTAAGGGGGGTGTATGTCTCTCTGCAGTAGTTGATTTGGCATTGACATTGGAGGGCCCTGAAAAGGGAATAAGAACGGCAATAATTTAATCCATGCTGTGGCTCGACGTTCGTAGGTGGGAAGGGGTTCTACTGCGAAAGCCCTAAAAGCCGCGTAAAACATGCAATAGATAATTTAGAAGCGTCTATCTTTTTTATTGCATGGGGGCAAGTATTATAACATGGCAATGACAAGTTTATGAAACTTTAATTGAAGCTATTGATGATGATCATAATGTTGTAACCATGTCATAACACTTTACTTTTGAAGTATTACTTATTATGCTGGTATACTTATATTCGACGGTAGCATAATAAGATAATCCCTCACATTATTCCGATTACCGTATTCCCCTTGTGTGTGCGCCACCAAGAAAGTTCTTCGGTATGAGGCCGGCTGTGATGATCAGGGGTTAGACATATCTATGTTCGCATACAGTGGGTGCAAGCCATGTTGCACTACGAATACACACGAGTTAGAACTGGCGAGCCTAGCATGTACAGACATGGCCTCGGAATACAGGAGACCGAAAGGTCGAGCATGAATCACATAGTTGATGTGATCGACATTAGGGAATGTCCACCTTTGATACTGCACTGATGGCCGTGATGATCGGGGAAGGTGCAGGGGATAGGGATCATGTGATCACTAAACGAGAAGAGGTATGTTCGTTTGAGTGGGAGTTTTCTGTTTTAAGTTCAAATACATGATTAAAACTTGAACTCATTATTATGAACATGGTCTAAACTCTTTGCAAATCCATTTTAGATGTCCCGCCCACTCACCTTCAACCTTAGCACTTTCCTCGAGAAGGACAAGCTAAAAACCGATGGAACCAACTTCACCTCGTGGTTCCGCAATCTTAGGATCCTCCTAGTCCCCAACAAGTTGACTTATGTCATCGAGGATGAGCTTCCAGCTAAGCCTGCAGATTCCGCCTCCCAGGACGAAAAGAATGTCTGGCAGTCCAAGGCGGACGATTTCTCCCTCATCCAAAGTGGAATGCTCTATGTCATGGAGCCAGAGCTTCAAAAGCATTTTGAGAATATGAATGCTTTTGAGATCATTGAGGATCTCAAGGCCGTCTTTGCTCCACAGGCCCGTGCAGAGAGGTATGATGCTTCCGAGCTCTTCTTCTCTGGTAAAATGGCAGAGCACAGCCGTATTAGCGAGCACGTGTACAAAATGTCTGGCTACGTTAAGCGCTTGAATGCCCTGGATTGCAAAATCCCAGAGGAGCTCGCGATTGATAGGGTGTTGCACTCGCTACACCTAGCTATAAGAGCTTTGTGATGAACTACATGAAGGAATATGCCCTGAGAGGCAATAATAAAGTTGTTATTATGTATTCCTTATATATATGATAGATGTTTATTTTACATGCTAGAATTATTGATCGGAAACATCAATACACGTGTGTTTAATAAACAAAAAGGGTTCCTAGTTATGCCTCTCTTATAGACTAGCTTGTTGATTAACAAGATGATCAAGGTTTCATGATCATGGACATTGGATGTTGTTAATAACAAGCTCACACCATTGGTGGAATGATGTGATGAACATTCATACGAAGTATAACATTACGATCAAGTCATTATGTTTATATTGCTATAACATCATACGAAGTAATCTTTATCCTTAGACCATGAGATCATGTTAATTGCTAACACCTGAAGAGTATCTTGATAACATCAAACGTCACACCATAACAGGGTGACTATAAAGATGGGTTCAGTACTACGAAGGTGTTATATTGAGGCTCATGGATCAAGAGTGGAATTTGTCAATCCCGATGACGGATAGATATACTCTGGGCCCTCTCGGTGATATCACATTGAGATAGCTTGCAAGCAAGTGATGTGATCACTAGAATGTTATATTACGGGAACGAGAAAAGAGTGCATGTCGGTAACGACATCAAACTAGGTATTTGGATGCCGATGATCGAATCTCGGACATGTGTAATATATCGTGAGACAAAGGGATTTAGTTACAAGTGTTAAAGGTTCTCACGATCATAGAAGTCATCGTTGAATATGCAGGAGTCAGTATGGATCTCCAGGTCCCGCTTCTGACTATTGATCTGAGAGGAGTCTCAATCATGTATGCATTATTCGCGAACCGTAGGGTGACACACTTAAGAGTTACCGGACACCATTTTGGAGCACATATGTTTCAGACGAAAGAATTGCAAAGCGCATGAATTGTTTCGATAGAAACTGGAAATTGTTTCGGGTGAAATTGCAGAAAGTGGTTATACATGTGATATTGAAATATTGCAAGGGGCTGTATGTGAATGTTTGTTAATTAAAGTAATTAACAAAATTCTGAATAAATTTAATAAAAGAGTTTTATTAAATGAGAGAGCATTAAACTTGGAGAATTTTAATGCATTTAAAGTGGAGACTTTAAAAGGGAATGTGAAGAGGCATTTTAATGTTGGAGGGGTTACCACCACATGAATGGGGGAGGTGAGGGGTCACCCCCCCCATGCGCCGGCCATGGAGAGGAGGGGCACCCCCCTCCTCCTATAAAAGGCCACCCACTCCCTCCTTCATCCTCACACCTCCTTGTGAAGGATCTCTCTCCCCCTCTAGAATTATTCCCCCATGGTCTCGGATTAGCGAGATACATGTTCCCGGTGGCATTTCGTCTGGAAGGAGTTGCTGCTTCCGCTGGATCGCTGGAGCGAGGAGGTGGAGGTTGTCCGGTGGCTTGAACGTGTGTGCGAGTACGGATGCGCTGCTGAGCTGCGGCGCTCGGACTTCCTCACGATCTTGAGATCGGCAAGTGTACGACTACATTAACCACGAGTTTCTACTCGTTCACAAAACTCGTTGTCTTCGAGGGGAAGTTCTCGTTGGATGTATGTCCACCCGTTGCTTTGTACCTAGTAGATAGATCTTGGCATGTAGTTCTCATCGTAGGAAATTTTTTGTTTTCTATGCTGCGGACCCAACAGTGGTATCAGAGCCTGATCTATGCATAGGTGATTTGCACGGGTAGTACACATATGTTTATATGTGGGCGATGATGATCATGTTATTGCATCTTCTATGTATTTTGGATATTGGTGGCATAGTGGGATGAAGCGGCCCGGACCAACCTTACATGTCATCGTACATGAGACCGGTTCAACGACTGACATGCAACTTGTTTTGCATAAGTGGCTGGTGGGTGTCTGTCTCTCCTACTATAGTCAATATCTAATTTACAACAAGTTGCTAATAACTTATTTATCCTCGTTGTGGTTGATGTTCGTAGGTTAGAACGGTTCTATCTCCGAAAGCCCTAAGCCACGTAAAACTTGCAATTGATAAATTAGAGGCGTCTAGTTTAGATCGTTGCTGGGGTAGTGTATTGATATGATATTGTTGTAAGTAGATGTATGATAGATACTCTTACAACACACTCAACGTGTAAGTTCCATAGACCTTGGCCTTACGCACAAAGGAATGATACAGATCATACCACGATGCAAGTGATAGAGATCAAATGCATAGACCATATCATCTCACTTTACACATTAGATGTTAGCATCTTATACTGCTAGTTTAGTGCTTTCTCTAGCATTGTAAGATGATCCCTCATTTAGATATCAAGATAAAAATGTGTTTTTCCTTAAGTATGCACCGTTCTGTGGATCGTGTTTCGAGACATCACGTGATGATTGGGTGTACTCGAATCTACGCTTTCATAGGAACAGGTGTAAGACAGTTTTACACAGGCGAATACTAAGGTTCTTACTTGGCGAGCCTAGCATGTACAGACATGGCCTCGGAACACGGACCAAAAGGTTAAGCATGAGTCATATAGTTGATATGATGCCCATATAGATGCTCGCCTTTGAAGCTACATCAACTCACGTGATGATCGGACTTGGTGTAGTGGATTTGGTTCATGTAATCACCAAAAGGATACGAGGGATGTCTTTTTTGAGTGGGAGTTCATTAGTAATTTGGATTAGTTGAACTCACTCTATCATAAACTTAGTCTAAATAAACTTTACAATTTCTGTTGTAGATGGCATCACCTGCTTTTCATTTCAATGTGTTCATGGAAAAAGAGAAACTTGCTGCGAATGGTAGCAACTTCACCAACTGGGCTATGAATTTGAGGATTCTCCTCACTCCTGCACAAAAGCAATATTTGCTAGATGCGCTGCTAGGCCCCCCACCAGCTCATGATGCCCCTGAAGAGGAAAAGAATGTCTATGTGACTCATCAGGAGGACCACAACTTAGTTCATTGCGGCATACTATATGGGCTAGAGCCAGAACTTTGAAAGCGTTTCGAAAATGGAAATGCCTTTGATACCATGGGAGAATTGAAAATGATTTTCGATACCCATGCTGCCGTAGAGAGTTATAATGCTACTGAAAAGTTCTTTAGCTGCATGATGGAGGAGAACAGCTCCGTTAGTGAGCATGTACTCAAAATGTCTGGGTACGCAGATAATCTTGTGTCCTTAGGAATAACGATTCCCATTGACTTGGGCATACATCGTGTTCTCCAATCTCTGCCACCTAGCTACAAGAGCTTCGTGATGAACTATAATATGCAGGGCATGAAGAAGACTCTTCCCGAGCTTATGTCAATGCTTAAGACTGCAGAAGTGGAGATTAGGAAAGAACATCAAGTGTTGATGATCAATAGGACCACCGGTCTCAAGAAAGACAAGAAAGGCAAGAACAAGGGAAAGAAGGGTGGCAAATCTGTTGTCGCGCCTGAAAAGAAACCCCGAGCTGGCCCTAAGTCTGAAACCGAGTGTTACTATTGCAAGGGGACTAGTCGTTGGAAGCGCAACGGCCCCGAGTATTTGGCGGATAAGAAGTCCGGCAAGGCAAACAAAGGTATATGTGATATACATGTTATTGATGTGTACTTGACTAGTACTCGCAGTAGCACCTGGGTATTTGATAGGGGATCGGTTGCTAATATATGTAACTCAGTTCAGGGGCTACGGAACAAGCGACAACTAGCAAGGGATGAGGTTAGGATGCGGGTCGGCAATGGATCAAAAGTTGATGTTTTCGCCGTCGGAACGCTACCTCTCCATATGCCATCGGGATTAGTTATAAACCTAAATAATTGTTATTTGGTGCCTGCACTGAGCATGAACATTGTATCCGGATCGTGTTTGATGCAAAGTGGTCATTCCTTTAAATCTAAAAATAATGGTTGTTCGATTTATAAGAATGATATCTTTTATGGTCATGCACCTATGTTGAATGGTTTATTTCTAATGGATCTCGATTGTAATATTACGCACATTCATAATGTTAATGCTAAAAAGATTAAACTTGATGATGATATATCTGCATATATGTGGCACTGCCGTCTAGGTCATATTGGTGTTAAACGCATGAAAAAACTCCATTCTGATGGACTTTTGGAATCACTTGATTCTGAATCATTTGATACATGTGAGCCATGTCTTATGGGCAAGATGAGTAGAACGCCGTTTTCTGGTTCAATGGAACGGGCGATAGATTTATTGGAAATCATACATACTGATGTGTGTGGACCAATGAGTGTGTCGGCGCGAGGTGGATATCGTTATTTTGTAACTTTCACGGATGATTTGAGTAGATACGGGTATATCTATTTGATGAAACACAAGTCTAAAACTTTTGAAAAGTTCAAGGAATTTCAGAATGAAGTGGAAAATCATCGTAATAGAAAGATCAAATTTCTACGGTCTGACTGTGGAGGAGAGTATCTAAGTTACGAGTTTAGCACACACATGAAAGAGTATGGAATAGTTTCACAACTCACGCCTGCCGGAAGACCATAACGTAATGGTGTGTTGGAACATCGTAATCGTACTTTATTGGATATGGTTCGATCTATGATGTCTCTGACTGACTTGCCACTGTCATTTTGGGGTTATGCACTGGAAACAACTGCATTCACTTTAAATCGGGCACCATCTAAATCTGTTGAAACGACACCGTATGAATTATGGTTTGGAAACAAACCTAAGTTGTCATTTCTTAAAGTTTGGGGATGCGATGTTTATCTGAAGAAACTTCAGCCGGATAAACTCGAACCCAAAGCGGAAAAATGCGTCTTCATAGGATACCCTAAGGAAACGATTGGGTATACCTTCTATCACAGACCCGAGGGCAAGGTTTTTGTTGCCAAGAATGGATCCTTTCTTGAGAAGGAGTTTCTCGCGAAAGGTGTGAGTAGTCGGAAGGTAGAACTCGAAGAGGTTATTGAACCTTCTCTTCATGAAATGGCGAGTAGGGCAGCACCGAAAGTTGTTTCGGAGTTGACTTCACCTAATGAAGAGAGAACTAATGATATTGATCATGAAACTCCGAAAGAGGACACTACCGAACCTCGCAGGTCAAGCAGGACACGTGCAGCTCCTGAACTGTACGGCAATCCTATTGTGAATTTCATGGTTGATGAAATGGATGACCCTGCGATGTATGAAGAAGCGATGATGAGCCCGGATTCCAACAAATGTCTATAAGCCATGAAATCCGAGATGGAATCCATGTACGAAAACCAAGTTTGGACCTTGGTGGACTTACCACACGATCGAAAGGCCGTTGAGAATAAATGGATTTTCAAAAGAAAAACTGATGCTGATGGTAATGTGACCATCTATAAGGCTTGACTTGTCGCAAAGGGGTTTCGACAAATTCAAGGAGTTGACTACGAAGAGACATTCTCTCCCGTAGCGATGCTTAAGTCAGTTAGGATTATGTTATAAATTGCTGCATATTTCGATTATGAAATATGGCAGATGGATGTCAAAATTGCGTTCCTCATTGGTAATATTGAAGAAGAGTTGTATATGATACAACCTAAGGGTTTTGTCGATCCTAAGGATGCTAATAAGGTATGCAAACTTCAGCGATCCATCTATGGACTGAAGCAAGCATCCCGGAGTTGGAATCTCCGCTTTGATGAGGTGATCAAAGAGTTTGGATTTGTCCAAACTTATGGAGAGGCTTGTATTTACAAGAAAGTGAGTGGGAGCAATGTGGCATTTCTGATATTATATGTGGATGACATATTATTGATTGGAAATGATATAGATCTTTTAAACAGTGTTAAAAGTTATCTAAACAGCAAATTTTCGATGAAAGACCTTGGTGAAGCGTCATATATATTTGGCATTAAAATCTATAGAGATAGATCAAGGCGCCTAATTGGGCTATCGCAGAGTACATACCTTGATAAGATATTAAAGAAGTTTAATATGGACGGAAGTAAGAAGGGGTTCTTACCTATGTTGCAAGGCAAGACATTGAGTAAGACTCAAAGTCCGGCTACGGCGGAAGAAAGAGAGATGATGGATAAGATACCCTATGCCTCGGCCATAGGCTCTATTATGTATGCCATGCTATGTACAAGACCCGATGTGGCACATGCTATTAGTTTGACTAGTAGGTACCAATCTGATCCAGGTTCGGAACACTGTATAGCGGTCAAGAACATCCTCAAGTACTTGAGAAGAACTAGGGATATGTTTCTTATATACGGAGGTGAAGAAGAGCTAGTCGCTAAGTGTTATGTCGATGCTAGCTTTGACACCGATCCAGATGACTCTAAGTCTCAGTCTGGATACATATTTCTCTTGAATGGAGTAGCAGTTAGTTGGAGGAGTTCCAAACAACCTGTGGTGGCTGGATCAACGACGGAGGCGGAATATGTTGCTGCTTTAGAAGCGGCACAGGAAGCGGTTTGGATGAAAGAGTTCATTACGGAACTAGGTGTGGTTCCTAGTGCGTTGGACCTGATGGTGATCTATTGTGACAACAATGGAGCCATAGCCAACGCAAAGGAACCGAGGTCTCACAAGAATTCCAAGCATATTAAGCGCCGGTTTCACTCCATCCGCGAGCATGTCAAGGATGGAGATATAAAGATTTGTAGAGTACACACGAACCTAAATGTAGCAAAATCCGTTGACTAAAGCTCTCCCTAGGGCAAAACATGATCAACGACAGAACTCCATGGGTGTTAGATTTATCACTATGTGAACTAGATTATTGTCTCTAGTGCAAGTGGGAGACTGAAGGAAATATGCCCTGAGAGGCAATAATAAAGTTATTATTATGTATTCCTTATATATATGATAGGTGTTTATTTTACATGCTAGAATTGTATTGATCGGAAACATCAATACATGTGTGTTTAATAAACAAAAAGGGTTCCTAGTTATGCCTCTCCTATAGACTAGCTTGTTGATTAACAATATGATCAAGGTTTCCTGATCATGGACATTGGATGTTGTTAATAACAAGGTCACACCTTTGGTGGAATGATGTGATAAACATTCATCCGAAGTATAGCATTACGATCAAGTCATTATGTTTATATTGCTATAACATCATACGAAGTAATCTTTATCCTTAGACCATGAGATCATGTTAATTGCTAACACCTGAAGAGTATCTTGATAACATCAAACATCACACCGTAACAGGATGACTATAAAGATGGGTTCAGTACTACGAAGGTGTTAGGTTGAGGCTCATGGATCAAGAGTGGAATTTGTCAATCCCGATGACGGATAGATATACTCTGGGCCTCTCGGTGATATCACATTGAGATAGCTTGCAAGCAAGTGATGTGATCAGTAGAATGTTATATCACGGGAATGAGAAAAGAGTGCATGTCGGTAACGAGATCAAACTAGGTATTTGGATGCCGATGATCAAATCTTGGACATGTAATATATCGCGAGACAAAGGGATTTAGTTACAAGCGTTAAAGGTTCTCACGATCACAGAAGTCATCGTTGAATATGCAGGAGTCAGTATGGATCTCCAAGTCCCGCTTCTGACTATTGATCTAAGAGGAGTCTCAATCATGTCTGCATTATTCGCGAACCGTAGGGTGACACACTTAAGAGTTACCCGACACCATTTTGGAGCACATATGTTTCAGACGAAAGAATTGCAAAGCGCAGGAATTGTTTTGATAGAAACCAGAAATTGTTTCAGGTGAAATTGCAGAAAGTGGTTCTGCATGTGATATTGAAATATTGCAAGGGGCTATATGTGAATTTTTGTTAATTAAAGTAATTAACAAAATTCTGAATAAATTTAATAAAAGAGTTTTATTAAATGAGAGAGCACTAAACTTGGAGAATTTTAATGCATTTAAAGTGAGACTTTAAATGGGAATGTGAAGAGGCATTTTAATGTGGAGGGGTTACCACCACATGAATGGGGGAGGTGAGGGGTCACCCCCCCATTCGCCGGCCATGGAGAGGAGGGGCACCCCCCCTCCTCCTATAAAAGGCCACCCACTCCCTCCTTCATCCTCACACCTCCTTGTGAAGGATCTCTCTCCCCCTCTAGAATTATTCCCCCATAGTCTCGGATTAGCAAGATACATGTTCTCGGTGGCATTTTGTCTGGAAGGAGTTGCTGCTTCTGCTAGATCGCTGGAGCGAGGAGGTGGAGGTTGTCCGGTGGCTTGAACGTGTGTGCGAGTACGGATGCGCTGCTGAGTTGCGGCGCTCGGACTTCCTCACGATCTTGAGATCGGCAAGTGTACGACTACATCAACCATGAGTTCCTACTCGTTAACAAAACTCGTTGTCTTCGAGGGTAAGTTCTCGTTGGATGTATGTCCACCCGTTGCTTTGTACCTAGTAGATAGATCTTGGCGTGTAGTTCTCATCGTAGGAAATTTTTTGTTTTCTATGCTGCGGACCCAACATTACAACATGCAAGGGATGACTAAGACCCTTGCTGAGGTGTTCGCCATGCTCAAAACTGCTGAGGTTGAAATCAAGAAGGAGCACACGGTGTTGATGGTCAACAATACCACCAACTTTAAAAGGCCAGGGCATAAGGGAAAAGGCAAGGGAAAGAAGTCCAAGAAGGATGGCAAGATAGTTGCCAGCACCTCAAAGACTGCCAAGCCTGGCCCTAAGCCCGGCACAACGTGCGAGTACTGCAAAGGGGATGAGCACTGGAAACACAACTGCCCCATGTACCTTGAAGGCAAGTGAGCCGGCAAGATAGCCGCCAAGGACAAAGGTATATATGATATACATGTTAGTGATGTATTCCTTACAAGCGCCAGGAGTAACACCTGGGTATTTGATATTGGATCTGTTGCTCACATTTGTAACTCTCAGCAGGATCTGCAGAGTAGGAGGCGCCTGAGGAAGGACGAGGTGACGATGCGTGTCGGCAATGGTTTGAGAGTCGAAGTGATGGTCGTCGGCACCCTGCATCTCCATCTACCGTTAGGATTATTATTGGTTTTGAATAAATGCTATTATGTACCCGCATTTAGTATGAATATTGTGAGTGGGTCTTGCTTGTTGCAAGACCGTTATTCATTTAAATCAGGAACAAATGGTTGTTCAATTTAGATGAATGATGTTTTTTATGTTCATGATCCTATGTGTGATGGTTTATTCTTACTTGATCTTGATTGTAATACACACATCCATAGTGTTGATGCTAAACGTTGTAAGCATAGTGATGATAATTCCATGTTCATGTGGCATTGCCGTCTTGGCCACATTGGTGTAAAGCGCATGAAGAAGCTTCATTCAGAAGGGCTTCTTGGATCATTGGATTTCGAATCCCTTGATTCATGTGAGCCGTGCCTCATGGGCCAGATGACTAGGACACAATTCTCTAGGATAGTGGAGAGAGCTGTAGACCTACTGGGAATCATACATACGGATGTATGTGGACCAATGAGCGTCTCAACACGCAATGGTTATCATTTTACTGACAACTTAAGAAAATATGGATATATCTACTTAATGAAGCACAAGTCTAAAACCTTTGAAAAGTTCAAGGAATTTTAGAAAGAAGTAGAGAATCAACTTAACAAGAGAATCAAGCATCTTCGATCGGATTGAGGAGGCGAGTATTTGAGTTATGAGTTTAACATGCACTTGAAGGACTGTGGGATCATCCCACAGCTTACGCCAGCCGAAAAACCACAATATAATGGTGTGTCGTAACTAAACCCTATTAGATAGTGTGCGGTCCATGATGTCTTTAACTGATTTGTCTGTGTCTTTTTGGGGATAGGCGTTAGAAACCACCGCTTTTATTTTGAACCGAGCACCATCCAAATCCGTGGAGACAACCCCATATGAGATATGGTATGGGTAGAAGCCAAAGTTGTCATTTCTGAAAATTTGCGGTTGTGAGGCGTACGTTAAGATACTGCAGCCTGACAAACTCGAACCCAAATCGGAAAATGTATCTTTGTGGGATATCCAAGGGAAACCATTGGGTACACCTTCTACAATCAAGCCGAAGGCAAGACGGTTGTCGCAAAAACCGGCACCTTTCTCGAGAAAGAGTTTCTTGCAAAAGGAGTGAGTGGAAGGAAAATCGAGTTAGATGAAATTGTTGACCCTTCTCTCCAAATTCCGAGTAGCGCAACGGAAGCTATTCTGAAACCGCTCTCCAACATGGAGGAAGATCCCACTGATGATGATCAAAACAACGACATCGAGACTCCTGAGGTTCGCAGGTCTACAAGAGTCCGTGCCACTCTTGATTGGTACTGTAGCCTTGTAATGTCTGTCATCCTAGATGAACAGGAAGAACCTGCAAACTACAAAGAGGCTATGGATAGTGTTGACTCCGAGAAATGGCTAGAAGCCATGAAATCCGAAATAGGATCTATGCATGAGAACCAAGTTTGGACCTTGGTGGATCTTCCAGAAGGCCGCAAGGCCGTGGAAAATAAATGGATCTTTAATAAAAAGACAGATGCAAATGGTAATGTGACCGTTCACAAAGCTCTACTTGTCGCAAAGGGTTTTTGACAAACTCAAGGAGTTGACTACGACGAGACTTACTCTCCCGTAGTGATGCTTAAGGCTATCCGGATTTTAATAGCAATTCCTGCACATTTCGACTATGAAATTTGGCAGATGGATGTCAAGACCGCATTCCTCAATGGTCACATTGATGAAGAATTGTATATGATGCAACCAAAAGGTTTTGTTGATCCTAAGGATGTTGGAAAGGTATGCAAGATTCAACGGTCCATTTATAGATTGAAGCAAGCATCTCAGAGCTGGAACCAACGTTTTGATCAAGTGATCAAGAGTTTTGGATTTGTCCAAAACCAACAAGATTTCTATGTTTACAAGAAAGTGAGTGGGAGCTCAGTTGTTTTCTTAGTAGTATATGTGGATGACATACTGCTCATGGGAAACGATGTGGATCTTATGAAAAGCGTGAAAGCGTATTTGAGTACCAATTTTCCATGAAGGATCTAGGTGAAGCTACATACATATTGGGAATCAAGATCTATAGAGATAGATCAAGGCACCTAATTGCATTAAGTTAGAGTACTTACATCGAAAAGATTTTGAAGAGGTTCAAAATGGAAAACACCAACAGGGGTTTCACACCCATGATGAAGAATTGCAAAATGAGTATGACTCAATGTCCTATAATGGATGATGATAGAGAAAAGATGTCTTACATCCCCTATGCCTCAGCCATAGGATCTATCATGTATGCAATGTTAAGTACACGACCTGATGTGGTATTGGCTCTTAGTTTGACGAGTCGATACCAAAGTAATCTAGGACCGGATCATTGGACAGCTGTAAACAATATCCTAAAGTATCTGAGAAGAACAAAGGATATGTTCCTAATCTATGGAGGAAGTGATGAAGCTCTAAACGTAACGGGTTACGTGGATGCGAGCTGGAACTCAGATCATGATAACTCGAAGTCTCAGACAGGATTTGTGTTCCTAGTGAATGGTGGGGCGGTAAGCTGGAAGAGTAAGAAGCAGCCGGTGGTGGCACAATCTTCGATGGAGTATGAATACATTGTTGCGGCTGATGTAGCAAACGAAGCTGTTTAGCTAAGGAATTTCGTCATCGAACTGGGAGTTTTTCCAAATGCGCAAGACCCCGTGATGATCTATTGTGATAAGACGGGTGCTATTGCAAATACAAGGGAACCAAAAACTCATTCCACAGCCAAACACATCAAGCTTAGATTTCACGTCATCCGACAGAACATTGAAGAAGGTGAAGTCAAGATTTGCAAAGTAGATACGGCACTAAATATGGCAGATCCTTTCACTAAAGCTCTCCATCAGGAAAAGCACGAAAAACACCGAGATTCCATTGGTGTTAGGTTCCTACCAATTGTAAACTAGTTTTTGTTTATACTCTAGTGCAAGTGGGAGACTGAAGGAGTTATGCCCTAGAGGCAAATAAAAAAGTGTATTATTTGATATATCTCCTATATGTTCATAATACGTTTCATGTTGTGTTATAACTGTGTTAATGCGAAACGTTAATACACGTGTGGTATGTAAACAAACTGTGTCTCTAGTTACCTCTAGCGAACTAGTTCATTGGTCATGAGGATGGTCTGGGTTTCAAGATCATGGGCATTTATGTCAATTGACAATGAGGTCATGTTATTGGTTGAATAACAAGATAGACAAACATTCGACCGTTATATCTTAAATGAGATCTAGTTACAAAGTTCACCATTGATGATAAAACACAGAGAACCTCGCGACCTAATCCTTTGACTGTGTGGTAATGAAAATCACCATTCCGTAAGAAGCTTAGATGGTTATCAAGAATCATCTCGTAATAGGGTGATCAAAATTTTGCCACTCAGGTTTTCCGAAGGGATGCGTAGAGGAGTACATATCAAGACCAGGATTTGTCTAGTCCATGTAACGGACAGATACATGTGGCCATCTCGATGACGTTGCATTAATGAAGCTTGCAAGCATGTAACTTGGCACGGAATGCAACGACACAAGAACGAGTAAACAAGTTCATTAGTAATGAGACCAAACTAAGGTAGGGGGATACCGAAGATCAAGTCTCGAATGAATTAAGTATCATATGACAAAGGGAATAGGGAACGGCTATCTCACGGTTTGAGTGATTGTATTCGTGAAACGCACGGGGGTCACATGGCCATCTAGGTCCCTCTATTGATCATTGATGTGAGAGTAGTCTCGATCATGTCCGGAGTGTTTCCGAACCGAAGGATGTCACACTTAAGGGTAGGGACACTTAGGGTAGATGAGGTATCGTAGGAGAAATAGAGAAAGAGAAACCAGAATAGTTCCGAGTAACATCTGATGGAGATCAGAAGGGGTCCGGAAGATGTTCCGAAGTGAAGGAATAATACAATATGTGTATTTGAATATTAATTGGAGAATTAATATTAAATATAGATTTTATTTTATTATCAAAGGCATCATAATGCTAATGGGCCTCACCCGAAGGGAGGCCCAATAGGGCATGGCGCCTAGGGATAGGGGGCCAGCCGGCCTAGGCTTAGTGGGCCGCCCCAATGGGGCCCACCTAGGGCCGGCGGCTGCCCCTAGGTGGCCGGAGGGTGTGGGGGTTAGTCCAACACCGCCTGGCCCTAGGGTGGTGCGCCCGCCTCCCACTATATATAGGGGTCTCCCCTCCCCCTTTAGAATCGCCCCATTCCCTCTCATTCTCTCTCTCATCCATTGAGGACTTCTCCGTAATATTGGGGAGGACCTCGTCGGTGAGTTCTCCACCTTTACACCACCATCGTGTGATCTGCGATCCAGCATCTACTTCTTCCGTTGCTCGGCTAGATCGGAGTCCGTTTGACGTCTCCTACACCGGACGTGTAATGAACTTCGGAGGCACCACACTTGGGGTGCTGATCGTCTTCATCAATATACGCCTTCCTGCGTAAGGCGTGCCTCGGTCTTGAAAGGTATGAATAACGTATCCCTTCTCCGTTACTTATGTCTACATAGTATAGATCCTGGTATTAGTGTTCGAGTAGATAGAATTTTTTTGTTTTCTGCTATGAAACCCTACACTATTTACTGTTTACTATTTACTTTCTGCAAGCAATTACTATCTTCCACACAATACGTTTAATCCTTTGTTTTCAGCAAAACCGGTGAGATTGACAACCTCACTGTAAGTTGGGGCAAAGTTCTGTGGTTGTGTTGTGTAGGATTCCAAGTTGGTAGCAACACCTTGGGGTTGTTTCCTTGCTCCTACTGGTTCGATAATCTTGGTTTCATAACTGAGGGAAACTTGTTGATGTACTCATCATACCTTCCTCTTGGGGTTCCCAACGAGCTCGAGATATCTTGAGCAATCAAGCCTTTTTCTGGCACCGTTGTCGGGGAGTCAAGGACAGCTTCACAAGGAGCCTATGGAAGAAGAAATTGCTGAAACTGGAAGCTCATTGGATGATCAAGAGGAGGAAGAATGGAGCAGCTACCCATGTCTACCTCCCAATAAGAGTAACTCTTTAACTAATACCTTATTTGATAGCCCTCCATGCTTACCAAAGGAGGATGAGTGTGATATTTATATTGTTGAGTTTGTTCATGATTCTACTGAAAATCATTATGAGAGAGGAAAATATGGTTGTTGGGATTCTCATGTTACTAAAACACCTCTTTTTATATTGAAAGTTCCAAGTTGCTCTTGTTTTATCTACCCATTCTTGTTACTATGAGCTTCTTTGATTTATTTTATTATAAGATTCCTATGCATAGGAAGTGGGTTAGACTTAAATGTGTTTCATATTTGCTCCTTGATTTTCTCTTTTGCTTCAATTCATATTTCTTATGTGAGCATCTTCTCAAATTACTGAGCCTAGCTCAAAGGCGTTAAAGAAAAGCACTATTGGGAGATAACCCAATGTTTTCTTTTCAGTACTTTTTATTTTTGTTGAGTCTTTGAATTTTTTAATACTGTAATGACCTCTCCTTATCATTTTTATTTAGTTTTTGTGCCAAGAATATCCTCTAATTGGAGGATGGTAAGACTTGGGAAAGTTGCTGTCTCGAAACAGATTTCTGTGCTTCATTGTAAACGTTCGTGAAACATCTCTGTAAGCCGGTTTGATATATAATTTTTTGTGCTTGTACTCCAGGTTGTTATCTAACTTTCGTTAGTTTAACACTTTTCGATTTGAGCAACAGAAGCTCTTCGGAAAAATCGGTTTTTACCTTCTGGTCTGTTTTAACAGATTTCTGCCATTATTTGCATTTGCCTCTTAATATTTATCTCTTTGAGTTCTATTTGATCACTTGAGCTTTTAGAAGGAATTGCTACAGTATATTATGTTTTAGTGGAAGTTTTACTTGTGTTGAAACTGAACCCAAAGACTTATTATCTTGAGTACACTAATGTTGCTAATGAAGATTGTGTGAAGTTTTGTATGAAGGAAATTTTAAAGTGTAGGGAAGAATAATGTGATGAGATGAAGTATGGACAAAAGCTAAAGCTTGGGGATGCCACCCGTGTCACCCCAAGAAATACTCAAGAAGTACAAGCATCAAAGCTTGGGGATGCCCAAGGCATCCCCTTCTTCATCAATAAAAATGTCAGGTTTTCTTCCAAACACTTCATTTTTATTGTTTCATGCACAATTGTGTTGTTCTTGGAGCGTCTTTGTTTTTTTAGTTTTTTTTTGCTTAGTTTGCTTAAATAAATTGGTTGGACCCCCGCATTCATACATAGTTTCAAATAAGTTGATTTGGATTGGAAAAGAGTAGGAAAGTTCATGCTTATAAGTGGTACAAAGGAGTCTTGTTTTGACTGTGGCCTAGACTTTATCATGTCATGTTTGATATTGCTTTGACTTTATGCTTAGTTATTATTGTTGTAGCATGACTTGTTCCAAACAATTGAGATTGCTTAATGTGCCTTGAAAGAATCATGCATTCTTTTAGCATACAAAAGCATAATATTGTGGTATTCTCCTTTGATGTTTAATTTGGGTTGAATTGGTGCTTACTCACACCATGTTAAGACTATACCAGTCGCCATAGCCTCTATGATCATTTAGTTTTCGACTTGTAATATCACTTTATGCTTTAATTAATAATGTTTTGTCGCTTTGCATGATTATGGCCATTATTGATCTCTTAGTTGGTCAGTCCCAGTCTTTTGCTAGCCTCCACATGTACCAAGTATGAGTTCCACTCGTGCATCCAACTCCAAATAAAACCAAGTTATTCCAAAGAGTCCATCATACCTACCTACTAGCATTATTGCTATTCCAAGTATATTCATGTTTTTATCTACCTTCCGAATTAAACTTGTTATGTGAAAATTAGTGATTAAAGCTCTCACAAACTTGATGGCACACTTTACTTTATTTCACTTAATAAACTTGAACCATTGTGCCCATCTATGTTGCGTATATGCTTGTGCTTTATAAGTTGTGAATTAGCAGAACCTTGTTATCATGGGGAACGCTTTCAACATTGCACATTATTTAGTTGATATCATGTTCTTTTGCTTATGGATCCCGGCGGTGTGAAATAAAAGGGGAGCTTGTAAGCTCATGGAGTTTGTATATGTGTTAGAGAAATGCCTGGGCGGCTAGCCTACGCCATGCCTAATCATGGTGGAAACTTGCAGCATAACCATAGTGAGCAATTTGTGAAGCATCCTCAATAAAAACCTATGCAAATAGCAAATAAAAAGATCGTTGAGATGCTCATTGTCTGTTGCCTTGTTATTTTGATATGGGATAACTCCTATATCATGGGCCAAGGGGTACCCCATTGGTGTTTCACTGTGATACACATGTACTTACAATGACACGAACTTACTCGTGACTAAAGTTGAGTACCATGAGGTTCGGTACTCGTAAGCAAGGGGCATGAGATTTTCAACTTATAACTTGTCAAGCATATCCTCATATTTGTTCACTTTAGCCTTAATCACCTAAAGATGCTTATGATAGGGGAAATGAGAGCTGAAAGCTAATAAGTACCATAATTTTTGGAAGCTCTTTATGAAACTTGAATCCCTGCTTCCTTCTATGAAGGGCCTTCCTTTTTTACTTTTATGTTGAGTCTCCATCTTCTATCTTTATGCACCTATTAAGAGAGCATAGTGGTCATGCTTAGTTTAATGTGCATTGTCCCAAAACTTGTGGATTAATTCATAACTTTGATATTGCTTGTTCTACAATTATTTGTATCTAGTCACCCTTATAAACTTTGAAGTTGTCCTATGCATTTTTGTTTTGCTATACCGTGAGGGACTAGCTGAATACCATTCTCATTATGTTTTCTATATGTGAAACAAACAAACGTCTTTCAAAGCATTGTTATTCATGAATCTTTTGTTTGTACCTTTTCATGTTACAACATAGTTGCTATGTCTTATTGTTAGAACTATATCTTTCATGCTATGTTAAAGTACTATGATCCCGACTATCAATGTTTTACAAATACCTTGATCAAGATTGTGATGGTGCATGCCACCTCAAAAATTATTCTTCTTTTTTATCACTTACCTATTCGAGGACGAGCAGGAGTTAAGCTTGGGGATGTTGATACGTCGTAAACGTATCTATAATTTTTTATGTTCCATGCTTGTTTAGTATCTATTTTCTTATGTTTTGTCCACACGTTGGGGTATTTTTATACATTTTATAGAACTAACCTATTAACAAGATGCCACAATGCCAGTTGCCTGTTTTCTGCTTGACATGGGTATGACTACTCGGATGCTCATTGTTTGCTACCCTACATTGGGTAAAAGGCCTACAACCCATAAAGATTCCAGATAACAGCCCAAGGAAGCAACCAACAGAAACTTTTTATTGGATTAGGAAAGAAACCATGAACCGACATTATTTTGGTATCGTAATCACACGTGTATGAAACCTATCCGCATGCAGCTTTGAGACCCGACCTAGTATATATAGGATGGGAGAAGCCCAAGCGAGGGTACCAGAAATCTAGAGGACAACTTGTAATAGAGTGTCTTCCCAATATTTAGGCGACTTTGTCTTCATTGTTTTCCTGATATCCGACGAAATCCCCAGTGTTCTCTTTTCCGCGAAACCCCAAGTCCATCACCATGGGCATTGCCGAGGTTACCCCTCGCCACTGCTGTTTTGGTTTCAGAAAAGCTAGTAAGGAAATATTCTCGGAATTGGACCGGATAAAAGCCAAAGTCAATATTTTACCTGAAGAAACACGGAGTCCGGAGGGTAGCCGAAGAGGGGACACGAGGCAGCCACACCCTAGGGTGGTGCGGCCAGCCCTAGGCGCGCCACCACCTGGTGTCGGGCCCTCGGGCCTCCACCGACCTTGCCTCTTTCCCTATAAAAGCCTCCCGGGATGAAAGCCCTAAGTACCCGATCAAAGACCTAATCGGAAATCCAAGGAAGAGTCTATAGTTGCCGCCATATCCATCACTAGACCGTGGGGATCCGAAGCTCTTCCTAGCACCCTGCCGGAGGGGAGAGATCACCCTGGAGGCCTTCTTCATCACCATGACTGCCTCCGGTGTGATGCGTGAGTAGTTCATCCCTAGACTACGGGTCCATGTAGTAGCTAGATGGTTGGTTCTCCTCCTTTGTGCTATCATGTTTAGATCTTGTGAGCTCCGTTCATGATCAAGATCATCGATTTGTAATCTCACATGTTGTGTTCGCGGGGATCCGATGGATATTGAGATGCTATTTCAGATTGATTATTGATTCTATCATGTCTATGTTATTTGTGATCTTGCATGCTCTCCGTTGTTAGTAACTATCTTGGCCAAGTAGATGCTTGGAACTCCAAGAGGGAGTATTTATGCTCGATAGTGGGTTCATGCCTCTAGTAATCTGCGGAAGTGATAGGAATCTCTAAGGTACTAGATGTGTTGTTGCTACTAGGGAGAAAACAACAATCCTTTGTCCATGGGACAATTGTATTGTTTACTTTACACGCTTTGCTTAATGCAATTTTCTGTTGGTTGCAACTTAATACTGGAGGGGGTTCGGATGATAACCAAGGTGGATTATTAGTCATAGATGCAGTTGGATTACGGTCTATGTATAATGTTGTACTGCCCAATCAAATATCATAGGAGTCAAGATGATTAGTATATGCATGGTATGCTTTATCGAGTCTATCAATTGCCCTGCTGTAATTTGTTTACCCAACATGTCATCTATCTTAAGGAGAATCACCTCTAGTGAACTATTGACCCCGGTCCATTCTTTTACCATTGATATACCATCTACTGTTTATTGTTTACTTTCTACAAGCAATTACTATCTTCCACACTATACGTTTAATCCTTTATTTTTAGCCAAACTGGTGAGATTGACAACCTCACTGTAAGTTGGGGCAAAGTTCTGTGGTTGTGTTGTGCAGGATTCCAAGTTGGTAGAAACACCTCGGGGTTGTTTCCTTGATCCTACTGGTTCGATAACCTTGGTTTCATAACTGAGGGAAACTTGCTGTTGTGCTCATCATACCTTCCTCTTGGGGTTCCCAATGAGCTCGAGATATCTTGAGCCATCTGTAAGAAATCTCAAATAGGTCATCAATGGTGGGCAAAAACGAGTTCCGAAGATAGGGAACCATTGGGGAAGAAGCCCCCCTTAAATAGGACAAGGAAAAACTAACCGTTTGGGCTAGATCCATGCTCCACCGGTACTACCAGTAAATAGAAACGCAAGTTACTGAACAAAAACCAGTTTTCACCGAAAGTTTGGGTGAAATTTCGGCCAGTACTACCGCGCAAGCAAAAACGTTGGACAACATTGCACGGAAAGTTCAATAAAGTCCGACTCTAGACTCCGATTTTGATGATCTTGGGCTTGTTTTGAAGAGAACAACAAGCTCTACAATATTATGCAAAGAAACATCATAGTCCAACATGGTAGGATAAAATTAAAATGGATAAAGGTATGACCTCTCAGAATCGACGAACCGGTAAAACCTCCAAAATTCAAAACGCAAGAAGATGAGCTTGGAAACTCCAATTAGGATGAAACCAATTTTATTGGAAAGATAATAAAGAGTAGAATCCAAAAAATATGAAATATTGGATACCACCAAGGGAGAAAATATCAAGTATATATATGTGAGATATTTTTCAAGATGTGGAGCCGAAAAACCCGAAGATCAAAATGCAATAATATATTCAAGGGAGAATGTTTTTGATGAACTAGAGCTTGTTATGAAGATAAACACAAGCTCTAGATACTATAATGGACAAGATCCAAACAACAAACCAAGAAAGATAATGTTATGTATGCAAAGGTTTGAGCTCTCTCCAAAATATGCGATCGAGTTACTCACTCGAGAGTCCCTCTTGATAGTACGGCTATCTATCCTAAACTCGGTCTCCTAACTAACAACATACGACCGGGAAAAGAGAAACCCTATCAAGATCATACCTTGTAGCACCCCGCTAAAACCAATACTAGAAAATCATTGTGTTTTTCTGCATTGCATCATCATGACCGCATGCTCATGTCATCATGCCACATTGCATTTTAGCATCATCATCATGCATCTGTTTGTCTAAAACTATTTCTCCAAAAGCCTATCTTTATTTTCTAAATACCTCCTCCCTATTTCAAATGTAAAACCCGGTCCTTCCGGATATTTTGTTTTGTCTACAAATTATTTACAAAAGGCTATTAAAATAAAATAATAAAGACTATTTTTGTTACCGGGGGAGCCAGCCAACAGGCCAGTGGCCCAACTAGCCAGCTACTACCCCGGACCAACCCAAATCCGAGCTAACCCTAACCACCTACCCGACCACACCCTCCACCACCGCCGCCTCACACACGGTAGCGCGCAGCACGCGCACCCCTGCCCACCCATCGGGCGCGCCCCGCGTCCCAGCCTCCCGTGCAACACACGCAATTTGCCGTGCTGCGTACCCCATCCTGGCCTCGTGCCCACCACCTCGTCTCACCCCAGCCCTATCTACTGGGCCCACTCCCACCGACAACCCCTAGCCCTCACCGACGCGTGACCCGCCCCGATTCCCACCAACCACCTCGCCCTTGCCCGACGCGTCCCCCACCCTCAATCCGCCGCCGAACCTCTCCTCTGCGGGCCGTCGTTGCCACGGCTGGCCTTCCTCGCATTCCTGGCGCTCGCCCCCGCCTCGACCGTGTCAGCCGCCCTCCCGCCAAGCTCTACCCCGAGCCGATGGCACCCCTCCGTGGCCGACCGTCGAGCGCCCCGCAGCCGCGACACTGCTAGCCCCCCGTGACCTCCGGACCCTGCCACCGTTCCGCGCCTCTGGCCGCGCGACCCAGTGTGTCGCCCCGCCGCGCCCCGAGCCAGAGTTCCCCCGCGCCCCTACTGCGCCCTGTGACCATCGCCTCCTTCCCGTCCGCGTGTCTCGTCGACGCTCTGCCTTGGCCGCCTCCTTTCAGCGACTGCGACCCCCTCCTTCTCTGGCTCCGGCTGTCGCCCAGACGCTGCCTCCCTCGCCAGCGCCGGCCGTGACCCCCGTGTCCCTGGCCGCCTCGCACTGACCATGTCATGTCCTTCTCCCGTCCCCGACCTCGTGGGCTCCCTCTCCGGCCGCCAGCAGGCCTGCGCCCCTCTCCGCGGACCTCCTCTGCCGCCAAACTCCTCTGTTCGCGCCGCCTCCTCTGACCTCGACCCCGAGCAGAGCCGTGAGCCGCTGCTACATGTCATCCTCTAGCCGCAGTTCTGCTCCGCCGAGCCAGCAGGGTGCTCGGTCAAATGACCGACCGAACGTGCCCCCTCCTGGTACATACCAAGTGCAAGGCCAGCATGTCCAACCCTACCAGAACCGTACGGGTCCAAGATCTTCGAGCTGCAAGGTCTTGCCAACCTACAAGGATGAGACACCCTAATCACCAACAAGATCTTCTATCGTCGCCGCGTGAATATCCAAGAACCACACCAAGGTCGTTGTTGATTGAAGATCACAGAAGGTGTTGCCAATGGAGGTCTAGGAAGACACACACGATCTACTGCATGAAACGGAAGGTCTCCTGCATGGAAGCAGAAGATGGCACAACAAGATCTCCGACACGGACAAGATGGCTGAGACCCCGGACGCCAAGACCGTTCACATGGAAACCGCAGACCTTGTTCCCGAAGTCCGAAGATCGACCCCATCGATCCCTCGGACCACAAGATCACCGGAACCCTATGAGTGATCCCCTTTTCTGAGCCCTATTTTATAAAATGTCATATAAACCATGTTGCATATTAAATCGTTCATCCTTGCATACATGTTTATTTGTTTGGGGGTACTTTGTCGTTTCACCTCATAATAAATATGGAGACTATATGCAGACTATTTTAGTCTTATATATCGTCTCCATTTAAATTTGAGTAGCGAACCGATGCCATGTTTGCCTTGTTAAGACAACATTTAAATTGCGGGCTAGTTAAATAACATGAACCTTCTAATTAATCGTCGGCACACCAGTTCCGCTTAATATTGCCTAGTCGCATTGCATCCTTGCCATGTCATGCATCATATATGCATCATGCCTGGTCTTCTGCCGTAGTATTAAATAGTGTATCCGGTATTTCTTTTAGTGCTTTGCTTCTTCGCGGATTAGGCCGTTGAGTGGATGTGAGTATCGACAAGTTCTCCGGATATGATCCTTCGGCAGTGTTTCCCAGGCGAGCATTCTCCCCCTTTCTACCTATTTTGCATTTATAGTCTTTATTTCCTCCTGTTGATCTATTGCTATCTGTATCGCGATGCTTTAGTGTTCCATACTAGATATATCCCTTGCAGCCTTTATATTGCCTTGGACACATCCTATTGCCTGTTGTTTGATAGATAGTCAGTCTTGCGAGTCGTAGTCGCTTGCTCATGTGCTGGTTCGCGTCGTTGTCGTTCCACCGTTGATGGAAGGTTGGCTTATGCTTAATGGTGGAGATGCTTTACGGTGGAGATGATCATGACTTTAAATACAACTATTAAATTGCTGGGACAACTAATGAAAGAGGCACCGGTGGACAATATATGCTATTTGGTTTTCATGTCCACTTGTGTCCCGTAGGCCCCGAGTACTTGATACCTGTTCCTTGACTATTCGCACTATCCACATACGGGAGACTCTATGAATCCCCCTTAGCCAGAGCTTGATTCATTTCTTATTTCTTGGGGCCACAAACTAGTTTGGGGATTTATTACTATCCTGTACTTATGCCATGCTTTACTGCTTTATTTAAGATTGTGCGTGGAGCACTTGTACTGTTTTGGATCGTGCCATGTTTTTGCGGTATCGACAAGCCCAGTCACACTTTCGGGTTCCCAGTCGTTTACAGCTGTCGTCACAAACCCTGGGTCCGTTCCGGAGCCGGCCAACTTCGTTGCGGGTAGCTTAGTGGGGTGGTCCCCTAAAATCTTTTATGAATCTTGTGATTGCTTTGTCGTGAAAAGCCTCGTTGGGTTTTGATTTGGTTTTTCCAAGGTTGATCGTGTGTGTGTTGCTATTTGTGCACCCCTGCAGGGTAAATCTTTCTGAAAGCCGTGTCCGCGGTTATGGATGACTTGGAGCACAGTATCTCGATCATAGACAAGCATAACTAAAGTATTGCTATAAATTTGACTTAATATGTGACTAGTAATCAGCTTCACTACAATGCAATGGATAATAAAAGTGCCAACAACTGATGGAACTGGTGTGTATCGTGTCATGTTATACATGCCTAGTAAGTATCGCAACACCAATGGAATGAAATAAAAGTGCCAACAACTGCTGGGTTTGGGATGTCACATGCTAATTGTATCTGAATAGTAAGTACTGCAACCACAACCGAATGGTTAACTAAAACTGCCCACTACTTATGCTATCAGGATGACCATGCTATCTATATCTGACTAGTAAGTGCTTCAACTATAATGGAATGAATAAAACTGCCAACTGTGTGAGTTCCTCGGTTTGACTTCCTCGTTTGGTCTCGAGGGGGAAATGCCAGGATGGGTATGATTAGTGTTAGTATCAGGTGGTTCCGAATATGTCTTTCTTATCTCTCTCTAATAGCCGACAGTTGTACCGCATCTCTGTAGGTTGTTTAGTGCATGCTGCGCTGCCGCTTCAGTCCACCATACCTATGTAGGCGAGAGCCGCCGAATTCTAGCCTCGCCATGTACTAGCCTCAGTACTGACGCTCCTCTTTTTCCTTTTCCCTTTGTTGGCACCCCTTTTGTTTTAGCAGGTTTGCGATCGACGTCGTTAGCAGGGTTACCCTTCCGGCTTGGCCTGGGCAGGGGTATGGACGCCATTGGTTATTCTTCAGGGCTCTTAGCCCCATTTTCTTCTTATCCATACTCGGATGTTGTATCGTTTTCAAGGTGATTTGGATCTTTGTATTATATATCTGTATTCTTGACTCGAGGAGTCACTATTGTATATATATGTTCTGTGGGTTCCATCGTGGACTAATGTGTAATGGTATTACTTTGTTTTCCACCCGCACGAAAGTGCCTGGTGGGCGTCCTTGAATCGTTTCTATGCGGGTTTGGCGGGAAGCGCTGAAACTTGCATAGGGCCGATTCGAGGGTGTTACACCTTTTCCTTGAGCATTTCACTTGAGCTTTATGTAGAATGTCTTGTCCTTCTCAAGATGGAACACCTTTCTTGATTACTCTTGCTCGCTCTTGCTTGGTGAAGACTTGCAAATTGCTCCCCCAAACACCATAGAGAGGCCTATTCCTTGAACTTGTCTTCATCAATCCATTATCACCAAGGATGGAAAGCTTCAAGCATGAGATCTACTAGAGATGGTGCATCTTGAGCTTTCACTTCATATCTTGTGATAGCCATGAGGAACTCCATCCTCTTCTTCAAGACACTCTTGATCTTCTTCTTCTTCTACATGATTCCAAAAGGCACAAAGCCCTTGGACATTTCTTCTTCTCCTTCTTTATTTCTTCATCTTTCAACCTTGAGACCAACACATGGCCCAAGCGATGCCAATGGACAAATCCTACAAGTGAGACTCAATTCATACATTAGTGCATAGAGATTATCATTAATTATTAAAACCACGCATGGGGGCACACATGCACTTTCACGATCTCCCTCACCATCGGCATCACCACCATCGTCGTCGCCAGAGCTCGGTCCCATACACACTAGCAACTTCGAGTTTGTCGTGACCATCCACTTGGGCATGAAGTGGGACATGATACTCCTTCCCCGCAAATTCGAGTTGCTGCTCGACGGCGCAGAGCCCCAGCAGGTCGTGTTGCGGGCGGCCGGTGGCAAAACCCGTGCGAGGCCGGTGGAGATGATGTTCGATCGCCTCGGCCAGATGTTCCTCGCCAAAGGATGGGAGGAGTTCGCCCGCACGCACCAAATCCAAGTCAGCCACTTCGTCATCTTCAAATATGACAGCGAAGCCATGCTCACCGTCAGCGTCTTCGACCACACATTGTGTCGTTGCCACTACCACTCCGACTCCGACTCTGACGAGTAGGCTTAGCACTAGACTAGGTTGTGTACTCACCGTGTATCGTCTTTGAAATCAAATTTTCCAATGTGGGCATCAGCCATTTGCAATGACAAATTTTCATTCAAGTGCAGAAATATTTTACAAGCAAACCCAACGTAGAACAACATTCTAACTATGTGTTTCCTACGACGTTGGCGGTGGCGACGGCGGGTCGACAAGACCCCATTCTTTTTCGAGAGAGCGATAGATTGCAACCTGAGTCTGCAACTTCTCTTCGGCTTAGGCGAGACGGGCACGCATGTGAGCGCCATCGGGATTGGCTCGCACCGTTGCCAGGGCCCCATCACGCATGTCTGTGAGCACTTGACGTCGGCGGTGCTCCGGCAGAAAGATACGACCCATTACCTCCTATGTGAAAGGTTCGCCAGTGGTCTTATTCCGGTCGAAGTGAGTGCGTCGTGGCCGCTAATTGCTGCACAAACTGAATATCTGCGGCCCCCGTGGAATCGGAGGCGGTAATATGCCTAGTAACCCTGGCGGGTCCGGTAGCCACGCCGTCTCTTCTCTACCGCGGTTGCCATTGTCAGTGTCGCGATGCCGACAACCAAGCATGGTGGTTTGTGGGAGATTTTTGGTTGTATATATCTTGGCTGGCCCTCCCCTATTTATGCATGCGCCTGGACGCTGCGAGAAACGTCGGGAAGCTGCAGGAGATAAAGGCAGGAAGCGGCGGGACAACATGCACACACTGAAAATATAACGGTGCCGATGTGGTGGTCACACTGAAATGGCCTATTGACAAGTGCGGACAAATAGATCGCACCGCTGGCTGCGGTTGGCCGAATAGACTGGACCAAGATCCAAATTCCGCCGTGCCCCGGACTAAACCGACGTTGTAGGTTAACATTTTGGTTCGGCCGGACATGCTCTCCTGATCCAAACCACCTCGAGACGGGTGAGTCAAAGACTCGAAATTGGAAGTGCCAGGCGAAGAGTAAAATAATCACCGGGCCAGCTCGGGCTCCGCAAGACACCGATGATTAGCCGCGTCCCGGAGCAGTCAGGAATGCTCTATCCTCTGAAATCCAGGAAACCGAACAGCATCACGGCGTGTCGGTGCCATCCCGATCCGATCCAGCACACGGGAACGAGAGATCTGCGTGCCCACCACGGCCGGCAGCGCTGTGCCGCACCCGCACCTGCAACCCACGTTCATCCAGAAATCAGGATGCAAATTTTCTTCTCGGGAAAAGGCCTCACGTCGCCGTTGCCAACTTGCAGTTCCTGCCACGGGCAACCGGCTCCCAACTTGCTGCCACCGCCGGCATGTATAATGCCACCGCCGGTGCGGCGGCCGGTGAACGGGTCAGCTGAGCTATTCTGTTTTTTTAAGAGTAGGAGGGAGTAACAGCCGGTAATCAGGACGTCAGGTAGAAGACGCGGAAGCGGCAAAGAGCATTTGGATTCGGCATGTTGCCCGGTCAAATTTGGATGTGCTCGTGTGGTTTTTCTTTTCGGAGGTGAAACAGTCAAGGATTATCGACTACTCCCTCCGTTCGGAAATATAAAATGTTTTCACTTTGTGACTCGAATGTATCTAGACGTCTTTCAATGTATAGGTTCGTAGAGGTATGGATGAACCTATGCACTAAAAAACTATTTATTTCATAAACCCAAAATGTCTTATATTTCTGAACGGAGGGAATAGCTAGGGATTTTAATTATTACTCTCTTTGTTTCAAAATATAAGATGTTTTAGCTTTGTGAATAGAGTCATCTAGACGCATTTTAGTGTATAGATTTATCTAGATTTAGAGTGAACTTATACACTAAAACGAGTCTAGTTTTTTTTTTTATAAAGCTAAAACATTTTATATTTTGAAGGAGTAGGTGGTGGTTGTGCACTTGGAACCTAGGTGGACATGGTCACCAGTTTGTGGCTCGATACTGCGTGCGCCACGACTCCACGAGACCAGGGCAGGTAGCGCGGTACCTGCATCTCTTGATCTGGAAATGATGAGGCGCCATTTCTTTAGTGCAACAGGGCTCAAATATTTTGGATGGGGATTCAGGCGTAATGCTACGGTTCTCTTGTTGACGTGCTGTAGGTGTGTATCAAGTTGGCATTGTGTCATTGTGTGTGAATGATTTGACATTGGAGCAAAGAGTTGCTTGCGTTCTGCTGTAAAAAAGATGCCTGTGATGGAAGATTGATTAGGTAAAACGTGCGTAGGCCCAAAATAACCACATTGATAATTAAAGCTTTCTGTCGGACACGCCGTTTAAAAAATGTTCAAATGTATTCGTAAAATTCTATTGTTCTGCAAAGTTTTGTGAAGGGAAGACATAAGTTGTATTGTAGGCAACAAAATTAAGACATAAGTTGTACCCTAGAAAAGCGTTATTGGGGCACATGTTTGTTTTTTACACATCAGTGTTTTGGGCATTTTTTCGACATTTGAAATGCCTCGCGATCCCCCGGGTCGCTGCTCGGTGCGGTCGTCGCGCTTCCGTGGGTGGGACCCAGCCCGTTCTCTTCCTAGTATCTCTTTTCTCCCCGCTTCCCAAATCAACAATGCGCACTGTCTGCATCCCAGCCGCCTGCAGCCCTGCTGCCCGCCGCTCGCCGCCGGCAGCTTCTCGCCGTGTGCCGCCCGCAGCTCCTCACACTGCACCTCGTAGCGCGCCGCCATGCCCCTGTGGGGGATTCTGCGGCCGCATCCCCATGGCTACTGCCGCCTCACCCTGATCCCGCCGTCATCGTTCCCGGTTGTGGTTGCGCCGCCGAACGCCCTAGCCGCATAGCGCCGCCTTCTCCGCCGCCTCCCATGGCATTGGCCATGGACGATTATCCCAAATGCGTCTTGTAGCATCCCATCTGTCTAACATCTGTAATGCTACTTGGTCTAATAATAAAATGCTACTTCCTACATATAATTGTTGCATCATAATTATATCATGCTCATGTCATCATGCCACCTTGCATTTGAGCATCATATAAAACCCTTCTCATTTGGTTCTTACCTCATATGCACTATTAATTGTATTTACCTCTTGATATATTGTATTTGGTTCTTGATAAATGCTTGATGCCCAAGTTGAGTTGGGGGCATATCTTTTATCTAACTCCACCATCTTTTCTGGTCACCACCCCATAATTCCACCATTCAACTACATGTGAGCTTTGCATTTTTTATTGGGTTTACCTCTAGCTCATGTGGGTTGGGATGGATCCACTTCTATTTACACATGCTTCCATATATGCCTCGTGTGGTTTTCACATTGTTGATATGTGGAGAGCCACATGGCCACCTTTGCATGCATGTGGTTAGTTTCACTTGCCCTATCTTCCATATGGTTTGTTTTGGGAATATTTTGAGCATTGTTTAAGTATATTTGTGGCCAAATGATCTTCTAGTGGAACATACACACTAGCATGGCCTATTATATTCATTATTGCTTAAATCCACCCTTGCCATATTTTATCAAGCTTGTAGCTTATGTGGTGGCCTTTATTCAAGTATGGATGTGCATGGGGGTAATAGATGCCCATATGTATATGTAGTTGTTTTCACAACTAATGAATGTGGCAAGTATTCTTCATGCATGGCCCATGCAAGGCCCTCACTTGTTCTTCTATTTTGGGTTCTTTTGGAATATTTTTGGGTGGAGTTTGTTTGAACTCAATTGAACAAATGAACCATTTAAATACTTCTTTTCCACTTGTCTTCCACCTTGCCCCTCTTTTAGCGTTTTCCTCTTTGTCAAGCATACATGGGATATATTTTGTTTTCACAAAATATTATCATGTGCATGAGGCTTGCAAGATCTTTTTCTTTCTTCCACCTCTCTATATTTTGGTCCTATTGTTTTCTTCCTTGTCATAGGTTAAACCTTTTGGTGTTTCTTAGCTACTCTAAAACCTAGCTCCTCCATCAAGTAGTTTTTCCCTCTCTCTTTTCTAGCTAAACCGAGCCCTCTCTCTCTCTACACCTAACTCAACTCTAACCCTAGCTTTTACTCCTTCCTAGCTTCGGCTAATACCTAACCCCCTCTCTTTTCTCACCACCACCACTACCAGGCCGAGCCTCCCTGTACCACCACCTGGTTCGGCCCCCATCCGAGCTACCCCCCTTGCTCAACACCCTCTCAAGGCCGAGCCACCCTCACCTAAACCCTAGTTCAGCCCTCTCCTCTTTGTCTTCTCTCTCGCTGCTAGGAAGCCCCCACCCGAGCCACACCTATGTTCCCTCTAGCCCAGCTGCAGCCCCACCCAGACCTCCCTAGCCTCGGTGGACACGTGAGGAGGAGGAGGAGGAGAGGTGCACGCCACCTTTTCACCCCCGACCCCATGTGCAACCCCTCCCGGCCTTATCTTCCCCTCTCCCTTGCCTGGCGTTCCCCAGATCCACCCAGGGCCCTGCCCAGCTACTTCTCCTTCCCCCACCTGCCGTTGTTTTCTCCTCGACCATCTCCACCCCACCGTCGGCATCGGTTCTCCACCACCATAGCTAGGAGGCGGGCGTGGCGTTGAGGCGTTGGGAAAGACCGAGGAGTCCCTCTGGACCGTCCCCGTACACAGCAGCGAGGAGGAGGTGGCCGATACACGTCGCATGTCATCGACGCCGACGCAAACCCTAGATCGCCGGGCGCCAGCGTCGCCGCCGATCCCCTGCGCTCCTGCCCGATCCACCACCACCAGCCTCCCCGCAGTGAGCCGACGCACCCCCTGACACCTCCTCTTGCCGATCTGTTTCCTGTACGCGCCGGGCAATCTGTCGAGCGCTCTCTGTGCGGCGCGCTCGTAGACGCGTCCTCGCAGTCGCGCCGCGGTAGTGTTTTCTGGCCGCGCAGCCGCTACCCAGCACTAAACCAGGCGCACCGCAGTGGATCCGGCCCGCCAACTCTAGCCCGAGGTCGCGGGATCGAGCCCTGGCGGTCTCCTTTTTTTTCCTGTCGCGCGGCACCGTCAGTGAGTTCAGAGAAAAGATCCACAGTAGCGCGCCGTTTTGCAAAAAACCCCTGCCTTTTTGCGTGCGCAACCCGCGTCCCCCCTGGTCCCACCTGTCTGCCTCTGTGTGGCTTTTACAGAAAAGCACCCGGGTTTGTCCCGCCATCACAAGCGTTCCCCTGTCTGTGCCGCGTGGCACGCCCTGGCTGGGTCGCGCGCGCTGTGGCCCTGCCAACCTCAGGACCCGCAAGCCAGTCTCTAGGGCTGGACAATGCCGCGGTGCAAAAAGCCCAGAGGAGTACCCCGCTGCCGCCGCGCTGACTCAGCATCTCGGGTCCACCCGTCAGTGGCTGTGGCTAGCTTCCTCTGCGTACAAAAAGTCTCGGCTCTTTCTCTGTTTAATAAAAATATTTTCCAGAAATTGTTTAATATGTTTTAATGTCCAGAAATTAATATCTTTAATTTGGTAATTCCAAATAATACAAATAATATATGTTTTTTAATCAAAAAATGTGAGGATTTCAAATCTGCCATCCAATTTAATGTTTGGCTAATTTAAATTTTCGAAATTATTTAATTGCAATAAAAATGCCTTTTCTTAATTAATTAATAACTTTATTTCTATAGCTCCAAATTCGACAAATAATAGGTCTAAATCGACCAGCGCGACGAGCCCGTTCTGTTTATGCATTCCATGTTCTGAATTGAAGCATGCATCATGTCATTATTAAAAATCAGAATTGTTCATGGCAATAAAACTTGACCAAATAATTAATAAAATGATTTATTCTTGCCCCACACCTCACCCTTGTCATGCTACTTTATTACCATGTAAATTGCGCATCATTCATCATGGTATGCTTGTTTGCTTGTCGCATTTTATTCATATGCTTGTGCAATTTATTTATGTTGGCCCTTGTTTGTTTGGTTGTTCTTTCGAATAGACGCCGAGCAGGGGAAATATCAGGAATCCCAGGAGTACCACCCAGATCCATCCCTCGTTTCAACTGAGCTGCCAGGCAAGCACTACCACATGCTTGCATACATATAGTACCTATTGCCTCTATCTTATTCTTGCATCATTGAGTCGCGATTGCGTTAAACTGAATCCCAAGTATTGCATAGCCTTACTTTTAAACCCCACTGAAGCTTGTTCCTCCATCCTATGAGCCATTACTACAGGAGTTTTTTGAGCCATGCGAGTCGTAGAACAGCATGTGTAGGGTATGTGAGTGACTGATGGATAATGAGGTACCTAAACAACTTAACCTGAGTAGTAATGGGATAACTAATGAAAGAGGCACCGGTGGCAATATCTGTTATTTGGTTTTTCATGCTCACTTGTGTCCCGTAGGACCCCGAGTACTTGATTCATGTTCCTTGACTATTCGCACTATCCACATACGGGAGACTCTATGAATCCCCCTTTGCTTGAGCTTGATTTGTACTTTATTTCTTGGGGCCACAAAGTAGTTTGGGGCTTTATTACTATCCTATACTTATGCCATGTTTTACTGCTTTATTTAAGATTGTGCGTGGAGCACCTGTACTGTTTAGGGATCGCGGCACGATTTCGCGGTATCGACAAGCCCAGTCACACTTTCGGGTTCCCAGTCGTTTATAGCCGTTCTCGCAAACCCTGGGTCCGTCTTGGAGCCGGCCAACTTCGTTGCGGGTAGCTTATTGGGGTGCCCCCCTGAAATATTTTATGAGTCCTGTGATTGCTTTGTCGTGAAAGCCTCGTTGGGTTTTGATTTGGTTTTTCCGAGGTCGATCGTGTGTGTGTGTTGCTCTTTGTGCACCCCTGCAGGGTAAATCTTTCTGAAAGCCGTGTCCGCGGTTATGGACGACTTGGAGCACAGTTTCTCGATCATAGACAAGTATAACTAAAGTACCGCTTTTAATTTGACTAAGTACCTGGCTAGTAAATAGGGCAATACTCATGGAAGGGTTAATAAAACTGCCAACGGATGGGTTGTTCGTCCGCTTTCTCGTTGGTAAGCGAGAAGGAGGATGGATCTGTTACTTTATACTGTTATAACTGTTGTTTCTAATTAACGGACATCCGTCTATCATTGGTTAGGCGGATGGTTAGCGAGTATCTATAGGCTTGTTAGTTATTATCTTTTGCTGCAATTGCGTCACCCCAGGTATATGTCCCCTTTAGAGGCATAAAGACTTGCTGATTACCCCTAGGGTCTCACACGATAAATTGTTTGATTCAGATGAACAGGTGTATTCGCAAGATGGATACTGGGTGGAGGAGACAGATGATGTTGGCAACGATCACTCAGTGTAGAGATTTCGGGGATGGGGATCCGTGAGATCTGTGGGTGGGATGTGCTTATTTATGTGGCATCTTATGCCGATTTGCTTCTTGTCCGTACTCGGATCTTGTTTCCCGCTTCCGCTTGATACTCTGATGTTTGATGTATGAGGAGCTATCCTACACTATTATCTCTATCTAGGATATTTTGATCTTGTTGTATGGCGTTGCAATATTTCTATTTCTTTTAGATGGTATGGCTCTGAGAACTGTTGTAAAGTAGCATGCATACATACTCACTTGTGTATGTATTTGATCTCTTCGCCTGTTGCCTACGCCGCTCGCTCTTGTCCCGATGTTCTTGGAAGTGGTTAGGACGGCCGACGGGTCTACACGTGGGTGGCCCCTGGGCCCCCGCTGTACTATTTTAACCACTTTCGGTTCATCCAGGCTTGAACTTAGAGCGTAGGGTCCGAGGTTGTTACAATTGGTATCAGAGCCATCCCGCCCTTCAGGGTCTCAACCAAATGGTCATTGTCAGTCTAGCAAATATTTTGGTAGCTATGTATACTAGGGAAAAACAAAATGCGAGAGTAGGACTGCTTCCATTTTTCTTCTTACCCACCCACCCACCCTTTTCTGGTAAGGAAGTGTAACGTTTTCAATCCTCTTCTAAAATTCAAACTAGGATTCACGTGTTCTGGGTTCCGTAGTACCATAGGTTGTGTGTGTGTGTAATTCCTTGTCTATCTGTTGCATCCAACTTGTTGTCGTTATCTGCCTTTTGATTATCAACTCTTGGTACATTCCCTACCGACAGGCTTTTGTAAATCGACGCGATTTGTCTTACTCTTTGTTATCCGACGCTATCTTGTTTGGGGTGTTTGTTTCCGTAGTTGCTAATCTTTAGGTTCATCTTAAGAATAAGGGGTTGGGATATGTGTTTTACTTATTCATGTGTGGAGTAATGATTTGAGTGCGGGATGGAGTCGTGACCATACCACTACTTTTGTCATTCGCTCTTGTATATTGAATTGGTAGAGTTACGAATCTTGATTCGTTAAGTGGTTTTGCGCATATAGTGGTATTTTAATGACGAAAGTTGCGGAATTTTTTTCTTTGATAGCTTTGTGTACCACATTCCTTGTTCAGTCGTGTGCGATATGCTTAATATCTTCTAGGTGCTTTGAACTTTGTTGATATTTTAATATCATCTTAGTAATTTGTATCCTTAATCTTGGTTAATTCAATTTTGGTACTAATTTGGATTATTATTATTCTCCATTATGGTACTGACTTGAGTTTTATATCAATCACAGGATGGCACCACCACGCCGTTCTGAGGAGGACATACCACCTGAACAGGGGGCTGCGTTGGCAAGTATTGCTAATGCCTTGGGAACAATGCAACAGAACCAACAACGCTTTGAAGAGAGTGTCAGGAGGAATAAGTTTGTTCCGCTACCTCCACCTCCCAAGCGAGGAGACATCAAAAGTTTTCTGAAGTTCAACCCGCGCCACTTTGAGGTGTCTGATCAGCCACTGGATGCTGATGATTGGCTGCGTGAGATGTCAAGGTTGTTGATGACTGCTGATGTTCCTGAGCAAGAATGGGTAAAATGTGCCACCCGCCTTCTGAATGGAGACGCAGCTTTGTGGTGGGAGAATTACCTGAAGGCAAACCACTCTGGTTTTTAGCCTACTTGGGAGCAGTTCACTGGGGCTTTCAAAGAGCAATATCTGTCATAGATTGTCATGGAAAGGATAAAGAAAGTGTTTCTCAACCTCAAGCAGGGCAATGACAATGTCAATACCTATATCAGAAACTTCATGAATCTTTCTCGGTATGGTGGCGATGAGATTTCTGATGACAAGAAGAAGCAAAGAGGTTCAGGCAAGGGCTCAATGCATCTATTAAATATGCAATCACTCATGCAAGGCCAGGGTCTTTTCTGGAACTCCAACATACAGCTCTACATGAAGAAGCAAGTAGGCAAGTGTTCGAGGAGTCCAAGAAACACAGTCATGATGCAGCAAGCTCTTCAGCTATGACAGCTCCTTCTAAGCGCCGCGTGTGGGTTCCTAATACCGCACCGCCGCTCCTGGCTACACCAAGACCTTCAAGCTACGCGGCAAGGCCAGCAAACTCCTTCACCGCGGCTCCTAGGGGCTACAACCACAACTACCCTGGAGCGCCTGGCAGAGTCCCTGGCTACGCTGCTCCACGTCCACCTGGTGCTTGTTACACTTGTGGGAACACTGGGCATCAACACTGGAGTTGTCCCATAAACAACAAAGCTCTTCCTCCACCACCTCCAAGACCTGCAGCAAGTTCTTCTATGGTTCGTGCACCTCCACCTCGGGCTCTCAACATCAACACCAAGCCCGGGTCCACTGTTGCTCGTGTCAACTGTGTCAGCGTCGCTCAAGCTGAGCATGCACCTAGAGTTGTGCTGGGTACGCTTTCTGTTAACTCAGTTTCCGCACGAGTGTTATTCGATACTGGTGCATCGCATTCTTTTGTGTCTCAAAGGTTCTCTCAGCAACAAGGTCTTCCGCTTTAATCCTTGTCCAAGGTTCTTAGGGTGCAATCACCGGGGACAACTATGAAGGCTTCTCAAATAAGCCATGGGAACCAAATTGAAATTGGAAACAAAAAAATTCCGGCATCCCTCATTGAATTGGGCAATTCTGACATTGATGTTATCTTGGGCATGGATTGGTTAACAGCAAATGCAGCTATGATTGATTGCGTTGAACGCTCGGTTTCTCTAAAAATTCCTGAAGGCCATATAGTCTATTCTCCAAGTCTGACTCCTGCAATTCAGCTTTTTCTCTTTGGCGTCTCTGAATGATGATGCTATGGATGCTATTCAGAGTGTTCCGGTGGTCCGTGAGTTCCCAGATGTTTTTCCTGAAGAGTTGTTAGGTATGCCTCCTGATCGAGAGGTCGAGTTTGTGATTGAGCTTGAACCTGGAACCGCTCCTATCTCCAAGCGGCCTTATAAAATGGGTCCTGCTGAGTTGGCTGAACTCAAACGTCAGCTTGATAAACAAGAGAAGTTGGGTTTCATTCAGCACAGTACTTCTTCTTGGGGTAGCCCAACCATCTTTGTGAAGAAGCGAGACAAGACTGATAGACTTTGTGTTGACTATCGGGCTCTCAATGCTAAAACCATCAAGAATATATATCCCCTTCCGCGGATTAATGATCTCTTCGATCAGCTAGCTGGAGCTGTGGTATTCTCTAAGCTTGACTTGAGAAGTGGATATCATCAAATCAAGATTCGCAAGGAAGATGTTCCCAAAACAGCTTTCACCACCCGCTATGGCCTGTACGAGTACACGGTCATGTCTTTCGGTCTCACCAACGCACGTGCCACCTTCTCGAGGCTTATGAACTCGGTTTTCATGGAGTATCTTGATAAGTTCGTCGTAGTCTATCTGGATGACATTCTAGTCTATTCTAAGTCAAAGGAAGAACATGAAGAACACCTTCGGTGTGTCTTAAACAAGCTTCGTGAGAACCACCTGTATGCAAAGTTCTCCAAGTGTGAGTTCTGGCTGCCTGAAGTCACCTATCTAGGTCACGTCATCTCTGCTAAGGGCATTGCCGTCAACCTAGAAACTGTTCGGACAATTGTTGAGTGGCTTCCACCCAAAAATGTCAAAGAAGTCCGAAGTTTCCTTGGTTTGGCTAGTTACTGCCGTTGTTTCGTTCAGAACTTCTCGAAGATTGCGAAGCCTCTTACCGATCTCCTCAAGAAAGGCAAGAAATACCTTTGGTCTCCTGCATGTCAAGCAAGCTTTGAAACCCTCAAAGAGAAGCTCACTTCTACACCAGTCTTGATTCCGCCAGATACATCAAAGCCTTTCCAAATATTCTGTGACGCCTCATTGAAGGATTGGGTGCGGTCCTTATGGAAGAAAAACAAGTTGTTGCTTATGCCTCTCGACAATTGAAGACGCATGAGATCAACTATCCTACTCATGACCTCGAACTCGCAGCAGTTGACTTTGCTTTGAAAGTATGGAGGCACTACTTGCTTGGCAACCGTTGTGAGATCTTTTCTGATCACAAGAGTCTGAAGTATATCTTCACACAACCTGATCTCAACCTTCGTCAGAGGAGGTGGATTGAAGCAATTAATGATTTCGATCTGACCATCAACTACACTCATGGCAAAGCTAATGTGATGGACGATGCTCTCAGTCGAAAAGCTTATGTCAACAACCTCATGGTGGAAGAACAACAATCTCTCTTGTGCGAGGAATTCCGCCAGCTCAACCTTGAAATTGTGGATCAAGGGTATCTTCTGAACCTTCTGGCAACACCTCTCTTGGAAGAAAAAGTTCGCTCCATTCAACTTGGTGACCCTTAGACTAAAAACATCATCTCCAAGATTCAGCTTCCGAAGTATGAACCTTTCCACCTTGACGACCAAGGCACTCCATTCTTTAAGCACTGGATGTTCGTTCCGAAGTATCTGGGTTTGAGAGAGCAAGTTCTTAAAGAAGCTCATGATTCTGTTCTTTCTATCCACCCTGGCAGCACTAAGATGTACATGGACTTGAAAACACAATATTGGTGGCATGGGTTGAAACGATATTGTGCCAAGTATGTCTCGGAGTGTGATGTCTGCCGCAGAGTTAAAGCGGTCCATCAGAAACCTTCCGGTCTTCTACAGCCATTGAAGCCTCCGGAATGGAAATGGGAGAAAGTTGAGATGGACTTCATAACTAGTTTTCCAAGGTCGCAGAACGGCAACAATGCAATCTTTGTTGTCATCGACAGGCTTTCTAAAGTGGCTCACTTCTTTCCCGCCAAGGAAACAATTTCTGCAATTCAGTTGGCTGAGCTCTATATCAACAGAATTGTCTCTCTGTATGGGGTTCCTCTTGAGATCAGTTCAGACCGTGGAAGCATCTTCACTTCCAAGTTTTGGGGAAGTTTCCGAAATACTTTGGGAACAAAGCTGAACTTCAACACAGCTTACCACCCTCAGTCGCAAGGACAAGTTGAAAGGATCAATCAGATTCTGGAAGATATGCTCCGTGCTTGCGTCATCTCTTTCGGCATGAAGTGGGAAGAATGCCTTCCGTATGTTGAATTCTCTTACAACAACAGCTTCCAGAAGAGTCTAAAGATGGCACCATTTGAGGTTCTCTATGGCCGCAAATGCAGAACTCCGATTGGTTGGTCGGGCGTAGGTGAAAGAACATTGTTTGGCCCCGACATTGTAACTCAAGCGGAGGAGAAGGTTCACATCATTCTTGAAAACCTGAAGGTTGCTCAAAGTCGCCAGAAGAGCAACTATTACAGAAAGCACACGGACATGGAGTATGTCCCTGGTGATCTCGTTTACCTTCGTGTCACTCCCATGAGAGGCACGCACCGGTTTGGTATCAAAGGAAAGCTGGCTCCTAGATAGATCGGTCCTTTCAAAGTTCGTGGAAGAAGAGGAGAAGTTGCTTATGCTCTTGAGCTCCCTGAAAAACCCAAGGTTCATGATGTTTTCCATATATCTCAACTCAAGAAGTGCTTCAAGGATCCCGGCAGTACCGTGGACCATGAGCTCATCAATCTCCTAGAAGATCTGTCTTATCAAGAACACCCCACAAAAATCCTAGAAGTCACAGAAAGAAGGACTCACAACAAGTCTATAAAGTTCTGCAAGGTGCAGTGGTCGCACCATTCCATTGATGAAGCCACTTGGGAATGCGAGGATGAGCTTCGTGCCAAGTACCCTACCCTCTTCGTGTCTTCTTCTTCTTCCTAGAATCTCGGGGCGAGATTCCTGTTTAGTGGGGGAGAGTTGTAGCATCCCATCTGTCTAACATCTGTAATGCTACTTGGTCTAATAATAAAATGCTACTTCCTACATATAATTGTTGCATCATAATTATATCATGCTCATGTCATCATGCCACCTTGCATTTGAGCATCATATAAAACCCTTTTCATTTGGTTCTTATCTCATATGCACTATTAATTGTATTTGCCTCTTGATATATTGTATTTGGTTCTTGATAAATGCTTGATGCCCAAGTTGAGTTGGGGGCATATCTTTTATCTAACTCCACCATCTTTTCTGGTCACCACCCCATAATTCCACCATTCAACTACATGTGAGCTTTGCATTTTTATTGGGTTTACCTCTAGCTCATGTGGGTTGGGATGGATCCACTTCTATTTACACATGCTTCCATATATGCCTCATGTGGTTTTCACATTGTTGATATGTGGAGAGCCACATGGCCACCTTTGCATGCATGTGGTTAGTTTCACTTCTCCTATCTTCCATATGGTTTGTTTTGGGAATATTTGAGCATTGTTTAAGTATATTTGTGGCCAAATGATCTTCTAGTGGAACATACACACTAGCATGGCCTATTATATTCATTATTGCTTAAATCCACCCTTGCCATATTTTATCAAGCTTGTAGCTTATGTGGTGGCCTTTATTCAAGTATGGATGTGCATGGGGGTAATAGATGCCCATATGTATATGTAGTTGTTTTCACAACTAATGAATGTGGCAAGTATTCTTCATGCATGGCCCATGCAAGGCCCTCACTTGTTCTTCTATTTTGGGTTCTTTTGGAATATTTTTGGGTGGAGTTTGTTTGAACTCAATTGAACAAATGAACCATTTAAATACTTCTTTTCCACTTGTCTTCCACCTTGCCCCTCTTTTAGCGTTTTCCTCTTTATCAAGCATACATGGGATATATTTTGTTTTCACAAAATATTATCATGTGCATGAGGCTTGCAAGATCTTTTTCTTTCTTCCACTCTCTCTCTTTTGGTCCTATTGTTTTCTTCCTTGTCATAGGTTAAACCTTTTGGTGTTTCTTAGCTACTCTAAAACCTAGCTCCTCCATCAAGTAGTTTTTCCCTCTCTCTTTTCTAGCTAAACCGAGCCCTCTCTCTCTCTACACCTAACTCAACTCTAACCCTAGCTTTTACTCCTTCCTAGCTTCGGCTAATACCTAACCCCCTCTCTTTTCTCACCACCACCACTACCAGGCCGAGCCTCCCTGTACCACCACCTGGTTCGGCCCCCATCCGAGCTACCCCCCTTTCTCAACACCGTCTCTAGGCCGAGCCACCCTCACCTAAACCCTAGTTCAGCCCTCTCCTCTCTGTCTTCTCTCTCGCTGCTAGGAAGCCCCCACCCGAGCCACACCTATGTTCCCTCTGGCCCAGCTGCAGCCCCACCAAGACCTCCCTAGCCTCGCTGGACACGTGAGGAGGAGGAGGAGGAGAGGTGCACGCCACCTTTTCACCCCTGACCCCATGTGCAACCCCTCCCGGCCTTATCTTCCCCTCTCCCTTGCCTGGCGTTCCCCAGATCCACCCAGGGCCCTGCCCAGCTACTTCTCCTTCCCCCACCTGCCGCTGTTTTCTCCTCGACCATCTCCACCCCACCGTCGGCATCGGTTCTCCACCACCGTAGATAGGAGGCGGGCGTGGCGTTGAGGCGTTGGGAAAGACCGAGGAGCTCTGGTCCGTCCCCGTACACAGCAGCGAGGAGGAGGCGGTCGGTACACGTCGCACGTCATCGACGTCGACGCAAACCCTAGATCGCCGGGCGCCAGCGTCGCTGCCGATCCCCTGCGCTCCTACCCGATCCACCACCACCAGCCTCCCCGCTGTGAGCCGACGCACCCCCTGACACCTCCTCTTGCCGATCTGTTTCCTGTACGCGCCGGGCAATCCGTCGAGTGCTCTCTGTGCGGCGCGCTCGCAGACGCGTCCTCGCAGTCGCGCTGCGGTAGTATTTTCTAGCCGCGCAGCCGCTACACAGCACTAAACCAGGCGCACCGCAGTGGATCCGGCCCGCCAACTCTAGCCCGAGGTCGTGGGATCGAGCCCTGGCGGTCTCCTTTTTTTTGCCTGTCACACGCCGCCGTCAGTGAGTTCAGAGAGAAGATCCATAGTAGCATGCCGTTTTGCAAAAAAAAACCTGCCTTTTTGCGTGCGCAACCTGCGCTCCCCCTGGTCCCACCTGTCTGCCTCTGTGTGGCTTTTACAGAAAAGCACCCGGGTTTGTCCCGCCATCACAAGCGTGCCCCTGTCCGTGCCGCGTGGCACGCCCTGGCTGGGTCGCGCGCGTTGTGGCCCCGCCAACCTCAGGACCCGCAAGTCAGTCTCTAGGGCTGGACAACGCCGCGGTGCAAAAAGCCCAGAGGAGTACCTCGCTGCCGCCGCGCTGACTCAGCATCTCGGGTCCACCCATCTGTGGCTGTGGCTAGCTTCCTCTGCATACAAAAAGTCTCGGCTCTTTCTCTGTTTAATAAAAGTATTTTCCAGAAATTGTTTAATATGTTTTAATATCTAGAAATTAATATCTTTAATTTGGTAATTCCAAATAATACAAATAATATATGTTTTTGAATCAGAAAAATGTGAGGATTTCAAATCTGCCATCCAATTTAATGCTTGGCTAATTTAAATTTTCGAAATTATTTAATTGCAATAAAAATGTCTTTTCTTAATTAATTAATAACTTTATTTCTATAACTCCAAATTCGACAAATAATATGTCTAAATCGATCAGCGCGACGAGCCTGTTCTGTTTATGCATTCCATGTTCTGAATTGAAGCATGCATCTTGTAATTATTAAAAATTAGAACTGTTCATGGCAATAAAACTTGACCAAATAATTAATAAAATGATTTATTCTTGCCCCACACCTCACCCTTGCCATGCTACTTTCTTGCCATGTAAATTGTGTATCATTCATCATGGCATTAGTAATTATAGTACCTATTGCCTCTATCTTATTCTTGCATCATTGAGTCGTGATTGCGTTAAACTGAATCCCAAGTATTGCATAGCCTTACTTTTAAACCCCACCGAAGCTTGTTCCTCCATCCTATGAGCTATTACTACAGGAGTTGTTTGAGCCATACGAGTCGTAGAACAGCATGTGTAGGGTATGTGAGTGACTGATGGATAACGAGGTACCTAAACAACTTAATCTGAGTAGTAATGGGATGACTAATGAAAGAGGCGCTGGTGGCAATATCTGTTATTTGGTTTTTCATGTTCACTTGTGTCCCGTAGGACCCTGAGTACTTGATTCCTGTTCCTTGACTATTCGCACTATCCACATACGGGAGACTCTATGAATCCCCCTTTGCTTGAGCTTGATTTGTACTTTATTTCTTGGGGCCACAAAGTAGTTTGGGGCTTTATTACTATCCTATACTTATGCCATGTTTTACTGCTTTATTTAAGATGGTGCGTGGAGCACCTGTACTGTTTAGGGATCGCGGCACGATTTCGCGGGTATCGACAAGCCCAGTCACACTTTCGGGTTCCCAGTCGTTTATAGCCGTTCTCGCAAACCCTGGGTCCGTCTTGGAGCCGGCCAACTTCGTTGCGGGTAGCTTATTGGGGTGCCCCCCTGAAATATTTTATGAGTCCTGTGATTGCTTTGTCGTGAAAGCCTCGTTGGGTTTTGATTTGGTTTTTCCGAGGTCGATCGTGTGTGTGTGTTGCTCTTTGTGCACCCCTGCAGGGTAAATCTTTCTGAAAGCCGTGTCCGCGGTTATGGACGACTTGGAGCACAGTTTCTCGATCATAGACAAGTATAACTAAAGTACCGCTTTTAATTTGACTAAGTACCTGGCTAGTAAATAGGGCAATACTCATGGAAGGGTTAATAAAACTGCCAACGGATGGGTTGTTCGTCCGCTTTCTCGTTGGTAAGCGAGAAGGAGGATGGATCTGTTACTTTATACTGTTATAACTGTTGTTTCTAATTAACGGACATCCGTCTATCATTGGTTAGGCGGATGGTTAGCGAGTATCTATAGGCTTGTTAGTTATTATCTTTTGCTGCAATTGCGTCACCCCAGGTATATGTCCCCTTTAGAGGCATAAAGACTTGCTGATTACCCCTAGGGTCTCACACGATAAATTGTTTGATTCAGATGAACAGGTGTATTCGCAAGATGGATACTGGGTGGAGGAGACAGATGATGTTGGCAACGATCACTCAGTGTAGAGATTCCGGGGATGGGGATCCGTGAGATCTGTGGGTGGGATGTGCTTATTTATGTGGCATCTTATGCCGATTTGCTTCTTGTCCGTACTCGGATCTTGTTTCCCGCTTCCGCTTGATACTCTGATGTTTGATGTATGAGGAGCTATCCTACACTATTATCTCTATCTAGGATATTTGGATCTTGTTGTATGGCGTTGCAATATTTCTATTTCTTTTAGATGGTATGGCTCTGAGAACTGTTGTAAAGTAGCATGCATACATACTCGCTTGTGTATGTATTTGATCTCTTCGCCTGTTGCCTACGCCGCTCGCTCTTGTCCCGATGTTCTTGGAAGTGGTTAGGACGGCCGACGGGTCTACACGTGGGTGGCCCCTGGGCCCCCGCTGTACTATTTTAACCACTTTCGGTTCATCCAGGCTTGAACTTAGAGCGTAGGGTCCGAGGTTGTTACACGTCTGCCGAAGATGGAGGCTAGCAGCCATGGCCGCCGCGCCCCGGCCTCCCTGCAAAGCTCCATGTTTGTTGTGGTGCCATAAGCCAGCTCTGACCGGACGCGCGGTCGCCGCTGTCGATGATGACAAATGCCTCCTCACGAGTTTTGCTACATGCGGTATCAGGTTTTGCTACATGCGGTGCCACGTTTTGCTACATGCGGCCGATAGCGTTGCTACGAACTTTGAGTTAGGTTTGCCACCGTACTTGCGGCCGACGGTGGCGCTGTGACGATGCTACGTGCATCGTCGTATTTTTGCTATAAATTTTTGCTACAAACATTATGTTATTTTGCTACAATAGTATATAAGTTTTGCTACCAGATCTCCGGCGAAAGTCCTCAGAGAAGTCAATTTTGCTACATTATAATAAACTTTTGCTATAAAATGTCCGGTGAGGTCTTCTTTTTCTATATTATCATATTTTTTGCTACCACCGTTTTGTGATTTTGCTACAATTGCGCAAAGTTTTTGCTACGAGGTATCTGGCGAGCTCTCCGGCGAAAGTCTCTGGCGAAGTCAATTTTGCTACATTAGTTCAATTTTTTTGCTACATGGTCTCCGACAAGGTCTCCGGCAAACTCTCCGGCGAGATCTAGCCCGTCTATTTTTTTTAGATTGAACCGTTTTCTGCTACATGTAGCAAAACGGGACTGTTTGTAGCAAAAGCGGAATTTGGGGACTTTTTGAGGGACACGTGTCAGCAAGAGGAGGTGGAGGATCGGGGGATATCCTTAGCACGCCCCTTTTATTTAGGCAGGAACACGTGCTCCAGGGAGTCATTTTGAATTTCCGCTTACTCCTTAAGGTGCATTATTTATGTACTCTTGATATTTATTTTTCATGTGTGGAACTTGATCGAGATTGAACTCGGTCTAGGGAGTATAAGTGACAGTTTAGTTGTCAGCATCAAGTGCTCAATCAACCATCATAAAAGTCTTCAGCCATACCTGCTCAGCTTACCTTGCTAGATTATGCTCGTTGGAGATCTTCCCATGCATTGACTGTTCTCTTACTTGCATTAGGCCCCTCACTTAGTCACTTGTTTAGTTACCTGCATCAAGATGCTTGTCGTCATGTTTTCTTAGCATTGTGAATTTACCTCCTATTATCTATATACCATAATAAGACATGTAAATAACTCATATCCACTCACTTATGATTCTCGAAAAAAACTTCTGACATAAAAGTTGTGTGGAACATGGATACAAATAGACCACTGAGATGAATTTTGTTGAGTAGAGAACATCGTGAACCCAAGTGTTGGTGCTAATAGAAAATAATCAAGAGCGGAAGGTGGATGAGATACAACAAGGTGAACCATCAACAGGTACGAGCTGCCATGTGCATGGTAGCTCGGATGGTCGATACAGAAAAACTACAATATGTAGGTTGTACGATCGGAGGGATGAACCTACTAAACGAAGGAATTTGGAGAAGATCAACCGTGGGTGGCGGGTTTATGAATTTGAATTGATTAATTCAAAGCATAATCATGGAAGTAGAGAGATGGTATTGGCAAGACTTGAAATCAATCAAAAAATAATAATGAACTTGTTGATGTGTACATTTTGTGTGTAGCTACAATCATGAACCGGGTGGATGCAGAGCGAAGAGGATCAATCGTGGGAAGGTGCAAGAGAGGGAGAGAGTGAGAGGCAATCCATGGCAGGCCTTTCTTGTGGCTCTGTTTTCTGGCTAGGAGGACAGATGTAGTGTAACACATTTGAGAGGCGTGTTGCCTAGTACGAGATCGAGTATCTGGTGCAGTGGCGGAGACAGGGGGACTAGCAGGCCCTGCCCCCCTATCATGCAAATTTTTGTTAATACACCCCTTGTTTTCTTACCTAAAACATCTCAAATTTTCCGAAATTCTGTATTTCGGCTCTTCCCAACAATTTGCAAGAGGCAAATTTTTTGATTGGCCCCCCTCAAACTTATTTTCTGTCTCCACCACTGTGGTGGGAGAGGCGGCGATCCAAAGACAGTGCTAGTCATGAAGGTTGGAGCGGGGAAGAGGAGAGACAATGACACCGTGAGGGATAACTAGGAGGTTGTGATGGCGAGGCGCCTGAGAACTAGCAAATCCGTTATTAAAATTCTAGGATTAGCTCTTAGAGCTCGTTTGGCTCCCATCATTTCATTTTATTGGTAGAAATGAAATGAAAGACGGTAATGATATCATTTTATTTGGCAATTCCACAGAAATGACAGGGTGCCAAAAGCAATTAAGGTTAGTCATAAAACGAAAAGCATAGGATCTGTAAATGAATTCCGTAACCAATTCTATGGCAGCCGAACAGATTGATTTTTGAAATCATAACTAAAATTCCTTGATGCGAGTTCCAAATGATGGGAGCCAAACGAGCTTAGAGATGCTATACTAGAAGGGCCACGGCAGAGCATTTTGACCGCCCTTTTTTCTGCAAAGAAATGCTCTATTGATTGAAACTTCTTTTGTGCGAATCAGCTGTCCACGGACCTTGAACACGACACTGGATCGGATGCATCACACGGGCCATGGCACGCTACCTAGGTTACATGCAACGCTCGACTGGTCCAAACGGCGCCAGTATGTCACGCTCGCGCCTCGCATTACGACGCGGCGCAGTCATTAGCAGGGCGTGGACACTCACACATGCCCCATTCCTCCCTGCCTATGGTTCCATCATCACGCACGTACGCCGTCCCGGGCCGTCGTAGTCGCCACGCGGCGACCCTACTCACGACGGTCGACATACGACTCGTCATCATGTAAAACAAGGAACGCCGCCTTCCCGTAGAAGAAAAGAAGCCGCGGCCGTGACGCTGGCTCCGCACTCAGCTGTCGGCCGACGATTATTACTTTACCGCGCCGCGGCGGCAACTAACGTCCGGCGCCTCCCTCCCGGCCAGGCGTCGCGTCGTTATCTCCACAACCACGACGTGCCGAAGTGACGCGCAGGCGCAGGCGCAGGCGCCTACCTCAGCGATCCGCCTTTCACCGGCCGGCCGCCGTCCACGCGAACTAAACGGAGGCATCTCGCTGGATCGCTACCGGGATTAGCTGGAGATTACCACTCGCGCGCCGGCCGTCAGGAATACTTGTACTCCTAGTCGTAAACGTGGTCAAACGCCGCTGGTGGACGCTGCTGCTGCCACGCGGCCTGCTCTCGCGAGGCCGATCGGATCCGATCAAGTCAAAGACTATCTAACGTACTATTAAGCGCGATTTTTTTACTGCTCAGCGACGGTGTTGGCGTGTTGCGGATTAACTAACGTTTATGGCGTGTTCATTTGCACGACCGGCCTGGCCAGCCGGTGACTTGTCAAAACTTCCCACTTTTTTGGGAGCGTACTTTACTGCCGGCGCCGTGAAATATTATTGACCGCTGCCGACCTGCAGCCCGTACATAGTACGCACGCCTGCGCCGGCGGGGGGCAGGGGTAATTCGTTTTCGCCGGAGAACTAGCGCCGTCTGCCGTGCCGTACGCGGACGGGGGGGTGTCGTGGCTGCTGCGGTACCGTGCGGAATTCCGGCAGCCCAGCCCGCCAGCTATTTTCTGACGTGAATGTGCCCGTACGTACGTTGGCCCGCCGTTGCGTTATTCTGCAGCCGTCGGCTTGCCACTTTCGACGGGACGATGGCTGCACATATCCGATCTGGTGTATGTTTCCGCGCTCACGCCATTTTCGTTGGTCATCCAATTATACCCGCCGATCCACGTTTAGAAGATGCCATGCTCATCAGGGCGTCCCTCGAGACACTTCTATTCGGTGGAACGTGAACTTCGTGGGGGAACTGACTCGCTCGTGGACGATTCAGAAATGTGGTATCACGATCGACCCAGCCTGGCTGAGAAAACTAGGTAGGTTGCTATATAGAGAGAAGCGTGGCGTGGGCATGCCGTTGATAAATGCACCTATGTCAGCACCCAACAAATGGAATTAACACCAGGATATCGGGATATAGTCTGCCCGTTGGTGCACTTTTCCATCCTGCGTCGCCAATGTTGTCGAAAATGTACTAAAACCTCGTGGAACATCCTAGTATTAATAAATTTAACTATTCATAAGAAAATCGTAAGGATTTGAGGATTGAGTGGAAGAAAAGAGCGAGGCTAGGAGATGAAAGGGGAATTCTCTTCTTTATATTGTTTGTACATTTTGCATTTAAACCCTCTAACCGGTAATATTATTTCAACTTGCACCAAAACTCCTGTCAAAATGGGGCAAACACATCAAATAGACTCATCTTACTACAAAAGATAGAGAACAATTTTTCTGATATACCTCTTGTTAGAACATAGGCTATCTGATTTGCTTAGGTCACATATGTTGATGAAATGAAAAGTAGTTGAAGTCGCTTATGTTGATGAAAAGTAATCCATCAAGGGAAAACTACTCCTCTGTCCAATTTTTCCTTCATGAAATGACGATCAATTTCAACATGTAGTATGATCGTGTTGCACATATCACAATAGAGTATTAACGACTTACTCCTATATAGCCTCAATCTGATTAGCACAATATACAACCATAATAGCTCGCATATACCATGCATCATGGATCTGAACTCAGCATCGGTACTTGACCTAGCTACCACATTTTAGTTTTTTACATTGCCAAGAGACTAAATCCCCCCAACAATTGCACAATAACCAGAAGTGGATCACCGATCATCTATAAAACCAACCCAATCTACATTTGTATAATGCTTAATCATCAAATTACCTCGCTTTTTATAGAGAAGACCTTTTCATGGGCACCCTTTAAGGAGCCATAGGTGTGATGACCCGAAGAATAGGAAGGTTTCGAGGACTGAATTGCGACGAGTGTGAAAAAAATAAAAACTTTGGTTTTAAGAGTTGCAAGGGATTGAGAATGAACTCTAGTGTTCAAGTTTTACTTGGGTCAACATTAGGATTTGAATTCAAATTTCAAATTGAACTTGTAATTTCCAAAAATTAGGAATTTAAAATGACTCTGCATCATTGATGCATGTAAAATGCATGTAGTTTATTAACACATATTCCCATGTATTTGCATCATGTTAGTAGTTATTACCCATATTCTTAATGATTTTGGGGATTTTCTAAACTATCTACTCTCCTCTGGTTCTAACTCTGTCTGGCAGAAAATATCTTATGTTAGTATTTTTGACTTTACAGAAGCTACGTGACTCCAAAAAGGGCAAGGCCAGAGACCACGCTTCAGAAATTTCGAGGAGCATCTAGTAGGGCTAAAGAAGGTCACCAGAATCCCAACAGGCTAGGAAATAGGCCCATTGGCGCGAGCTCCTATAGTGGCCACGCGAGCACACGTCGTTCAGGCCTCGTTGCCCGGATACCATCGATTCCACCGCCATCCTCTTTGTCTTAACCTTCTATAAAACGAGTCCCCGATACGATCTCAAAACATACGAAGATAGAGATCAAAACCACGAAACAGAGAGTTCGCAGGCCACTGCAGACGAAGATTGAAGGGGGAATCGCTGCCGAAATCGCCTCTAGTGGCCTCTCCTCCTTCACCAACGCCTCCTCATCGCTCTCCACCATGATAGGGGGTAGTCCACCCCCTGGAGTATGGGTTTGTGGTGGTAACTTGATCCAATCTCTCTATGTATGATCATTGTTAAAGTCCACATTGTGTGCCTTGCATGATTATGGATCTATACCGTTGTTTTGGGATTTTATGGTTTGTCATACTCTAGAGATACTTCTATGATACATGTAATAGTTTATATTCATAATGCCTTGTTTACCCATTCCATGAGGTGCTTAGCAATGCCAAGTGTAGGTAGATAGGAGAGTGTGGTAATGTGCACATCAAATAAATCATTGCACTAGTGTTTGGAGTGTTCACCATTAAGGAGTATGATGTATGTAGGTAAGGGTGACTGAGTGACAAATGACATATGTGTTGAGTGATAGCAATGTAGCCAAACATCCTTTACCTAGGGGTAAAAAGGGAGAAGTTGGTGGAGTGACAGTAAGTACACGCTAGCCTTACGAGGGTGACACGACAAAACATATGGGTACTTCTTTCAACTGCGTGTTTTAGGACATGTAGCCATCATAAAAGGTACGACTAAAATATGATAATTGTGTGTAAGTTTATTACGAATAAAATGAATCTATAGAAGGTAAATGGAAACCACAATGTGAGATGTCGTGGGAACAAATTCTATTGTACCAAGAAAACCTAGGAGTAAATAACACATGTAGTCAGTTATTCCAAGATGTTGTATAAACCGTGTTGACCACAAATCTTGGAATTGGACGAGCAAGTCATAAGTTCTTCTTCGTTCCGTGTACCTTCAGATGACTAAGTTGGGTTGTATTTCCTGAGAGGAATTGCAGTAGGTAGGAGCCCTAACGTCCCCATCTTGTGATGCAAGATGACAACTTTAGTATCTACGAAATGATAACGTTTGCAATGTTCGAACAAGTGCGAGAAAGTTAAATTAACTTTCCCATAAGTCTTTGGTAACATTCTCTATTAACTAGATTCCCGCATCTGTGTTTTTGTTCTATTAGAGTAGAACCACACATACTGATTTCTTTGAGCAAGTCTAAGATATACTTCCTTTATGTTAGAAACATACCATTTGGACCATGCGAGACTTTTATGCCAAGAAAGTAGCTCAAGTGGCCATTTTCCTTGGTATCATTGCATGCCATCACAACACCATGAACGTACACTATCAACATTGCAGCCTTGTTATTAGTATGTTTATATAATATTGTATGGTCATTGTTGCTCTATTGATAGCCTCTTTTCTACATAGTTTATCTAAAACGATCAAACCATGCCTTTGGTGGCTGTTTTTGTTGGAGATATGCCCAAGAGGCAATAATAAAAGTGATTATTATTATATCTTTGTGTTTATGATGAATGTTTACATCCCATGCTATAATTTTATTATTAGGAAACACTAATACATGCGTGTTTTGTAAACATATAAGAGTCCCTAGTAAGCCTCTTGTTGAACTAGCTTGTTGATTAATTGATGATCATGGTTTCCTGATCATGGACATTAGGATGTGATTAATAACAAGGTTATGTCATTGGGAGAATGATGTGATGGACACACACCCATAGTAAGCGTAGCATAAGATCAAGTCATTAAGTTCGTATTGCTGTAATATTTTAAATACATAGTAACCTAATCCTTCGACCATGAGGTTGTGTTAATCACCATCACCGGATGGGTACTTTGATGACATCAAACACCGCTTCGTAACTGGGTGGTCATAAAGGTGTCATTGGGTATTATGAAAGTATGTGTTGAAGCGCATGGACCAAGATTGGGATTTGTCCATCCATATGACGGATAGATATGCTCTGGGCCCTCTCGGTGGAATGTCATCTAGTTAGCTTGCAAGCATGTGACTGAGTCACAAGGGATGACATATCACGGAACGAGTAAAGAGTACTTATCAGTAACGAGGTAGAACTAGGTATGGAGATACCGACGATCAAACCTCGGATAAGTATAGTATCGCGTGACAAAGGGAATTGGTTTCGTATGTAAATGGTTCAATCGATCATGAAGTCATCGTTGAGTATGTGGGAGCCATTATGGATCTCCAGGTCCCGCTGATGGTTATTGATAGGAGGTGTGTCTCTGTCATGTCTGCATATTCACGAACCGTAGGGTGACACACTTAAGGTTCGAAGTTGTTTTAAGTAGATATGGAATGTGCGTTGGAGACCGCATGTTGTTCGGAGTCTCGGAATGGATCCGGGACATCACGAGGAGATCCGAAATTGTCCGGAGAATAAGATTCATATATTGGGGATCGTTTTCTGAGTTAGGAAATGTTCCGGAGTGTTTGTATGAGGATTCTAGAAGGTTTCGGAATGTTCCGGAAGGTTCTAGAAGATATCTTGGAGTTTGCTTGAAAATCAAGATAAGGATCAAGGAGTCCTGGTGGGTCAAGACTAGGAGCCGTGGGGGAGGAGGACTCCTCCCTCCCTCCCCAATCCGCCGGCCATAGAGGAGGGGAGTCCTACTAGGACTCCCCCTCCCCAAGGCGCCCTCCCCCCTTTAAATAGAGGGGCAGGGGCGCCCCCTCCTGGCCTCTCCAATAACTCCAATCTCTGCCGCCTCTCTCCTCCTCCTTTCTTCTGCGCAGGCATAGGCGAAGCCCTGCAGAATTCTCTACTCCACCACCACCACCACGTCGTCGTGCTGCTGGGATTCCGTGGAGAAGATCTACTACCTCCGCTGCTCGCTGGAACGAGGAGAGGAAGGTCTGCTTCGACTCCGCACGTGTGACCAACTGCGGAAGCGCTGCCGAAACGCGGCGCCAGAAGGATCGTCCACTTGACCGACTGCGGAAGCGCTGCCAGAACGCGACGCCGGAAGGATCGTCCACACGATCTTGAGATCGGCAAGTGATCGACTACATCAACCACGAGATCTAATCTCGTTAACGCTTTTGGATCTACAAGGGTTAGTTCCTATCTATCTCGTTGCTCATGTCTAATAGATTAGATCTTGGCTTTTATCTAGATTAGATCTGGGTTTTGTTCGTTCTTGCGGTAGAATTTTTTTGTTTTCCATGCTACGAACCCTTCAGTGGTATCAGAGCCGTATCTATGCGTAGATCTGTTGGACGAGTAGAACACAATGTTTTTGTGGGCGTTGATGCTTTTGTTGTCGGTGTCTTAGCGTGTACTTTGCATCTTGCGGCATGGTGGGATGAAGCGGCTTAGGCTAACATTACATGTCATCGCACATGAGACTTGCTCCACGCTTGACGTGCAACTTGCCTTGCACAAGTGGCTTTGCGGGTGTCTGTCTCTCCCACCATAGTTAAGATTCAATTTACAATGAGCATCTTGACAACACTTGTATCAACGTTGTGGTTCTTGTACGTAGGTAAGATCGGTCTTATGCGAAAGCCCCAAACCACGTAAAACATGCAAAGAAAATTAGAGGTGTCTAACTTGTTTTTGTAGGGGTTTTGTGATGTGATATGGCCACCATGTGATTGTGATTGTATTTAATGTATGCAATGATCCTTGTTGTAATATGGCAACCGGCAGGAGCCTAATGGTTGTCTTTAATTCTGTTAAGACCTGCGTGTCTATTCATCTTGTAATAGCTTTATTCCAAGTAGTTGTAATAGTTGCTGGTGATGATGGACAACCATGAAGCGGCGCCACTGACCTTGACGCAATGCTGGTGATGATGGAGATCATGTTCGTGCTTTGGAGATGGAGATCAAAGGCGCAAGAAGAAAAGGCCATATCATATCACACTAATTATGAATTGCCTGTGATGTTAATCCTTTATGCATCTTGTATTGCTTAGATCACGACGGTAGCATTATAAGATGATCCCTCTCACTAAATATCAAGTAATAAAGTGTTCACCCTTAGTTGGCAACGTTGCTAAGACTCGTCGTTTCGAAGCATCTCGTGATGATCAGATGTGATAGATTCTACGTGTGCATACAACGGGTGCAAGCCAGATTTGCACATGCGGAAACTAAGGTTATCTTGACGAGCCTAGCATGTACAGACATGGTCTCGGAACACGGAATACCGAAAGGTAGAGCATGAGTCATATAAATGATATGATGAACATGAAGATTGTTCGCCGATGAAACTACATCTTCTCTCGTGAAGATCGGACTTGGTGTAGTGGACTTGGTTCGTGTAATCACTAATACAATGTGAGGGATGTTGTTCTGAGTGGGAGTTCACCTAGTTAGTTTAAGAATTAAATTTGAACTCAATTTATCATAAACTTAGTCTAAACTACTTGCAAATTGTTGTAGATTATGGCGACCCCCTGCATCAATTTCAATGCGTTCCTAGAGAAAGAAAAGCTTAAGAACAATGGAAGCAATTTCACGGACTGGTTCCGTGGACTGAAGATCGTCCTCAGGGCTGGTCAGTTGACCTATGTGCTCGATGCACCGCTAGCTGACCCACCTGCAGATAATGCCACCGATGACGAAAAGAATGTTTTCGCCACTCGGAAAATCATTACTCCACAGTTCAGTGTGCCATCCTGTACGGTTTAGAATCGGAGCTCCAGAAGCGTTTTGAGCACAACGACCCGTTCGAGATCATTAAGGAGCTCAGGCTAATTTTTGAGAGTCGCGCGGCCATGGAGAGCTATGAGGCCTCCGAAAAAATCTTTAACTGTAAGATGGAAGAAGGTAGCTCCGTTAGCGAGCACGTGCTCACCATGTCTGGGTACGCTAAGAAGCTCCAAGAGTTGGGAATATCGATTCCTAATGAATTGGGGATTCACCGTCTCCTTCAATCACTGCCACCAAGTTACAAGAACTTTGTGATGAACTACAACATGCACTGCATGAACAAGACGTTGCCTGAACTGTCGTCCATGCTGAAAACTGCTGAAGTGGAGATCAAGAAGGAGCACCAAGTGTTGATGGTCAATAAGACCACCAATTTCAAGAGACAGGGCAAGCCTAAGAACAAGGGCAACTTCAAGAAGAACGGCAAGAAAGCTGCCGCACCTGCTAAGAAGCCCAAGGCTGGTCCTAATCCTGAAACTGAGTGTTTCTACTGTAAGGGTGCTGGTCACTGGAAGCGTAACAGCCCCAAGTACCTGGCGGATCTGAAGAACGGCAACATCAAGAAGAAAGGTATATTTGATATATGTGTTATAGATTTGTATCTTACTAGTAATCGTAGTAGTGCCTGGGTATTTGATACTGGTTCGGTTGCTCGTATTTGTAACTCGAAACAGGAGCTACGGAATAAACGAAGACTGGCAAGAGACGAGGTGACAATGCGTGTTGGAAATGGCTCCAAGGTTGATGTGATCGCCGTCGGCACGCTCCCTCTACATCTACCTTCAGGATTAGTTTTAAATTTGAATAATTGTTATTCGGTGCCTGCGTTAAGCATGAACATTATATCTGGATCCTGTTTATTGCGAGACGGTTACTCTTTTAAGTCCGAGAATAAAGGTTGTTCGATTTATATGAGTAATATCTTTTGTGGTAATGCACCTGAGATGAATGGTTTATTCTTACTGAATCTCGATAGTAGTGATACACATGTTCAAAACATAGATGCTAAACGAATAAAATTGAATGATAATTCTACATACATGTGGCACTGTCGTCTTGGTCACATTGGAGTGAAGCGTATGAAGAAACTCCACTCATATGGACTTCTTGAATCACTTGATTTTGAATCACTTGAAAGATGCGAAGCATGTCTAATGATAAAAATGACTTAGACTCCATTCTCTGGGATAATGGAGCGAGCTACGGACTTACTGGAAATAATACATACTGATGTGTGTGGCCCAATGCGCGTAGCATCGTGCGGTGGATATCGTTATGTTCTTACTTTCACTGATGACTTGAGTAGATACGGGTATGTCTTCTTTATGAAACATAAGTCCGAAACTTTTGAGAAGTTTAAGGAATTTCAAAGTGAAGTAGAAAATCATTGTAACAAGAAGATTAAGTCTATGTGTTCTGACCGCGAAGGTGAATATCTAAGTTACGAGTTTGGCATGCATTTAAAGAATTGCGGAATACTTTCACAATTGACACCACCGGGAACACCACAGCGTAATTGTGTGTCCGAATGTCATAATCGAACTCTCTTAGATATGGTTCGGTCTATGATGTCTCTTATAGATTTACCATTATCATTTTGGGGTTATGCATTAGAGACAGCCACATTCACTTTAAATAGGGCACCATCTAAATCCGTTGAAACAATACCGTAAGAATTGTGGTTTGGTAAGAAACGTAGGTTGTCGTTCCTTAAAGTTTGGGGTTGCGAGGCATATGTAAAGAAGTTACAACCTCATAAGCTAGAACCCAAAGCGGAGAAATGCATCTTCATAGGATACCCTAAAGAAACAATTGGGTATACCTTCAATCATAGATCCGAAGGCAAAGTTTTCGTTGCAAAGAATGGATCCTTTCTTGAGAAGGAGTTTCTCTCGAAGGAGGTGACTGGAAGGAAAGTAGAACTCGATGAGGTTATTGAACCTTCTCTCGGATTTGAGAGTAGCGCAGCACCGGAAGATGTTTTTGTGCCGCCTGCACCAATTGGAGAGGAAGCTAATGATAATGATCATGAAACTTCAAACGAAGTTACTACTGAACCTCGCAGGTCAACGAGGGTTCGTACCACTCCTGATTGGTATGACTCTGCCTTGAACGTCATGTTAGTGGACAACGCTGATGACCCTGCGACGTATGAAGAAGCTATGGTGAGCCCAGATTCCGACAAATGGCTAGAAGCCATGAAATCCGAAATGGGATCCATGTACAAAAACCAAGTGTGGACTTTGGTGGACTTACCGGATGGCCGTAAGGCTGTCGAGAACAAATGGATTTTCAAGAGAAAAACAGATGCTGATGGTAATGTTACCGTCTATAAAGCTCGACTTGTCGCGAAAGGGTTCCGACAAATTCAAGGAGTTGACTATGATGAGACTTTCTCACCAGTAGCGAAGCTAAAGTCTGTGAGGATTTTGTTAGCAATTGCTGCACATTTCGATTATGAGATTTGGAAGATGGATGTCAAAACGGCGTTCCTTAATGGTGACATTGAGGAAGAGTTGTATATGGTACAACCCAAGGGTTTTATCGATCCTAAAGATGCTGACAAGGTATGCGAGCTTCAGCGCTCCATTTATGGACTTAAGCAAGCATCCAGGAGTTGGAATCAACGTTTTGATAAAGTAATCAAAAACTTTGGGTTTATACAAACTTATGGAGAAGCTTGTATTTACAAGAAAGTGAGTGGGAGCTCTGTAGCATTCCTAGTACTATATGTAGATGACATATTGTTGATTGGGAATGATATAGAACTTCTTAATAGCATCAAAACCTATTTGAATAATAGTTTTTCAATGAAGGATCTTGGCGAAGCGGCATACATTCTAGGCATCAAGATTTATAGAGATAGATCAAGACGCCTAATAGCGCTTTCACAAAGTACATACTTGGAAAAAGTTCTAAAGAAGTTTAGAATGGAAGATAGCAAGAAAGGGTTCGTGCCCATGTTGTCAGGTAAGACCTTGAGTAAAACTCAAAGTCCAGCTACGGCAGAAGATAGAGAGAAAATGAATAGTATTCCCTATGCCTCAGCCATAGGTTCTATCATGTATGCCATGCTGTGTACAAGACCGGATATAACACATGCTATTGGTTTGACTAGCAGATATCAAAGTGATCCTGGAATGGAGCACTGGACAGCGGTCAAGAATATCCTAAAGTACCTAAATAGGACTAAGGATATGGTTCTTTCTTATGGAGGTGATGAACAGCTTGTTGTAAACAGTTACACCGATGCTAGTTGGAACACCGATCCGGATGGCTCGAAGTCACAGTCGGGATACGTATTTATTTTGAATGGTGCTGCAGTGAGCTGGAGGAGTGCAAAGCAAAGCGTTGTGGCGAAATCTTCAACTGAATCGGAGTACATAGCTGCTTCGGAGGCTGCACAAGAAGCCGTTTGGATGAAGGAATTCATTACTGAACTTGGCGTGGTTCCCAGTGCGTTGGACCCGATGGCCATCTACTGTGACAACACAGGTGCCATAGCTAATGCACAGGAGCCAAGGTCACATAGCAAGCTGAAGCACATCAAGCTACGTTTCCACGCTATTTGCGAGTACGTCCGAGATGGTGACATAAAGATTTGCAAAGTACACACTGATCTGAATGTGGCGGGTCCGTTGACTAAACCTCTCCCTAGGGAAAAGCATGACCAACACCAAAACGCCATGGGTGTTCGGTATATTACCATGTAATCTAGATTATTGACTCTAGTGCAAGTGGGAGACTATTGGAGATATGCCCAAGAGGCAATAATAAAAGTGATTATTATTATATCTTTGTGTTTATGATGAATGTTTACATCCCATGCTATAATTGTATTATTAGGAAACACTAATACATGCGTGTTTTGTAAACATATAAGAGTCCCTAGTAAGCCTCTTGTTGAACTAGCTTGTTGATTAATTGATGATCATGGTTTCCTGATCATGGACATTAGGATGTGATTAATAACAAGGTTATGTCATTGGGAGAATGATGTGATGGACACACACCCATAGTAAGCGTAGCATAAGATCAAGTCATTAAGTTCGTATTGCTGTAATATTTTAAATACATAGTAACCTAATCCTTCGACAATGAGGTTGTGTTAATCACCATCACCGGATGGGTACTTTGATGACATCAAACACCGCTTCGTAACTGGGTGGTCATAAAGGTGTCATTGGGTATTATGAAAGTATGTGTTGAAGCGCATGGACCAAGATTGGGATTTGTCCATCCATATGACGGATAGATATGCTCTGGGCCCTCTCGGTGGAATGTCATCTAGTTAGCTTGCAAGCATGTGACTGAGTCACAAGGGATGACATATCACGGAACGAGTAAAGAGTACTTATCAGTAACGAGGTAGAACTAGGTATGGAGATACCGACGATCAAACCTCGGATAAGTATAGTATCGCGTGACAAAGGGAATTGGTTTCGTATGTAAATGGTTCAATCGATCACGAAGTCATCGTTGAGTATGTGGGAGCCATTATGGATCTCCAGGTCCCGCTGATGGTTATTGATAGGAGGTGTGTCTCTGTCATGTCTGCATATTCACGAACCGTAGGGTGACACACTTAAGGTTCGAAGTTGTTTTAAGTAGATATGGAATGTGCGTTGGAGACCGCATGTTGTTCGGAGTCTCGGAATGGATCCGGGACATCACGAGGAGATCCGAAATTGTCCGAAGAATAAGATTCATATATTGGGGATCGTTTTCTGAGTTAGGAAATGTTCCGGAGTGTTTGTATGAGGATTCTAGAAGGTTTCGGAATGTTCCGGAAGGTTCTAGAAGATATCTTGGAGTTTGCTTGAAAATCAAGATAAGGATCAAGGAGTCCTGGTGGGTCAAGACTAGGAGCCGTGGGGGAGGAGGACTCCTCCCTCCCTCCCCAATCCGCCGGCCATAGAGGAGGGGAGTCCTACTAGGACTCCCCCTCCCCAAGGCGCCCTCCCCCCTTTAAATAGAGGGGCAGGGGCGCCCCCTCCTGGCCTCTCCAATAACTCCAATCTCTGCCGCCTCTCTCCTCCTCCTTTCTTCTGCGCAGGCATAGGCGAAGCCCTGCAGAATTCTCTACTCCACCACCACCACCACGTCGTCGTGCTGCTGGGATTCCGTGGAGAAGATCTACTACCTCCGCTGCTCGCTGGAACGAGGAGAGGAAGGTCTGCTTCGACTCCGCACGTGTGACCAACTGCGGAAGCGCTGCCGAAACGCGGCGCCAGAAGGATCGTCCACTTGACCGACTGCGGAAGCGCTGCCGAAACGCGACGCCGGAAGGATCGTCCACACGATCTTGAGATCGGCAAGTGATCGACTACATCAACCACGAGATCTAATCTCGTTAACGCTTTCGGATGTACGAGGGTTAGTTCCTATCTATCTCGTTGCTCATGTCTAATAGATTATATCTTGGCTTTTATCTAGATTAGATCTGGGTTTTGTTCGTTCTTGCGGTAGAATTTTTTTGTTTTCCATGCTACGAACCCTTCAGTTTTAACCCATACAACGAAGGATGTAGGCATTAAACTTTTCCTGTACTATGGTTGGACTCAAAACCATGTGGAATTTGCATATACACCTCTTCATGAAGATCATCATAAAGAAATGCATATTCTAGTCCATCCGGTAGATGCTCCTATCAAAATTAATTGCATGAGATATGAGAGTCCTCATAGAGTTCATCTTTGCCACATGTGCAAAGGTTTCCTCATAGTCTATATCATAAATCTATGTGTACCCCTTGGTTACAAGGAGTACTTTATATTTGTCTATCATTCCATCTAGCATGTGCTTAACAGTAAACACCCATTTGCATCCCGCCGGTTGCTTACCTGATAGTAGATCCACGAGCTCTCAAGTTTTTCCAATGCTCTCATCTCATTTAGCATTGCTTCCTTCCATTTTGGTACTTAAGGTGGGAAAAATTACCGCAGTTGCGCTGCTACTTAACCCCCTTGCGGATGCCATCCAACGGCTAGCAGAAACCCTATTGGACGCATGACGCACATCGTTGTCAACGCGTGGAGAGGCCAAAACACGAACCGTTCCCCACTATCTCCATTACACGCGGAAATCGAGGAGACGCAGTTAAAATGGAAGATTACGCACGCCCGGTCAAGCCGAAGTCAGAAAGTGGGACCCACCGCTTGTCACGTCCCGTCAAAGCCGCTTACGCGGGCAACGGAGGTCATCACATCGTCAACACTGATGTTATCAAGATGAGCATTAGAAGACTTCGACTACTTTAGTCCTTGCTCGAGTCTTCGACTCCACAACGCACTCGGGGGCTACTCCCATAGGGAGCGTTGGTCGTGCACCCTACGATTCTTTTTTATGCAGGAATATGAACATTCAAAGCATACCCAACCACTCGAATCTACGATTCGATTATGGATCATGGGTTACTCCCATAGGGAGTGTCGGAAGCAAATTCGACTGAAACAAGCAGCAAAAGACGACGATAGTTGCAAAAAGTTCTTTAGTCCCTACCCGAGTCTTTGACTCAACCAGGCACTCGGGGGCTACTCCCACAGGGAGCGCTGGTCGCGCACCCTATGATTATTTGTACACCGCACTGTGTGTTGATAACATCCACACTCGAATGCTATGGCGACTCCGCCTCATACTTTCCCTACAAAGAGACTGCGTCTCCTGGGCCACCCGAATCATCTCCACGATGACAAAAATCCGGATGTCGCGCTTACAGCGTGAAGATAAGACCTGAATAAGGTCTAGCAACGAATCTGTTGCGCACTACCAGAAACATATCCGTACCTGCAGGTACAATGAACATGCCTTGACGGACGCGTCGAGTGCTCACACTTATACACTGGAATTCGACTCCTGTAAGACCTCCGCGGCTTGAGTCGAATTACGCCAGCACTTCTCCGAATTCGAGTCCGGGGACTCGAGTTTGAGTAGATTGCGTTGTTTTGCCCTAAGACAGTTAACTGATACCGATGCATCGGCTAAATCAGGGACGCATATTAACAATCCCTATGACATGAACTAAACAGTTGAAAAAAATACTCAATCATGCATTCGAATGGCTTCATAAAGTCCCCAGTCAAATCTACGATTCCACTAGACACTCGGGGGCTACTGACATGGGTATACCCTACAGGTACTCGAGCTTTGTATATACGGCCTGGATACAACGGAAGCCCACAGCGTTGCCAAGGCCCAAATGGAGAACTCGAGTGGCTCGCGGACTCTCGGTTGCTTGCGAGATAAGAAGAAGCTAAAGATAGAAAGTTTAAAGGGAAAACCCTAACCTATAACCGACTCGACCTGCTACCCGAGACCTAGCCTATCTATATAAAGGCTAGGAGGGGGCGGCGAGGAGGACACACGCAACCCTAGTTTCCACAACTCTCGCCAGATTGCATCTGTGTGCCCCTGTACTCTTCGATTCCTTCGTTAATTCCAAGAGTAGACAAGCAGGAGGAGGGATCTCTACGAGGCCTGAACCTGGGTAAACTTTGCGTCCCTGTGTGCTTGTTTGCTAGCCGACTGGTGCCTCCAGCGCTCCCTCCTTCTCCAAAACCCAAGTCCATAACAATGGACATTGATGAGTTAAACCCTCGTCAGATAGTATTGGTACATGGGTCCTCATGCATTTGGCACTCCTCACCTTGAGATGGAAGTGATAAGTGTCCTATAGCATCATCCTCGTCTCCAAGATAAGAGTTTTTATCAATAACATAATCATTTTCTCCCTCGTGATTTTGACTGTTATTAGTAGACAAAGAATCACCTGGAGTGGGAGTAAGAACAAGGACATGTCCTTTACTCCCTCTTTCTTGCTTCTCATCAGATGGAGACAAGGAAATACCAGAACCAACATTTGACCCATAATATGGTTCATCTTCACGCAAAGTTACATCCACGCTCACACAGAAAGATGCTCCGAAGGACAGCAACACCTTTAGCCCTTTTTCGTGGGAGAATAACCCATAAACACACATTTAACAACACGGGATCTAACCGAATTTTTCCATAATCATGCACAAAACAAACACCCCTTAAGATCTTTCGTGGAGCCACAAATTCATTAGAATTCAAAGGACACTCATCGGGATTTGTAATCTAGAACACGAAGAGGCATGCAATTTATCAAGTAAGTTGCAATTTTTTAGGATTGAGGATTGGGGATTGAGTGGACGAACAGAGTGAGTCTAGTACTCCCTCCAACCCAAATCAGTTCACTTGGTTTTGTCTAGATTTGTAGATATCTAACACTAAACAAGTCTAGATATATTTGAATCTAGACAAATCTAAGTCAACTAATTTGGGTCGGAGGGAGTAGATGAAAGGGGAATTATGTAGATCTCACCTAATACATCTTTATTCTATTCTCTATATTATTTGCACATTTTACTTTCAAACCCTCTAACAAATATATTATTTCAACTCACAACAACAAACTAATTATTATTCATCAAACAAAAGTGTATCTCATTATGGAGTGCTAGTTTTTTATTGACAACTAGGAGCAACTAACAATGATTTTTCTGTAGTAGTAACAACGAGTTCATCTCTGCCTCGAAAAAGTCCAAAACACGAAAGTAACCAATGAAGAACGCAATTCGATATGCATTCACCGAGTCGTGTAACATAGCCTTCAGCTCCAACCGTTATTGTCATGTTTTGAATTCACATGCATTGCCGTCCACTAGACCTTCAAAATTACGATGGAAGTAGTCGTGACACAGATGCGATCAAATGGACGAGGCTCGTCGGACCGTGTCACTCTGCAGGCTGCACAGCTGCCTGGACAATTTCCAACCCATAACCCGGCCTGCAGATGCAGAGATCACGGAAGCGATCAGATCAAACCAACCAGCCGGAGCCGGGTCATGAGTTCAAGCCCACCCTACCAATCCATCCCACCCGTTCATGACCTCTGATCCAACGTCGACACTTCACCACGTCTTCCTTCCAACAATCTCACCTAAAAAATAAGCGAAAATTAAGCGAAGGGTAGAAGAAGAGAATAAACAAAGGTGATGACACCGGTAAGCATGGCATCACGGTCCACGAAAGTCGGGGCGATTCCGTCCAATTTCCTACCCCGATCCCAGCTCAACGCGCCAACACGTCTCGCTCGTATATATACCTACTCCTCTTCTCCATTCCAGATCAATATCCATAAATCATATCCTCCAATTCAACAAACCCTTCACGCATCCGCTGCCTTCCGACTGCCGCAATGGCCAACCCGAGGAACGCGGCGGCGCCCGCTGCCGCTTCTTCTTCTTCTTCTTCGTCGTACTCCTCGTCGGCCACCGACGCGGAGATCCTCCGGTCCCTGCACCGCCTGGCGCGGGACCTGGCCGCCGCCGAGCCGCCGGCGCCGTTCCTCAGGGCGGTCTTCGCGTCCGTGTCTAGGCGGGCGAAGCTTCTTGTCGCCGTGTTCGATGATCTCCTGGGCGTGGCCGGCGGTCTGCCAAGGTCGGCGTCGCTGTGCCTCCGCGAGGTGCTCCTCGTGCTGCAGCGGTTCAAGGCCGTCGTGGCCGACTGCGCCGCGCGCAGCCGCATGCGCCTGCTGCTGCAGTCCGACGAGGTCGCCGCGCGGGTGCGCGAGCTGCAGCACGACCTCGCCACGCTCCTCGACATCCTCCCCGTCGCCGAGCTCGGCCTCGCCGACGACGTGGCGGACCTCCTCGCGCTGGCCTCGCGGCAGTGCCGGCGCCCCGCGCCCGAGGTCGCGGCGGAGCGGGAGCTCAAGGCCAGCGTGCTGGCGCTCATCCACGAGGTCGAGCGGGAGATCGTGCCGGGGCGGGAGCGGCTGGAGGACATCCTCGAGGAGGTGGCCATCAACGACCCGGCCAGCTGCAGCGAGGAGATCGAGATCTTGGAGCGGGAGATCGGCGAGCGCCTGGCGGAGCGGTGGACGCCAGCCATGATCGCCCTCGTCGGGCTCCTTCGGTACGCCAAGTGCGTCCTCTTCAGCGCCACCACGCCTCGGCCGCTGGACTCCAAGGTGGATCTCGACGACGATGCCGCCGAGCCCCCCGCGCCGCCGCCGGACTTCCGCTGCCCCATCTCTCTCGATCTGATGCGCGACCCCGTCGTGTCGTCCAGTGGCCAGACGTACGACCGCGAGTCCATCACGCGGTGGTTCGGGGCCGGCAAGTCGACCTGCCCCAAGACCGGCCAGGTACTGACGAATCTGGAGCTCGTGCCGAACAAGGCGCTCAAGAACTTGATCTCGCGGTGGTGCCGGGAGAATGGCATCCCCATGGAAGGCAGCGAGCCTGGCAAGCCCGAGCCGGCGCCACCGGTGGCCGCGAACAAGGCCGCGGTGGAGGCGGCGCGCATGACCGCGTCGTTCCTGGTGAAGAAGCTCTCGGCCTCGTTCTCCCCTGGGTCGGACAACCGCGTGGTGCACGAGATCCGGCAGCTCGCCAAGTCGGGCTCCGACAGCCGCGCGTTCATCGGGGAGGCCGGCGCGGTTCCACTCCTGGTGCCGCTGCTAAATTCCGAGGACGCCGCGCTGCAGCTGAACGCCGTGACGGCGCTGCTGAACCTGTCCATCCTGGAGGCCAACAAGAAGCGCATCATGCACGCGGACGGCGCCGTGGCGGCGCTCTGCCAAGTGATGGGCTCCGGCGCGACCTGGCGCGCGAAGGAGAACGCCGCGGCCACCGTGCTCAGCCTGTCGGCCGTCCACTCGTACCGCCGCCGGCTGGGCCGTAACCCGCGCGTGATCGAGAAGGTCGTGCAGCTCGTGCGCACTGGCCCGTCGAGCACCAAGAAGGACGCGCTGGCGGCGCTGCTGTGCCTGTCCGCCGAGAGGGAGAACGTGGGCAAGCTCGTGGGAGCTGGCGCGGCCGAGGCGGCATTCTCGTCGATCAGCGAGGAGGAGACCGCGGCGGCCGTGCTGGCGTCGCTGGCGAAGCGCGGCGGGGCCGACGCGATCGTGAAGATCGACGGCGCCGTGGCGCGGCTGGTGGCCGAGATGCGGCGCGGCACGGAGTGGTCGAGGGAGTGCGCCGCGGCCACGCTGGTGCTGCTGTGCCGGCGCGCGGGCGCCGCGGCGGTGACGCAGGTGCTGGCGGTGGCCGGGGTGGAGTGGGCGATCTGGGAGCTCATGGGCTCCGGCTCCGAGCGCGCGCGGCGGAAGGCGGCGTCCCTCGGCAGGGCGTGCCGGCGCTGGGCGGCCGCCAACGCGGCGCAGGACACCGGATGTCCCACCTCCACCGTGTCGCCGCGGACCGTGGTGGCGCAGTGAAAATTCTTCCGCGACATTCATTGATCCGTAGGAAGGAACAGCTGAAAAATTCCAGAGAAAAAAAGAGTGTAGGAGATTCTTGTGTACAGAATTGGGTTGCTTGCCTTGTAGTTGTAGTTAGGCTGTCACGATTCTTTAGTCCCCTTGGGATACAAACACAGAGTAATTTGATCAACTGTGCATACACAACATTCTTTGCTTCCTTATTTTAGTTGTTGAATCTTGTAACAAAGGAAATAAATACTCCATGTAATATCAATTTGTGCTCCCATTCTTGGTTCCTCCTGTTGCACGCAGCAAACAAATTGCAATGATGATTGGGTAATTGATGGGCGCAGGTACGAGCAAGGCCAGCGGGGTCGTCGAGGGGTACATTATATAGACGGCGTCCGTGGGTGGTGGTTGCGGTGGTGCGGCCGGGGACCGAACTGCCGGCCTTTCCGGTCCGTCCGTCCAAAGGAGGCGGGGAGTGCAGGGTAGCCGACGGACGACGAATATGTGGCGCGGCTGGAAATGCTCAATGAGGATTGGGGAGTGGCCGCATTTCCAGCTAGCCTTCCCCGGCTTTTGGGCAGAAAGGCCGGCGCTTTGGCCGCTGCCAGCCCGGCCGGTGCGCATCATCATCCATGCTAGCCACTCAACATGATGCTCCTACTACTGTACGTTGGGACATGATTATTCGGCATTGACATTTTTGCTCGGTTCCTTTCTTGCCAGATGCGCTACAAGACGTACGCTGTTGCGCTTGCACATGCTGATCCGCGCTGGCCGCCGCGTCAATTGGGGAAAAAATGGTGCCCCATAGCTGTTTCCTTCAAAGAGAAAAGAGTAGTATACTCCCGAACATGCTTCGCGCTTCAGTAGTGGCAGTATCTTTCCAATCTCCAAAGCCCGCGTGGCCTCTCGCCACCACGCCTCTCTTTCCTTTCCTTTCCTTTCCTAATAATCAGTCTCACGTTGCTTCCTCCAAAATGACAAAGTACATCTCACAACCCCAGCAACCTACTTCTTCACGTGGCGGGGTTATTTTTCTGATGCGTACTTCTACCGTGTCCAGGACTAACATATAATAAGCTTATGATCGACAAGTCAAGGCTGTACCGTTAGTACTATCTCAAGCAATTGATGCACGCCACTTGGCCACTTGGGCATATGTATATGTACATTCCCATCCTGATTAATCTGCACCGTTGGCGTGCTTCGTAGCACCACCATCCCGTTCCCGTCGACAAGGACAAGGTACGTATGCTCCTCTTTGTGAGAGTTGGATAACAGTCGCTAGCTAATGGCGTGAACCAGAGGGCACATTGCATTGCACGAGTGTTCATCCTGTTTTTTTTTTAACAAGACCGTTGACAGGCCAGCTGATGTTGTTTTTGCCAGAGACTGACTAACTGAAGAAGGAGGAGGAGGTTACCCGGCTAAAATTGATGGGACCTCTTGCGAAAATGAAAGCTATTTGGACTTTGTGCAAATTCTGGACAAGGGTCCATATGAGCTCCAAATGGCCATTTAGGGAAAAGTCCTATTCCGTGACGGTCATGAGGTTTTCCGCTAATTAATTTGCCAACTCCTAAATTGAAAGTTTATTACTAGCTTATTTCAGTTTTTACGTGCGAAAAGTCATATAGTATACAAGTTTCGACGGCAAAATTAAGCACCTAGGGGACATGTAGAGAAGGTTAGGCGGCCCCGCATGCCAGCACACTTACCACCCCCACCCCCACCCCCAGGTCTAGGGCCTAGAGATATGCCTCTCATGGCGAGAGGGGACAAATCCCATCTTAGTTGCTCATGCTTCACAACATGCTCCATGACAGACCCGGAAGCTAAGATTATAACTAACCTATTACGGTGTACCGTATGATAGCATCTAAGCAGGTAGATTCACATCTAAAGTACATGCGGCAATCGCAGATCTAAGGACAAAGCGTACACATCGTGTAGAGAGAGAACTGTAAGCATTATATCCATGTCTCGTGTTGGGTCAGTCCAACCACATTTTCGTAACATGTGCCCACATAGTTGGTTTGACATATCTATGTCCATGATCTGCAAAACATACTCATCAACCAATCCATGTGTTACTCTATGCATTCATATGTGTCCTCATATGAACTCCGACTAGGGACAACTATAGAATAACCATACAAGTAAAGAGTTTCACAAAGAAATCACGTATTTTTCAATCAATACAAGTTGCCTGTTATGGATATTCAAGGAACATATATAATAAATCATGGATACAAGAAAATATAAGCATCTCTATAATTGCATCTTGGGCATATTTTCAACAACTTTTGTTGACACTCTTCGAGTACCAAGTCTCGATCTTCGGGGTCAAAACCTTAGGCCTGACTTACATTTGTCATACTTGCAATGGCAGAGGTCCTGCTGCTTTTTTGTTGAAGACATTGTGTGGAGATTTCTTGGACTATTTCTAGGGTGAAACCCCATGATCTGACTTTGTTGTTTCGATCGAGGGACAATGACACTTGTTAATTGGTCCCTTCCTGATGGAGTTGCTATCAGAGAGACTCTTTTGCAACCCGTGTGTTGAAAATTGTGGTGCTTGTTTCCTGCGGTTGCGAGTCACTAATCGGTTGATCAATTTCTCATGCAATATCTTTTTCCTTTTTCTTTTTTAGCAATGTATATTTTTCATGTCACAACTGGCTCTTGAGATTATATTATTATAGAAATAGGGTAAACTGATACCTTGATATTAATATATTTCTCTATAAAAACACGAGCTAGAAATAGAACCATAAGACTAAGGACTCGCTTTTGTGACGGTCCCAAGTTGATAGAGTATATAAATTGCAGTATTTTTTTCACATTATGTTAAAACTTGTAGATATGACCGGCATTAATGAATCTATCATCAAAATAGCCTTTTAAAGGATGCACAATAAGGACATAATAAAGGCACGTACTAATTAACTTCTATCGATTATCTTACTAATTATTTTTTGCGGAAGAGTCATAAGGACAAATATAATCTAAAACCGGCCCATACAAGAACATCCTTACAAGTAAAAACATGTAAGTCCTTAAAACTTGACCAACCTCTTCCTTCTGCATCCCTCGATGGCATGCCATGAGAAAAGCTTGATGCTGCCTCTTGGCCTCCCGTGGAGCAAAGCTCGTGTCGAAAAATGTTTGAAAAAACCCTAGTGAAGTCGTCGGAGTAGACCAGAAGATGTTGACAACCACAATGTTGCGAGATCACCGTCCTGAAGAAGTCAATATCCAGAAGGGCCAGGAAATAATCCCAACTCCGATGAACCATGAGTTCTCTTACTAATTCAATCGGGCATGTTATTTTCTCGTGGTCATGTTTTTCATATACAAAATGTTTATACGCTCATCGCTGAGATGTTTTTTGTTAGTTTAGAGTTCTATATTCAAGTTATTACCCAATTGGGACGAGAACAAAGACCGCAAATTTGACCAAGCCTACTTAACTAATTCTTTGTGATTACATCCTAAGAAATTAAGATTATTCAACTACAAATAAAATTAAGAATACCAGTCATCCACGTCTACCACACGTATAATATTTAAAGAGAACCTCTACCACACGTATGATATTTAAAGAGAAGAGCAACCAAGCACACAAGCACACTGCGTGCCACATGAAAATAGTTTTATCTCTCAAATCATTAACCTGACTGACAAGCCATTTTTACCGTTATCTTCATCAGGGCGAGAACTTTGAAACTGAATCCCATGCCGATATGTTTCGAGAATATCTTTTCACCGATAGTTGCCAAGTTACTTGCCAAATTATTAGTACTTAGTTGCCAGATTAAAAAAGAATCCGTTTGTCGGTATTTGTCAAATTGTTGTCATATATATAGTTACTGGATTATGCACTACTTCGTTGCTTGATTAAAATAATTTATTTGTAAGTAGTTGCGATTGTTGCCATATACTTGCCAGATTATTTCTACTTAGCCGCTGATTAAAAATAATGTGTCTGTCACTTTCATGTACATCATTCTACATTGATGTAATGTGCTATATGTTTCGTGGAACGATGTCATCTCTTAGTTATCGGGCACATTTCAAGGCTTCTCTCTAAATTTGCAGATCATTTTGATGTCTAAAACGTGTAGAACGTCAAATATAATTATACACAATTATCATGGAAGTTGTTTGTTGCTAATGTGGCAACCATGCTAACCTCATTTGGATGGAGTGATGGAAAATTTTGTCGAAACTTAGTAACATAGGATCATGTTTTGAAATGCTCATCGTGATAAAGTCGGTGGTGAAAACAGATCACTAATAGGGTTTTAAATTTTTGGATTTATCAATCAATACGATGATGTTATTCTATGGTGACATATTCCCTACATGTGGTCACTCCCATAGTAAAAATCAGGTGAAAAAATTACTTCCTCCCTTTCAAAATATAGTATGTTTTAGCTTTGTGAAAGGAGTGTATCTAGACCTCTTTTAGTGTGTAGGTTCAAGAGATCTAAATACACTCCTTTCATAAAGCTAAAACATATTATATTTTGAAACGGAGGGAGTACGTCGCATGGGAAGAGCGTGGATGAATTAGAATTTCCCAACAATGAAGCATTACCATCAATAGCTGGCATGAATCTAATATGCACGATCAGATCCTGCACCTCTCAGCCATCGCCTCCTCTCCTGACCTGGCCGCTGATGGGTTCGTAGGAGGGAAAACAAAAAAATTCAACCGCAAAAACAAACAAAACCAAGATCTAATCTAGGAAAAAGCCAAGATCTAATCTATTAGATCAGTGTAACGAGATAGATCTGTACTAACCCTTATAGATCCGAAAGCCTTGTGTGAGATCGGATCTCGTGGTTGATGTAGACGATCACTTGCCGATCTCAAGATCGAGTAGATGATACATCCATTTTGCATCACTATTCTATCATAATTTACTATTATTCATTGATATATTTCATATTAAGAGATGATACTTATGTAATTTTATCTGTTTTTGCATGGTTGATAACTTTTGGAGCATGAACCGCTGCAGTCAGGATTCTGATGGAAAAGGTGCTGTTTGAAGGCAAAATTCGCGAAGCTCAGAAAATCCGGGAAAATATACGGAAAATCCTATCTTTCCAGAAGACGGAGGCTGCCAGAAGGAGGAGTGGAGATGGGCCACAGGGGGACCACACCACCCCCTGGCGCGGGCTACCCTAGGCCACGCCACCAGGTGGTGTGGCCTCCCTGGCCCACCTCTAGCTCTCCCCTCTGGCGTATATTATCCTCCCGAAACCCTAATACTCAGGGAGCGACAATAAAAAGATTATGCCGCCTCTACGGGGCGGAAAACACCGAGAGAGAAAGATCTCTCCGGCAGATAGATTTCTGCCGGGGGAATTCCTTCCCGGAGAGGGGAGATCGTTACCATCAACACCACCATCAAGGTGCACTTCATCAGGATCATCATCATCATCACCACCATCATCACCATCAGCACCATCATCACCATCTCCATATTGCTGTAACAATTGGGTTGAATCTTGCATAGTTCTTAGGGGAAACTTTTCCGGTGTTGATTACTCTTTGTAGTTGATGCTATTGAGTGAACAATTGAATTATTGTTTATGTTCAGATTGTTATACATCATTATTCCATCTCTGATCATGATCCATATGATGTCTTGTGAGTAGTTCGTTTTGTTCCTGAGGACATGAGAGAAGTCATGTTGTTAGTAGTGGAATTGTATTGAGAAAGATTCAATAGTTTGATATTTAAGTTGTGGTGTACTTCTTCTAGTGGTGTCATGTGAACATCGACTACATGACACTTCACCTATATGGGCCTAGGGGAATGCATTGTGTATTTGGCTACTAATCGTAGGGTTTGCCTGAGTGACAAAAATCCGAACCCCCGTTAGGAAACCATTACACAAAGGACGTAACGGTCTTAGAGTTTAAAGCTGTGGTTAGGTTTCTACCTTAATTACTTTCTTGTACTTACGGATGTTTGCAAGGGGTATAATCAGAAGTATGTATTAGTCCTAGGAAGGTCGGTACATTAGCACAGGTTCACCCACACAACACTTAGCAAGCTAAAGAAGATTAATCAACAATATGAAGCGAAAGCACTTGATAGTCTTCCCATGTGTCCTCGAGAACGTTTGGTCATCTTAAGTAATACAACCGACTTATCTTTTGCTGAATAAAGGATTGAGCCACTTGCTGCATTTATTCTTATTGTCTTTTTTTTACTCGTACTTTATTTACTTGCATTATCAAAAACACCTAAAAATCCGTTTGCTAAGTATTTACAGAGAATTCTGATGGCTCAGTGTCGGCGCCAGAAAAGTGCTGGTGCGATGTTGATGTAGAGCTCGTTGGGAACCCCAAGAGGAAGGTATGATGAGCACAACAGCAAGTTTCCCTCAGTTATGAAACCAAGGTTTAATCGAACCAGTAGGAGCAAGGAAACACCCCAAAGGTGTTGCTAGCTGAGCCTTGGCAGGGCGCACTACCGGTGCTAGTAGCAACGTGGAGACCTGCACAACACAACCACAGAACTTTGTCCCCAACTTGCGATGAGGTTGTCAATCTCACCGTGTTTTGCGGAAAACAAAGGATTAAACGTATCGAATGGAAAGAAGTAAAAGTTTGCAGAAAGTAAACACAAAGTAGTAAAATATTGTAGATTGTATGTAAAAGACAAGGACCGGGATCCATAGTTCACTAGAGGTGGTACTCCTTAAGATAGATAACATGCTGGGTGAACAAATTACAGCGGGGCAATTGACAAACATCGAGAAAGCAATACATGCATATACTAATCATCTTGACTCCTTTGAGACTTGATTGGGCATTACAACATTATACATAGACCGCCATCCAACTGCATCTATGACTAATAATCCACCTTCAGGTTATGATCCGAATACCCTCCAGTATTAAGTTGGAAGCAACAGATTATTACTTTACGAACTGCATGTAAAGTAAACAATACGATTGTTGTTTTCTCCCTAGTAGCAACAGCACATCTAGTACCTTAGAGATTTCTGTCACTTCCCCAGATTACCAGAGGCATGAACCCACTATCGAGCATAAATACTAACTCTTGGAGTTGCTAGCATCTACTTGGCCAAGATAGCTACTAACAACGGAAAGCATGCAAGATCACAAATAACAAAGACATGATAGAATCAATAATCAATCGGAAATAGCATCTCAATATCCATCGGATCCTCGCAAACACAACATGTAGAATTACAAATAGATGATCTTGATCATGAACGGAGCTCACAAGATCTAGACATGAAAGCACAAAGGAGGAGAACCAGCCATCTAGCTACTACATGGATCCGTAGTCCAAGGATGAACTACTCACGCATCACTCAGGAGGCTTGCATGGTGATGAAGAAGGCCTCCAGGGTGAATTCCCCTCTCCGGCAGGGTGCCGAGAAGAGCTTCAGATCCCTCCCGATCTAGGGATGGAGATGACGGAGGCTACAGACTCTTTCGTGGATTTTTGATCGGGCACTTAGGGTTTTCGTCCCGAGGGCATCTTACAGTCGGAAGGGGAGGCCGAGGGGGTTCCAGGGGCCACCACACCACCCCCTGGCGCGGGCCAAGCCTGGCCACGCGGCCAGGTGGTGTGGCTGGTCTCTGGCCCCTCTCCGTCTCATATTCTAGCATCTACTGACTTCTAGAAAAATAGGCACTTTGGCTTTTGTCCCGTCCAATTCCGAGAATATTCATTTTCTGACTTTCGTGGAACCAAAAACAGTAGAAAATAGGCAGCTGTCACTGTGGATCTTGTTAATAGGTTAGTCCAAGAAATCATATGAAAAGTACTCCAAAGTGTGGACAAAACACAAGAATGTGGATAGAACCAAGCATGGAACATCAAAAATTATAGATACATTTGCAATGTATCCACATCTCCAAGCTTAACTCCTGCTCGTCCTCGAGTAGGTAAGTGATAAAAGAAAGAATAATTTTTGAGGTGACATGCACCATCAAAGACTTGATCAAAGTATTTGTAAAACATTCAAAGCTGGGATCATAGTACTTCAATCATAACATGAAAGACAAAGTTCTAGCATTAAGGCAAAGAAACTATGATGCAACATGAAAAGGCACAAACAAAAGATTCATGAATAACAATGCTTTGCAAGACGTTTGTTTGTTACACATAAAGAAGACATAGCATAATAGTATTCACCTTGTCCCTCAATAGAGTAGCAAATATAAATGCATAGGACACCTTCAAAGTTCATAAGAGTGACTAGATACAATAGTTTAAAACAAGCAATAACAAGTTATGCATCATTCAACTAGTTTTGGGGCAATGCACATAGAACTAAGAATGGCCACTATGCTCTCAAAGTAGGTGCATAAAGATAGAAGGTGGAGACTCAATATAATGGTGGAAGAAAAGCCTTTTGTAAAAGGAAGTAGGGATTCAAGTCTCATAAAGATCTTCCAAGAATTATGGTACTTGTAGTTTTCAGCTCTCATTGCCCCTATCATAAGCATCTTGAAGTGATTAAGGTTAAAGTAAGCAAACTATGGTGTACATGCTTGACGAAGTATAAGTCAGAAATCTCATGTCCCTTGTATACGAGGGCTGCTCCTCATGCTACTCAAGTTTAGTCACCGGTAAGTTCTTGTCATCGTAGGTACATGTGTATCATAGAGAACCGCCAACGGGGTACCCCTTTCCCGATGATACGGAAGAATCCCCATATCAAAATGACAAGGCAAGCAGACAACGAGCATCTCAGCATTCTTCTTATTTACCATGGGAATATGGTGCTTTTTTCTCTCTTTCCTCTTTTCATAGTATCACTTTTTTTATTTTTCTCTCTTTTTTTCAATATAAGACTCTTTTTTTATAAGAAGAATGCTTCATAGACAGCTCATTATGGTTACGCTGCAGGTTTCCGCCATGTCAGCTTGGATTAGACCAGCGGCCCAGGCGTTTCTCTAACACATATACATAACTCCATGGACTTACAAGCTCCCCTTTCATTTCACACCGACGATATCCATATACAAAAGAGCATGATATCAACTAGGTACAATGTTGAAAGCGTTCCCCATGAAAGCAAGGTTCTGCTAATTCCCGACAAATAAGTGCAAGCATATACAACATAGAAGACACAATGGTTCAAGTTTATTAAGGGCAAGTAAAGTAAAGTGTGCCATCAAGTTCGTGAGAGCTTTAATCACTAGTTTTCTCATAACAAGTGGAAGGTAAACAAAAGCATGAATATACTTGGAATAGCATAAGCTAGTAGGTAGGTATGGTGGACTCTTTGGAATAACTTGGTTTAGGGAGTTGGATGCATGAGTGGAACTCATACTTTGTTGTGGAGGCTAGCAAAAGACTGGGAGCGACAAACTAAGAGAGCAATAATGGCCATAATCATGCAGAGTGACAAAACATCATTGATCAAAGCATAAAGTGATACTACAAGTTGAAAACTAAAGGATCATACAGGCTATGGTGACTTGAGATAGTCATAACATGGTGTGAGCATGTGCCAAGTCAACTCAAATAAAGCATCAAAGGAGAATACCACTATACTATGCTTTAATATGCCAAAACAACGCATGATTCATCCAAGGCACATTAAGCAATCTCAATTGTTTATAACAAGTCATGCTACAACAAATAATACTAAGCATAAAGCTAAAACAATATCAAGCATGGCATGACAAAGCATAGGCCATAGTAAAAAACAAGCTCTTTTTACCACATAAGTATGAACTTTTCCTACTCTTTTCCAAACCAAACCAAACTATTTGCAAACCAAACTATGAAAGAGGGGGTCCAACCAATTTATTCAGAAAAACTAAGCAAACCAAGCAAACTAAAAACCAAAACGAAAACGAAAAAGAAGACGCTCCAAGAAAAACACAATTGTGCATGAAATAATAAAAATGAAGTGTTTGGAAGAAACCTGGGATTTTTATTGATGAAGAAGGGGATGCCTTGGGCATCCCCAAGCTTTGACGCTTGTACTTCTTGGATGTTTCTTGGGGTGACACGCTTGGCATCCCCAAGCTTGAGCTTTAGTCCATCCTTCATCTCATTACTCATTCCTTCCATACACCTGAAAATTTTCCTTCATACAAAACTTCACACAATCTCATTAGCAACATTAGTGCACTTAAGATAAATAAGTCTTAAGGTTCAGTTCTAACACCAAATAAACTTCCATTAGAACACTAGCTACTGTAGCACTTCCCTCAAAAAGCTCAATTCCCCAAAAGAACTCAAGAAGGAACCAACAAGAAGTAAATGCAGAAAATGGCAGAAATCTGTCAAAACAGACCAGAAGGTAAAGATGAATTTTTTCGAAGACCTTATGTTTCTCAACTCAAAATGTGTTGAACTAATGAAAGTTAGATAACAACCTGGGGCAGAAGCAAAAAACATACAGCTCAATCCGACATACAGAGCTCTCTCACGAATTTTAACGGTGAAGCACAGAAATCTGTTTCGGGACAGCAACTTTCCCAATCATTACTTCACTCTCATTAGAGGTTACTCATGGCACAAAAAGCAAATAAAAAGGATAAGGAGAGGTTATTACAGAGGTAATAACTTCCAAGACTCATCTAAAACTTTTGGGTTATCTCCCAATAAGTACTTTTCTTTAACGCCTTTAAGTTAGGCATAAGAAGCAAGAAAAAGAATCAAGTGTTCTCGAATGAAGAAGCATTAAGACCAAATTTTGTTTTCATAGGAGAAGCAAAAGAAATATTCTCTCTCTTCTTAGGGAAGTGTTCTATACCTTTCTAGAGTGGTGGTTGATATTTAATGGTGCCTTCTTTCATATCAATAATGGCACCAACAGTTCTAAGAAAAGGTCAGAGTAATAGGACAAGAAGCATTGCATTCAACATCCAAAATATAGAAATCCACGGGGACATAGGCATTGTTAACCATAATAATAACATCATTAAGATTCCCATGAGATTTGTTTTAGCATTATCATCAAGTGGGACATTCAAATAACAATCTTCAAGAGGAGGCAAATCAAGCATATCATATATCCTTCTAGGCATAATAGAAACACTAATATCAAGATCACATAAAGCTTTGAAATCAAAGTCATTCACTTTCATATTAATGATGGGTTCCCAACCATCTTCTTGTTTTATAGGAATAGAAGCTTTATGTTTCATATTTTATTCTTTAATCAATAACTTCCGAGATATTGCAACCATCAAGATCAAAATCAAATTTATCATCTAAAGTAGGAGAATTATTACTAGCCTCAACACTAGTGGTGGTAATAGTAGAAACACTAATGTTTCTAGCAATTTCATCTTCTCTTTCCCACTTAGCATGTAATTCAGCTAATAGTCTAACATTTTCATCAATTCTTACTTGTATGGCATTAGTAGCTGCAAAGGGATTATCATTAGTTTCAGGTTTAGCAGCCATTTTATTCAAAGAAGATTGAACTTCAGCCAAGGATGCTATATTTCTTTCAGCATTAGAGAGTTTTTCCTCAATAGTTTTATTGAAAGCAGTTTGTTTACTAATAAACTCTTTAAGCATAACTTCAAGTTCAGAGGGAGCACTCTTATTATTGTTGTAAGAATTTCCATAAGCATTACCATTGTTGGGAGGATATGGCTTATAAATGTTGTTACCAAAATTACTCGTATAAGCAATATTGCCAAAGTTGTTATTTCTTATGAAGTTCACATCAACTTGCTCTTCTTGAGCAACCAAAGAAGCTAAAGGAACATTACTTGGATCAATATGGGATTTCCCATTAACAAGCATAGACATAATAATATCAATCTTATCACTCAAGGAGGAGGTTTCCTCAACAGAATTTACCTTCCTACCTTGTGGAGCTCTCTCAGTATGCCATTCAGAATAATTAACCATCATATTGTCCAGAAGTTCTTTTGCAGCACCCAAAGTGATGGTCATAAAGGTACCTCCAACAGCAGAATCCAATAGGTTCCTTGAAGAATAGTTCAATCCTGCATAAAAAGTTTGGATGATCATCCAAGCAGTCAGTCCATGAGTGGGACAATTCTTTACCAAAGATTTCATTCTTTCCCAAGCTTGAGCAACTTGCTCATTATCAAGTTGTTTAAACTTCATTATTTCGCTTCTCATAGATATAATCTTAGCAGGAGGATAGTATTTTCCAATGAAAGCATCTTTGCATTTAGTCCAAGAATCAATACTATTCCTAGTTAAGGAATTCAACCATTGTTTAGCTTTTCCTCTCAAAGAGAAAGGAAACAATTTCAGCTTAATAATATCACCATCTATATCCCTATGCTTTTGCATCTCACAAAGTTCAACAAAGTTATTTAGATGGGAAGCAACATCTTCATTACCAATACCATAAAATTGTTCTCTCATAACAAGATTGAGTAAAGCATGTTTTATCTCAAAGAAAGTATCTTCAGGCACAAGTGGCGCAATAGGTGTGCTCATAAAATCATTATTGTTGGTGCTAGTGAAGTCACACAACTTAGTGTTTTCAAGAGTAGTCATTTTTGTCAGTTTTCAAATAAGAAAGCAAACTAGTAAAACTATTTTTTGTGTGTTTTTGACAAAGAAACAAGCAAACAAAACAAAAAGAAACTAAGCAAAACAAAAATAACAAAGTAAAGAGATTGGTTATGAGGGACTCCCCTTGTGAAGATGTCCTTGACTCCCCGACACCGGCGCCAGAAAAATGCTTGATGGCTCAGTGTCGGCGCCAGAAAAGTGCTAGAGAGATGTTGATGTAGAGCTCGTTGGGAACCCCAAGAGGAAGGTATGATGAGCACATCAACAAGTTTCCCTCAGTTATGAAACCAAGGTTTAATCGAACCAGTAGGAGCAAGGAAACACCCCAAAGGTGTTGCTAGCTGAGCCTTGGCAGGGCACACTACCGGTGCTAGTAGCAACGTGGAAACCTGCACAACACAACCACAGAACTTTGTCCCCAACTTACGATGAGGTTGTCAATCTCACCGTGTTTTGCGGAAAACAAAGGATTAAACGTATCGAATGGAAAGAACTAAAAGTTTGAAGAAAGTAAACACAAAGCAGTAAAAGATTGTAGATTGTATGTCAAAGACAAGGACCGGGATCCATAGTTCACTAGAGGTGGCTCTCCTTAAGATAGATAACATGCTGGGTGAACAAATTACAGCGGGGCAATTGACAAACATCGAGAAAGCAATACATTCATATACTAATCATCTTGAATCCTTTGAGACTTGATTGGGAATTACAAAATTATACATAGACCGCCAGCCAACTGCATCTATGACTAATAATCCACCTTCAGGTTATCATCCGAACCCCCTCCAGAATTAAGTTGCAAGCAATAGATTATTGCTTTGCAAACTGCGTGTAAAGTAAACAATACGATTGTTCTATGAACAAAGGATTGCTGTTTTCTCCCTAGTAGCAACAACACATCTAGTACCTTAGAGATTTCTGTCACTTCCCCAGATTACCAGAGGCATGAACCCACTATCGAGCATAAATACTAACTCTTGGAGTTGCTAGCATCTACTTGGCCAAGATAGCTACTAACAACGGAAAGCATGCAAGATCACAAATAACAAAGACATGATAGAATCAATAATCAATCTGAAATAGCATCTCAATAGACGATCTTGATCATGAACGGAGCTCACAAGATCTAGACATGAAAGCACAAAGGAGGAGAACCAGCCATCTAGCTACTACATGGATCCGTAGTCCAAGGATGAACTACTCACGCATCACACCGAAGGCTTGCATGGTGATGAAGAAGGCCTCCAGGGTGAATTCCCCTCTCTGGCAGGGTGCCGGGAAGAGCTTCAGATCCCTCCTGATCTAGGGATGGAGATGACGGCGGCTACAGACTCTTTCATGGATTTTTGATCGGGCACTTAGGGTTTTCGTCTCGAGGGCATCTAATAGTCAGAAGGGGAGGCCGAGGGGGTGCCAGGGGCCACCACACCACCCCCTAGCGCGGGCCAAGCCTGGCCGCGTGGCCAGGTGGTGTCGCCAGCCTCTGGCCCCTCTCCGTCTCGTATTCTAGCATATGATGACTTCCGAAAAATAGGCACTTTGGCTTTTGTCCTGTCCAATTCCTAGAATATTCGATTTCTGACTTTCCTGGAACCAAAAACAGCAGAAAACAGGCAGCTGGCACTGTGGCTCTTGTTAATAGGTTAGTCCAAGAAATCATATGAAAACTACTCCAAAGTGTGGACAAAAGACAAGAAAGTGGATAAAACCAAGCATGGAACATCAAAAATTATAGATACATTTGTAATGTATCAAATTCCTGATCCATACCACTAGCCAGCACCTTCTGCACCTCGTTGGGTTTGACACTCTTACTTATCAAAAATACTGCGATACACCCCCTATACTTGTGGGTCATCAAGACTATTTTCTGGCGCTGTTGCCGGGGAGTGAAGCGCTATTGGAGAGTGGAGCTGGTAAAGGAAACTTCTACCGTGAGTATTGTTTACTTATGTTAGTTGCTTTATTTTCAATATGGATAATTCGCTGAGTTTCTTATTTCGTAATGCTACTACCACTACTAAGGTAGTAGATGAACCACCACCTGCTGAGAATGATACTTTTAAAATACCTACAAGAACTATTGATTGTGTTATGGATAACTACTATGTTGGGGATGGAACTGTCCATCTCGGTGATCATTTTCTCTTTATACACGAATTATGTGGGTTGTTCAAGTGTGCAGGTATTACCACAGATCAAGTTAAGAAGAAGTTATTCTCATTATCACTGAAAGGAAGGGCTGAGGAATGGTATAAGCTGCTGAAGAATGGTCAAGCTCTTGAATGGGAGGAAATAGTACATCTCTTTTATTCAAAGTTTTATCATCCTAGTGAGATTCATAAAGATCGGAATCAAATATACAACTTTTGGCCTCTTGATGGAGAGAGTACAACTCAAGCTTGGGGGAGATTGAAGTTACTAATGCTCAAATGTCCCATTCATGAGCTCCCCAACAATATTATTATCAATAACTTTTATGCAAGGCTTTCTCTTCATGATAAAGATTTACTGGATGCTTCTTGTGCTGGATCATTCACTCGCATGGAAGAAGAAGCTAAATGGGATCTTCTGGACCGTATTCAAGACAATGCTGAAGCCTGGGAGAATGACAAAGGTATAAAGTCAGGTATAAATTATGATTATGAATGCATTGAATCTTTTATGGGAACTGGTGACTTTCAAAATATTAAATATGCTTATGGTCTAGACTCTCAAGCTATTGCTTCTTATTTTAAGGCTTTTGCTTTTTATATTGAAGTGCCTAAAAATAAGTGGAATAAGTATCATAAACCTTATAAAGATGTTGCTAAGAGTGTTCCTGCAAGGAACACTGAAGTTTATACTGCTAATCATGCTTTACCCGAACCTTACATTGAGAAAATGCCTTTCCCAGTTAAGATAAGGGAACATTCTATGATAGCTAGTATGGTTAATGAAAGTACAAATAAAGTTGTTGAGCCTGATAAACAAATGGTTGATGAACCTATAATAGCAAATGTTAAAGACTTTGTTACTAAATATGTAGAAGAGGGACACACTATCCTTTGTAAGGATACCTCTAATATTGTCTCACGGAGTGGTGTTATGAGAACTAGTATTCCTATGTTTTCTGTTAAAATAAGTGATCATTGTTATGATGGTCCTTGTGATAGTTATATTGTTAAGTTTATGCATGATACTGAAAGTTACTATGAGAGAGATAAAAGTGTTCTTATGTATCTCAATAATATCAAGTTTCCTTGTTTTATGTTGAAAGTTTTTATGTTGCACTTCTTTTGCCTTCCTACGCTAGTAGCCTCTGGTTGCAACAACTTGTTTGTTTACAAAATCCCCTTGCATAGGAGTGGGTTAGACTTAAACATGTGTATTTTTGCTTCTTAATGCTCTCTTTCACTTCAATTCATATTCCTAAGTGAGCATCATCAAAATTATCATGCCCATCTTAATGGCTATCAAGAAAGAGCTTTTTGGGAGACAACCCAATTTATTTGTGTTTTTAGTTTGTTTTTGTTTTTGTTTGAGTCTTGGAAGTTATTACTTCAGTAATAACCGCTCCTTATCCTTTTTGTTTGGTATTTGTGTCAAGATCAACCTCTAATGAGAGAGAAGTAAGATTTGGGGAAGTTGCTTTCCCGAAACAGATTTTTGTGCTTCACCGTAAAAATTCGTGAGACATCTCTGTCTTTCGGATTGAGCTGTAATGTTTTGTGCTCTTCCCCAGATTGTTATTTAACTTTCGTTAGTTTTGCACTTTTTGATTTGAGCAACATAAGATGTTCGAAAAAATTGATCTTTACCTGCTGGTATGTTTTGATAGATTTTGCCACTCTTGCATTTGCTTCTTTATTCGATTTCCTTTTTGAATTCTTTTTGGGTTTTCAGAAGGAGTTGCTACAGTAGCTTATGTTTTGATGGTTTTCAGTTGAAATTGGACTCAAAAAGTTTTATCACTTTACTTATACTAAGGTTTCATGACTCAAACAATAAGTGTATGTAGATGAAGATATTGATATTATTCCACAAAAGACCTGTCCAGTTATATTTTTGCAGTTTTTATTCAATAAGAGCTACGGAGCGAAAAAGGGACGGAAACTGAGCCAGGGTGGCTCACACCACCCTGTGGCGTGGGCCCACCCCTGGCCGCGCCACCAGGTGGTGTGGCCACCTCGGCCTCCTTCTCCGACCTGTTTTCTCCCAGTACCTTCCTTTTGTTTTGAAACTTCGTAATATATAATCCCCCGGATCTCCCGAGGTTCGTATATCATGTTCTCGTCGTGTTTTCGTTTCGATCTGTATCTGATAGGTAGAGTCCTAGATTTGGAGCCACAATGTCTTTCTCTAGATCAGCCAAGGAAGATTCTTTAGAAGATATCATCAGCCCATACATGAGAGAGTTGAATATTTGTCCAAAGGAGTTGCTGCTTGAAGATGGGGAGGTCCAGATAAAAGAGGTTCAAGGCCCTAAGGGTGACAGAAGTCTGGAGGACAGGATGGAAGCACTGGGGCAAGAAGTCTTTAGGTACAAGAAGATGGCGGAACACGAAGTGGATATCATCCATAAGATTTGTTCCGAACTCATCGCCGAGTCACTGATGAGTTCTTCGACAAGTACCGAGTCTTGAGGAGGAAGGTGGATATGCTTCAAGAGGAGAATAACAGGCTTCGCAAGATGCTGGAAGATTTCCTCACGCCAACCGAGAGGATACCACCACCACCGAAGGAGTAATTCGTCATCAGGTTTGGCATCCCCTTGGTTTGCTCCAAGCTTGGGGGAGTGCCACGGTATCACATCACTATCTTCTATCTTTTTACCTTTTTAGTAGAGTCATATCATGAATAGAGAAGTTATCATGTAGGATGGTTTGCATCATGGAAGTGTCCCCTCTCTCGTTAGATATGTATCCCTTGGTGTGAGTTGCCATTATGGAATATTAATGAGAAGTTCTATCATTTACTCTTTTGCATATCTTATATTAGTTTTCAATTCATGGTTATATTATTGATCTTGTTGTTAGTATGGGTATCACTTTGGGATGATCGAGTTAATCTAGTTGGTTTTGGCAAACCTGGCTCGGTCAGTAGCAACACTATTTTTGAGAGTTGAATGAAAAGATAAAAGTACTCTAAAGAAAAATAATTTCATCATCTTTCTTTCTTGATTTTCTCATAAGTTTAGTATTCTCTAGTTAAGATCTTTTGTGCTTCCAAGGAATATTGCATGTTTGTCTTGATCACTTGTATGTTTGTTTCTTTCCTTCAATTCTTATACTTGCTACCCAGCCTTGCTAGCCAAAAACCTGTACTGAGAGGTTCTTCTCGTGCATCCAATCCTTAAACCAAAACCTATGCCATTTGTGTCCACCATACCTACCTATTAGCATTATTGCTATTCCAAGCATATTCTTGTTTTTATCTACCTTCCAAATTAAACTTGTTATGAGAAAATTAGTGATTAAAGCTCTCACGAACTTGATGGCACACTTTACTTTCTGTATTTAATAAACTTGAACCATTGGGTCCATCTTTGTTGCGTATATGCTTGCGCTTTATGAGTTGAAGTTAGAAGAACCATGTATCATGGGGAACACTTTCAACACTGCATGGGTACTTTGTACCTAGTTGATATCATGTTCTTTTGCTTATGGATCCCGGCGGTGTGAAATAAAAGTGGAACTTGTAAGATCATGGAGTTCGTATATGTGTTAGAGAAATGCATGGCCTGCTAGCCTAAGCCATGCCTAATCATGGTGGAAACTTGCAGCATAATTATAATGAGCATTCTATGAAGCATCCGCAATAAAAACCTATGCAAATAGCAAATAAAAAGATCGCTGAGATGCTCATTGTCTGCTTGCCTTGTCATTTTGATTATGGGATAGCTCATGTATCATGTGCAAGGGGTACCCCATTGGCGGTTCTCGATGATACACATGTATTTACAATGACAAGAGCTTACTCGTGACTGAAGCTGAGTAGCATGAGGTTCGGTATTCGTAAGTAAGGGGCATGCGATTTCAACTTATAACTTGTCAAACATATCCTCTTAGTTGTGTCACTTTAACCTTAATCACCTAAAGATGCCTATGATAGGGGCAATGAGAGCTGAAAGCTAATAAGTACCATAACTTTTGGAAGCTCTTTATGAAACTTGAAATCCCTGCTCCCCTCTGCGAAGGGCCTTTCTTTTACTTTTTAGTTCAGTCAGTAAACCTATTCCTTTCTATCTCAGCAAGTATTTTGAGTTGTTGTGTTTCATTCACTCATATGATGATTTATTCAATCATGTTTCTTATGTTCCTTGTTTTGCAACTTGCTCTTATCTTAGTGTCTACTACTTTGAAAGGTATCATTGAAAATTAGTTATTTGTGAACTCCAGCAAATTATCAACTATTCTTCGACCAAGAGCTAAGTTTGCCATTACCAATTATGATTCACTTTATGTATCTTTATTGTGTTTCCTTTACTTATTGAAAGTTAAGTTATATAATAGTGAGTTGTCTTCTATTATGATCTATGTATTGATGAATGTGATGCTTCTTGTCCGTATTCTTTTATCGACTCTTTACTCCATAAACCCGAGGTCATGTTTATTGAGTTTAGTTTCGCTTGGGACAAGCGAAGTCTAAGCTTCGGGGGAGTTGATACGTGCATTTTGCATCACTATTCTATATCATAATTTACTGTTATTCATTGATATATTTCATTAAGAGATGATACTTATGTAATTTCATCAGTTTTTGCATGGTTGATGACTTTTGGAGCATGGACGACTGCAGTCAGGATTCTAATGGAAAAGGTGTTGTTTGGAGGCAAAATTCGTGAAGATCAGAAAATCCGGGAAAATATACGGAAAATCCTATTTTTCCAGAAGACAAAGGTTTCTCGAAGGAGGATTGGAGATGGGTCACATGGGGCCCACACCACCCCCTGGCGTGGGCTACCCTAGGCCGCGCCACCAGGTGGTGTGGCTGTCCAGGCCCACCTCCATCTCTCCCCTCTGGCGTATATTATCCTCCCGAAACCCTAATACTCGGGGAGCGACCATAGAAAGATTCCACCGCCTCTACGGGGTGGAAAACACCGAGAGAGAAATATCTCTCCAGCAGACAGATTTCTGCCGGGGGAATTCCTTCCCGAAGAGGGGAGATCGTCGCCATCAACACCACCATCAAGCTGGACTTGATCGGGATCATCATCATCATCATCACCACCATCATCATTATCAGCACCATCACCACCATCTCCATATTGATGTAACAATTGGGTTGAATCTTGCATAGTTCTTAGGGGAAACTTTCCTGATGTTGATTACTCTTTGTAGTTGATGCTATTGAGTGAACCATTGAATTATTTTTTATGTTCAGATTGTTATACATCATTATTCCATCTCTGATCATGATCCATATGATGTCTTGTGAGTAGTTTGTTTTGTTCTTGAGGACCTGGGAGAAGTCATGTTGTTAGTAGTGGAATTGTATTGAGAAAGATTCAATAGTTTGATATTTAAGTTGTGGTGTACTTCTTCTAGTGGTGTCATGTGAACGTCGACTACATAACACTTCACCTATATGGTCCTAGGCGAATGCATTGTGTATTTGGCAACTAATCGTAGGGGTTGCCGGAGTGACAGAAACTTGAACCCCCGTTAGGAAACCATTGCACAAGGGACGTAAGGGTCTTAGAGTTTAAAGCTGTGATTAGGTTTCTACCTTAATTACTTTCTTGTACTTACGGATGTTTGCAAGGGGTATAATCACAAGTATGTATTAGTCCTAGGAAGGTCGGTACATTAGCACAGGTTCACCCACACAACACTTAGCAAGCTAAAGAAGATTAATCAACTATATGAAGCGAAAGCACTTGACAGTCTTCCCATGTGTCCTCGAGAACGTTTGGTCATCTTAAGTAATACAACCGGCTTGTCCTTTGCTGAATAAAGGATTGGGCCACTTGCGGCATTTATTGTTATTGTCTTTTGTTTACTCGTACTTTATTTACTTGCATGATCAAAAAACCCTAAAAATCCGTTTGCTAAGTATTTGCAGAGAATTCCTGATCCATACCACTAGCCAGCACCTTCTGCTCCTCATTGGGTTCGACACTCTTACTTATCGAAAATACTGTGATACACCCCCTATAATTGTGGGTCATCATTAGACGATCCTTCCGGCGCCGCACTCCGGCAGCGCTTCCGCAGTCGGTCACACGTGCGGAGTCAATGTAGATCTTCCTCTCCCTGTTCCAGTGGGCAGCAGAGGTGGTATATCTCCACGGAATCCTAGCAGGACGACGACGTGGTGGTGGTGGTGGTGGAGAAGGATTTCTGTAGGGCTTCGCCTAAGCCCGAGCAGGAGGACGGTGGAGGAGAGAGGCGGCCAGGGTTCGGGGGTGCAAGGGTGCAAGAGGGGATGCGCCCTCTCCCCTTCCTTTATATAGAGGGGGCGGCCTAGGGCTGGCCCCCTTTCCCTCTAGGGTTTGGCACGCCAAGGGAGGGGGGGGGAGTTTACTTCCCCGCCAAGTATTCCCCTTTCTTTCTTGGTTTTCAAGTAAACCCTATAGAATCTTCTAGAACCTTCCGAAACATTCCGAAACCTTCTAGAAGCTCCATACGAATACTCCAGAATGTTTCCGAAACCCAGAAATTGATCTCCATTACATGAATCATATTCTCCGGACAGTTCCGGATCTCCTCGTGATGTCCCGAATCCAATTAGAGACTCCGAACAACATTCGGTCTCCAACGCATATTCCATATCTACCTAAAATAGCATCGAACCTTAAGTGTGTCATCCTACGGTCCACGAATATGTAGACATGATCGAGACACCTCTCCGATCAATTACCATCAGCGGGATCTGGAGATCCATAATGGCTCCCACATACTCAACGATGACTTCGTGAGCGATAGAACCATTAACATACGAAACCAATTCCCTTTGTCACACGATACTCTACTTATCCGAGGTTCGATCATCGGTATCTCCATACCTACTAGTTCAACCTCGTTACCGATAAGTACTTACTCGTTCCATGATAAGCCATCCCGTGTGACCTAGTGACATGCTTGCAAGCTAATTAGATGACATTCCACCAAGAGGGCCCAGAGCGTATCTATCCGTCATATGGATGGAAAAATCCCAGTCTTGATCCATGCGCTTCAACACATACTTTTAGAATACCTAATGCCACCTTTATAACCACCCAGTTACGAAGCGGCGTTGGATGTCATCAAAGCACTCATCTGGTGATGGTGATTAACATGATGTCATGTTTGAAGGATTAGGTTACTATGCATTTGAAATCTTGTAGCAAAACGAACTTAATGACTTGATCTTATGCTATGCTTACTATGGGTGTGTGTCCATCACATCATTCTCCTAATGACATGATCTTGTTATTCATAACATCCAATGTTCATGATCAGGAAACCATGATAATCTATTAATCAACAAGCTAGTTTAACAAGAGGCTTTACTAGGGACTCTTACTTGTTTGCAAATCACACAAGTATTAATGTTTCCGGTTAATACAATTATAGCATGGGATGTAAACTTTTATCATAAACATAAAGATATGATAATAACTACTTTATTATTGCCTCTCGGGCATATGTCCAACAGTCTCCCACTTGCACTAGAGTTAATAATCTAGTTTGAAAAACTTGTGCATTCAACACCAATGGATTTTTGGTGTTGTATATACACGATTGCTAGTGGTAAACATAATCCTCGGATATGACACTTTCAGGTCCGTGTGTATTTGTATGTCTTTGCGTCTCTACGCATCACTCATTCCCCAATGAGATGGCATTATATAAATTTGTTCTTTTTGGTGAGACCTTTAGTTCCTTGGGGTTAAATCATCTCGATACTATTGTCGTACAATATATCTTCATAGTATTAGCCTTCTATGAACCACGCCTAGTTTGAAAAAAAACTACTTGACACAAATGCCCTCTTTTGCTGCTACAATAGAAGTCATATACTTAGCCTTTTGTTGTAGTATCTGTCACAATGTCTTAAATTTGGAACTCATGCAAATCCGTTATGGAACTTCCTTTCCATTACATTGTGCACCCATAGTTTAAATTGAGACAAACTTAATCTGTATTTCGTGACAAAACTAGTATCAATGTAACACTTTACAATGAACTATCCATCTATTTGTCACCTCTACATAACATATTCTTAGTTCTTCAAATATCATAAGAATATCCTCACTATCGTCCAATGAACATCTTATGAGTCATTCTGGTATATGCTCATAACATTTAGAGCATAGGACATATCTAGATGTGTTCATCTCACAGAATGATTGATTCAAAATATTCTTGTGATTTTACTCACCAAGTGTCAAAACACTTGAATCTTGATCCAGTCCTTTCCGTGCATCAAGAACCTTTCTTGTTGTTTCCATATTGAACTCATTCAATATCTCATCTATGTACTTCTGGTACAACCATATTAGTGCCTAATATTTGGGTTATGCGTAAGTCTTTCATCAAAATCAGATTTTAATGAAATTCTTAACCTGTGTCAATAAAAGATACATCATCTCCAATCAACAATATGTCTTTCACATAATGTATTAGAAATATGTCTCAGCGCTCCCACTTAATTTCTTGCAAATGCAAGCATCTTCATCGTCTCTGATGAAATTAAACTCCTTTAACAGTTTCATCACGGTGAAGATTCCAACTCCGCGATGCTTACTTCAACCATTGAAGTTTGCATATCCTTTTAGCATCCTTTGAATTTAATAAAAACCCTTTGGATCATGTCATGTACATGTCCTAGGTAACCATTCTATTAGAAGAACTTGTTTTGTTTGTTCAACTACCATATACCAAAATATATGTAGTGGTTGCTACATTAATCCGTCCAGACTAAATATCGCTATGAAAGATCAAATCTTATCATAGTCAATTCCTTGAACATTGTCGTAAACTCTTTCCCAACATGTCGACAATTTCATAGATGTCAAACATCCATGTCTATTTCTTTATAGATCCAAACATGACCGGTGGGTTTTACACCTTTCTAGAGGGTCTCCCAAGTTCAAAAACTTGATTTCTCGTGTATGGAAATATCATGGATTTTGTGGCTTTAAGCCATTTGACGGAGTCAGGGCCCATCATCACCTTTTGCATGTAGTCAGTTCATCATTGTCAAACAACAATGATTTAATTCTCAAATCTTAGAATTTGATTATTTACCAACCTACTTGGTTCAATAAGAACTTAGATCTCCGTGACCAAAACTTTTGAGGCACGTGAGCTATGAGCATAGTGGCTGCCTCCGGGATATTTTCCGGTGCCGCGCAACTCAGCACACATAACTAAGGTTCAATAACCTTATCAAAGTTCTATTGTCCTCCCACTTAACTTTTCACAAAAAATTGTTCTCAAGAAACTCGACGTTCTAAGCGATAAACACTTTTGTCTTTGGTGTTATGGAGGAATACCCAACGGTTATTCGAAATAACCTACAAATACATGCTCATCCGACTTTGGTTGTAAACATTTTACTTATGCCTAGCATACCAAAATTTAAGGAAGGATAACCTTGGTTTTATCCCAAACCATGACTTATATGGTGTCATTTCAATGGATCACGATGGAGCTCTTTTCAGTGTAAAAGCGGTAGTCTCTAAAGCTTTAATCTTTAAAATATAATGACAGTTTTATAAATGATACCTTTGATCTTACCATGTTAAACAAGGTTTCATTACATATCTCAAACACTCCATACTCCTATGGTGTTTTGGGAAATGTAAATCCATGGAATGATTCCTCAAATCTTACGTGTTTGTAACTACCTCGGTGAATTACACTCTTAGTTGCATGCCTGGATGAACGAAAGTGGTTAAAATAGTACGGTGGGGCCTAGGGGCCACTCACAGGTAGACCTTTCGGCCGTCCTAACCACTTTCGGAACATCGGGACAAGAACGAGCGGCATAATCGGCAGGCGAAGGGATCAACTACATACACAAGTGAGTATGTATGCAAGCCACATACAACAGTCCTCAGAGCCATTCCATCTAAAAGAAATAGAAATATTGCAACGCCATACATCAAGATCCAAACATCCTAGATAGATATAATAGTTTCGGATAGCTCCTCATACATCAAACATGAGAGTATCAGGCGGAAGCAGAAAACAAGACCCGAGTACGGATAAGAAGCAAATCGGCATAAGATGCCACATAAATAAACACATCCCGCCCATAGATCTCACGGATCCCCGTTCCCGGAATCTCTACACCGAGTGATCGTTGCCAACATCATCCGTCTCCTCCACCCAGTATCCATCTTGCGAATATACCTGTTCATCTGAATCAAACAATTTATTGTGTGAGACCCTGGGGGTACTCAACAAGTCTTTATGCCTCTAAAGGGGACATATGCCTGGGGTGACGCAATTGCAGCAAAAGAGAATAACTAACAAGCCTAGATACTCGCTAACCATCCGCCTAACCAATGATAGACGGATGTCCGTGAATTAAGAACAACAGTTATAACAGTAAAATTAACAGATCCATCCTCCTCCTCGCTTACCAACGAGAAAGCGGACGAACAACCCCATCCGTTGGCAGTTTTATTAACCATTCCATGAGTATTGCACTATTTACTAGTCAAGTACTTAGTCAACTTAAAAGCGGTACTTTAGTTATACTTGTCTATGATCGAGAAACTGTGCTCCAAGTCGTCAATAACCGCGGACACGGCTTTCAGAAAGATTTACCCTGCAGGGGTGCACAAATAGCAACACACACTCGATCAACCTTGGAAAAACCAACTCAAAACCCAACGAGGCATTCACGACAAAGTGATCACAGGATTCAGAAATATTTCAGGGGGCCACCCCAATAAGCTACCCGCAACGAAGTTGGCCGGCTCTGAGACGGACCCAGGGTTTGCGACAATGGCTGTAAACGACTGGGAACCCAAAAATGTGACTGGGCTTGTCGATACCGCGAAAACATTCCGCATTCTTAAACAGTACAGGTGCGCCTCGCACTATCTTAAATAAAGTAGTAAAGATGGCATAAGTACAGGATAGTAATAAAGCCCCAAACTAATTGTGGCCCCAAGAAATAAGAATGAATCAAGCTCTAGCTTAGGGGGGTCCATAAGGCCTCCCGGATGTGGATAGTGCGAATAGTCAAGGAACAGGAATCAAGTACTCGGGGACCTACGGGACACAAGTGAGCATGAAGAACCAAATAGCAGATATTGCTCACCGGTGCCTCTTTCATTAGTTATCCCATTACTACTCAGGTTAAGTTGTTTAGGTACCTCGTTATCCATCAGACACTCACATACCCTACACATGCTTTTTCTACGACTCGCATGGCTCAACCAACTCCTGTAGTAATGGCTCATGGGATTGAGGAACAAGCTTCGGTGGGGTTTAAAAGTAAAGGCTATGCAGTACTTGGGATTCAATTTAATGCAATCACGACTCAATGATGCAAGAATAAGATAGAGGCAATAGGTACTATATGTATGCAAGCATGTGGTAGTGCTTGCCTGGCAGCTCAGTTGAAGCGAGAGATGGATCTGGGTAGAACTCCTGTGATTCCTGGTAATTCTCCTGCTGGGCGTCTATTCGAAGAAGAACCAAACAAACAAGGGCCAACATAAATAAAGTGCACAATCATATGAATAAAATGCGACAAGCAAACAAGCATGCCATGATGAATGATGCACAATTTACATGGCATTTAAAGTAGCATGGCAAGGGTGAGGTGTGGGTACAAGAATAATTCATTTTATTATTTATTCGGTCAAGTTTTATTGCGATAAACAGTTCTGATTTTTAATAATGACATGATGCATGCTTCAATTCAGAACATGGAATGCATAGATAGAATGGGCTCGTCGCGCTGATCGATTTAGACATATTATTTGTTGAATTTGGAGTTATAGAATTAAAATTGTTAATTTATTAAGAAAAGGCATTTTATTTTTAATTTTAATCATCTCGAAAATTTAAAGTGGTCAAACATTATTTTGAATAGCATATTTGAATTCCTCACATTTTTCTGATTCCAAAACATATATCATTTGTATTATTTGGATTTATAATTTAAAAGTTATTTAGAAACAGATTTGAATTTATATTTAAACATTTCTGAAAATGTTTTGTTTAAACAGAAATACACCCAGACTTTTTATACCTAGAGAAATCTAACCCAAGTCACTGACGGGTGGGCCGCGGCTGACTGGGCGAAAACAGCGCGCATGAACTTTTTGCACCGCGAGCTGAGCTAGCCCATGCGACTGACAGATGGGGCCAACAGCCTGGCGGGTCCACTACGCGCGCGGCCAGCCGGTGGGCGACACGTGGCGAATCCGGGGACTGCGGTTTGCGGAAAAACAAAAGCCGGGTGCCTAAACGTAAAACTGCCACGGCAGATGACAGGCGGGCCCAGACTGGACTGCAGGTTGATGCAAAAGAGTGTGAGGGGGGGGGTATGTGCAAAGCTGCCAACGAGCACTGTGGATCTTCCCTGCGTCTCTGTCGAAACTGGCAGAGAACGCGAGCGGCACGGTGGGGGCTCGAACCCGCGACGCAGTGCGTGCGCGCAGGCGGCGGTGACCACTGGGCTAGGCAGGGTTTGTTGGAGGAGAAGGGGGACGCGGCTAGGTAAGTTAGCGCGGCGCGCAGCAGGCCGATGCACATGCGCGTGCATGCACTGAGAGCGTTTGGCTCGTGGATCGGTGCATACAGGAAGAGCAAGACGATGAGAGGGTGTCAGGGAGGATCGCGGGCTCACCGCGGGGCTGCTAGTGGAGGCGGATCGGGCTGGGCGACAGTGGATCGAAGGCGATGCAGACGCCCCCGCGGCTAGGGTTTCGGTCGGCCTCGACGAAGTTCGGTGGGGCTGGTCCTTCTCCTCCTCGTCTACGGGTACAGGGGCGATGCGGAAGGTCGCCTCGGTCTTCCCCAACAGTCCAACAACCACGCCGCCGGCTATGACGTCGAGGAGAAGGGGGAGGCCGACGGTGGATGGCAACGGAGGAGAGAGGGGTAGCAGCAGGTGGTGGAAGGAGAAGGGCGAGGCCCTGGGGATCTGGGGAGGCAGAGGAGGCGTGGGGAAAGAGATAAAGGCGAGAGGGAGAGGGGAGGTGCCGTGGGGGAGCGGGGTAGAGAGAAAGGTGGCCTTGGTCACCTTTTCCTCCCTCTCCTTCACGTGCTCGGCGTGGCCGATCAGGGCAGGGGGAGGGGCATGGTGTGGCTGCAGGTGGGCCAGAGAGAGGAGAGGCTCTGGTGTGGGGCTGGCCGGCAGAGAGAAAGAGAGAGGGTAGGGAGAGGCTCGGGTTTAGCTAGGTCAGCCTCGGTTAGGGTTTAGGAGGGGCTCGAGTTAGGGTGGTGTTAGGTTAGAGAGGGGTAGCTAGGGCCAGGTTGGCAGACAGAGAGAAATAATGAGAGAGAGGAAGGGAGCTAGGAGTGCTCGGCATGGAGAGAGGTGAGTTAGGGTTAGGGTTTAGAGAGAGGATTAGAGAGAGGGGGTAGGGGTAGGATCTTAGGATTTTTGGGGCTTTCTCATGATCATGGCAAGCTCAATCAAGTAAAGATGTGGCCAAGAGGGGATGTGTGCCTAGGGTTTTGGTTGAAGCATTGTCATGTGCATGGGAACATACTCAAAAGAGGGGTGGTGAGGGTGGAAGGGAAAAAAGAACAAGGTGGTGAGGCTTGTGGTGCACACATGGTGGTGGTAGAAGAGAGATAAAGGTGGAGCTCAACAAAAGATTAAGAATCACTTGAGATGAAAACAAAAGACAAGATCCACTTTAAAAACAAGGACAAAACCCAAAGGAGAAGAGGTGGTGGATATTTGCATGGCCCATGCAAAAGCATTCATTGCCATGTTTTAATCTTGTGAAAACAAAATAATAAACATGGCACTTATACATATGCATTCCAAAATATGAAGTAAGGCCAAGCTAAAGGAAAAATATAATTGGATTCATCCCAACCCACATGAGCTAGATTCAATGCCAAAAGAAAGTAAAAGCTCATGGGTACATAGGATGGTGGAATTATAAGGTGGTGACAAAGAAAGGTGATGGAGTTGAATAAAAGACATGCCCCCAACTCAACTTGGGCATCAAGCATTCATCAAGAACCAAATACAATATAGCAAGAGCCAAATACAATTACCAATGCATATGAGAGAAGAACCAATAGAAAGGGTTTTATATGATGCTCAAATGCAAGGTGGCATGATGACATGAGCATGATATAATTATGATGCACAATTGTATGTAGGAAGTAGCCATTATACTACTAGACCATGTATCATTACATATGTTAGACAAATGGGATGCTACAACTCTCCCCCACTAAACAGGAATCTCGCCCCGAGATTCTAGGAAGAAGAAGAAGACACGAAGAGGGTAGAATACTTGGCACGGAGCTCATCCTCGCGTTCCCAAGTGGCTTCATCAACGGAATGGTGCGACCACTGCACCTTGCAGAACTTGATGGACTTGTTGCGAGTCCTTCTTTCTGCGACTTCAAGGATTTTTGTGGGGTGTTCTTGATAAGACAGATCTTCTTGGAGATTGATGAGCTCATGGTCCACGGTCCTGCCGGGATCCTTGAAGCACTTCTTGAGTTGAGATATATGGAAAACATCATGAACCTTGAGTTTTTCAGGGAGCTCAAGAGCATAAGCAACTTCTCCTCTTCTTCCATGAACTTTGAAAGGACCGATGTATCTAGGAGCCCGCTTTCCTTTGATACCAAACCGGTGCGTGCCTCTCATGGGAGTGACACGAAGGTAAACGAGATCACCAGGGACATACTCCATGTCCGTGTGCTTTCTGTCATAGTTGCTCTTCTGGCGACTTTGAGCAACCTTCAGGTTTTCAAGAATGATGTGAACCTTCTCTTCCGCTTGAGTTACAATGTCGGGGCCAAACAATGTTCTTTCACCTACGCCCGACCAACCAATCGGAGTTCTGCATTTGCGGCCATAGAGAACCTCAAATGGTGCCATCTTTAGACTCTTCTGGAAGCTGTTGTTGTAAGAGCATTCAGCATACGGAAGGCATTCTTCCCACTTCATGCCGAAAGAGATGACGCAAGCACGGAGCATATCTTCCAGAATCTGATTGATCCTTTCAACTTGTCCTTGCGACTGAGGGTGGTAAGCTGTGTTGAAGTTCAACTTTGTTCCCAAAGCATTTTGGAAACTTCCCCAGAACTTGGAAGTGAAGATGCTTCCACGGTCTGAACTGATCTCAAGAGGAACCCCATACAGAGAGACAATTCTGTTGATATAGAGCTCAGCCAACCGAATTGCAGAAATTGTTTCCTTGACGGGAAAGAAGTGAGCCACTTTAGAAAGCCTGTCGATGACAACAAAGATTGCATTGTTGCCCTTCTGCGACCTTGGAAAACTAGTTATGAAGTCCATCTCAACTTTCTCCCATTTCCATTCCAGAGGCTTCAATGGCTGTAGAAGACCGGAAGGTTTCTGATGGACAGCTTTAACTCTGCGGCAGACATCACACTCCGAGACATACTTGGCACAATATCGTTTCAACCCAGGCCACCAATATTGTGTTTTCAAGTCCATGTACATCTTAGTGCTGCCAGGGTGGATGGAAAGAACAGAATCATGCGCCTCCTTAAGAACTTGCTCTGTTAAACCGTGGTAGTTCGGAACAAACATCCGGTGTTCAAAGAAAAGAGTGCCTTGGTCGTCGACGTGGAAGGACTCATACTTCGGAAGCTGAATATTGGAGATGATCTTTTTAGTGTAAGGATCGCCAAGTTGAATGGAGCGAACTTTTTCTTCCAAGAGCGGTGCTGCTAGAAGGTTCAGGAGATACCCTTGATCCACAATTTCAAGGTCGAGCTTGCGGAATTCCTCACACAAGAGAGACTGTTGTTCTTCCACCATGAGGTTGTTGACATAAGCTTTTCGGCTGAGAGCATCGGCCATGACATTAGCTTTGCCCGGAGTGTAGTTGATGGTCAAATCGAAATCATTAATTGCTTCAATCCACCTCCTCTGACAAAGGTTGAGATCAGGCTGTGTGAAGATATACTTCAGACTCTTGTGATCAGAAAAGATCTCACAACGGTTGCCTAGCAAGTAATGCCTCCATACTTTCAAAGCAAAGACAACTGTTGCGAGTTCGAGGTCATGTGTAGGATAGTTGATCTCATGCGTCTTCAACTGTCGAGAGGCATAAGCAACAACTTGTTTTTCTTGCATAAGGACCACACCCAATCCTTGCAATGAGGCGTCACAGAATATCTGGAAAGGCTTTGATGTATCTGGAGGAATCAAGACTGGTGTGGAAGTTAGCTTCTCTTTGAGTGTTTCAAAGCTTGCTTGACATGCAGGAGTCCAAAGGTATTTCTTGCCTTTCTTGAGGAGATCGGTAAGAGGCTTCGCAATCTTCGAGAAGTTCTGAACGAAGCGACGGCAGTAACTAGCCAAACCAAGGAAACTCCGGACTTCTTTCACATTTATGGGTGGAAGCCAGTCAACAATTGTCTTAATAGTTTCTGGGTTGACGGCAATGCCCTTGGCAGAGATGACGTGACCAAGGTAGGTGACTTGAGGCAGCCAGGACTCACACTTGGAGAACTTTGCATACAGGCGGTTCTCACGAAGCTTGTTTAGGACACACCGAAGGTGTTCTTCATGTTCTTCCTTTGACTTAGAATAGACTAGGATGTCATCCAGATAGACCACAACGAACTTATCAAGATACTCCATGAAAACCGAGTTCATAAGCCTCGAGAAGGTGGCAGGTGCATTGGTGAGACCGAAGGACATGACCATGTACTCATACAGGCCATAGCGGGTGGTGAAAGCTGTTTTAGGAATATCTTCCTTGCGAATCTTGATCTGATGGTATCCACTTCTCAAGTCAAGCTTAGAGAAAACCACAGCTCCAGCTAGTTGATCGAAGAGATCATTAATCCGCGGAAGGGGATATTTATTCTTGATGGTTTTAGCATTGAGAGCCTGATAGTCAACACAAAGTCTATCAGTCTTGTCTCGCTTCTTCACAAAGATGGTTGGGCTACCCCAAGAAGAAGTACTGTGCTGAATGAAACCCAACTTCTCTTGTTCATCAAGCTGATGCTTGAGTTCAGCCAATTCAGCAGGACCCATTTTGTAAGGCCGCTTGGAGATAGGAGCGGTACCAGGTTCATGTTCAATCACAAACTCAACCTCACGATCCGGAGGCATACCTGGCAACTCTTCAGGAAAGACATCTGGGAACTCACAGACCACTGGAACACTCTGAATAGCTTCCATAGCATCATCATTCAGAGCCGCCAAAGAGAAAAGCTGAATTGTAGGAGTCAGACTTGGAGAATAGACTATGTGGCCTTCAGGAATTTTCAGAGAGACCGAATGTTCAGCACAATCAATCACAGCTTTATTTGTAGCTAGCCACTCCATGCCTAAAATGACATCAATATCTGAGCTGCCCAGAATAATCAAAGAGGCCGCCCAATTTGAACCTGATTATCATAACTGATCTTGGAAGTTAACATCCTTGCCCCAGGAGAAAGGACCATTAGCTTTTTAGGTAACGAATAAGAAGGCAACCCATTCTCTTGAGCAAACTTAAAGGACACAAATGAATGTGATGCTCCAGAATCAAATAAAACTCGTGCATGTACTGAGTTTACAGGAAGCGTACCCAACACAACTCCAGGTGTATGCTCAGCTTGAGCGATGTTGACACAGTTGGCACGAGCAACCGTAGACCCGGGCTTGGTGTTGATGTTGAGATCCCGCGGTGGAGGTGCACGAACCATTGAAGAACTTGCCGCAGGTCTTGGAGGTGGTGGAGGAATAGCTTTGTTGTTCATAGGACAATTCCAGTGCTGATGCCCAGTGTTTCCACAAGTGTAGCAAGCACCAGGTGGACGTGGAGCAGCGTAGCCAGGGACTCCGCCAGGCGCTCCGGGGTAGTTGTGGTTGTAGCCCCTAGGATCCGCGGTGAAGGAGTTTGGTGGCCTTGCCGCGTAGCTTGACGGTCTTGGTGGAGTCGGGAGCGACGATGGGGTGTTAGGAACCCACACGCGGCGCTTAGAAGGAGCTGTCATAGCTGAAGAGCTTGCTGCATCGCAGCTGTGTTTCTTTGACTCCTCCAACACTTGCCTACTTGCTTCTTCCTGCAGAGCTATATGTTGAAGTTCCAGAAAAGACCCCGGCCTTGCATGAGTGATTGCATATTTGATTGATGCATTGAGCCCTTGCCTAAACCTCTTTTGCTTCTTCTTGTCATCAGAGATCTTATCGCCACCATACCGAGAAAGGTTCATGAAGTTTCTGATATAGGTATTGACATTGTCATTGCCCTGCTTGAGGTTGAGAAACACTTCCTTTATCCTTTCCATGACAATTTCTGACAGATATTGCTCTTTGAAAGCCGCAGTGAATTGCTCCCAAGTAGGCTGAAAACCAGAGTGGTCTGCCTTGAGGTAATTTTGCCACCATAGAGCTGCATCTCCCTTCAGAAGGTGCGTGGCACATTTTACCCATTCTTGCTCAGGAACATCCGCAGTCAGCAGCAACCTTGACATTTCCCGCAGCCAATCATCAGCATCAAGTGGCTGATTAGACACCTCAAATTGGCATGGGTTGAACTTCAGAAAACTCTTGATGTCTCCTCGCTTGGGAGGTGGAGGTAGTGGAACAAACTCATTCCTCCTGACACTTTCTTCGAAGCGCTGCTGGTTCTGCTGCATTGTTCCCAAGGCATTAGCAATACTTGCCAACGCAGCCCCTAGTTCAGGTGGTATGTCCTCCTCAGAACGGCGTGGTGGTGCCATCCTGTGATTGATATAAAACACAAGTCAGTACTATAATGGAGAATAATAATAATCCAAAATAGTACCAAAATGGAATTAACCAAGATTAAAGGATACAATTTCACTAAGATGATATGAAAATATCAACAAAGTTCAAAGCACCTAGACAATATTAAGGATAACGCACACGACTGAACAAGGAGTGTGGTACACAAGCTAACAAAGAAAAATTTTCCGCAAATTTCGGCATTAAAATACCACTATATGCACAAAACCACTTAACGAATCAAGATTACTAACTCTACTGATTCAATATACAAGAGCGAATGATAAAAGTAGTGGTATGGTCGCGACTCCATCCCGCACTCAAATCATTACTCCGCACATGAATCAGTAAAACACATATCCCAATACCTTTTTCTTAAGATGAACCTAAAGGTTAGTAACTACGGAAACGAACACCCCAAACAACATAGCGTCGGATAACAAAGAGTAAGACAGATCACACCGGTATACAACGAATCAGATAGATCGCGTCGGTTTACAAAGGCCTGTCGGTATGGAATGTACCAACAGTTGATAACGAAATGACAGATAGAGAAACATTTGGATGAAACAGATAGACAAGGAATTCACACACACACACCCTATGGTACTACGGAACCCAGAACACGTGAATCCTAGTTTGAATTTTTAGAAGAGGATTGAAAACTTTACACTTCCTTACCAGAAAAGGGTGGGTGGGTGGGTAAGAAGAAAAATGGAAGCAGTCCTACTCTCACATTTATTTTTCCCTAGTATACATAAGTACCAAAATATTTGCTAGACTGACAACGACCATTTGGCTGAGACCCTGAAGGGCAGGATGGCTCTGGTACAAATTGTAACTAACTCGGTGAATTACGCTATTAGTTGCATGCCTGGATGAACGAAAGTGGTTAAAATAGTACGGTGGGGCCTAGGGGCCACTCACAGGTAGACCTTTCGGCTGTCCTAACCACTTTCGGAACATCGGGACAAGAACGAGCGGCGTAATCGGCAGGCGAAGGGATCAACTACATACACAAGTGAGTATGTATGCAAGCCACATACAACAGTCCTCAGAGCCATTCCATCTAAAAGAAATAGAAATATTGCAACGCCATACGGCAAGATCCAAACATCCTAGATAGATATAATAGTTTCGGATAGCTCCTCATACATCAAACATCAGAGTATCAGGCGGAAGCGGAAAACAAGATCCGAGTACGGATAAGAAGCAAATCGGCATAAGATGCCACATAAATAAACACATCCCGCCCACAGATCTCACGGATCCCCATTCTCGGAATCTCTACACCGAGTGATCGCTGCCAACATCATCAGTATCCTCCACCCAGTATCCATCTTGCGAATATACCAGTTCATTTGAATCAAACAATTTATCGTGTGAGACCCTAGGGGTACTCAACAAGTCTTTATGCCTCTAAAGGGGACATATGCCTGGGGTGACGCAATTGCAGCAAAAGAGAATAACTAACAAGCCTATAGATACTCGCTAACCATCCGCCTAACCAATGATAGACCGATGTCCGTGAATTAAGAACAACAGTTATAACAGTATAATTAACAGATCCATCCTCCTTCTCGCTTACCAACGAGAAAGCGGACGAACAACCCCATCCGTTGGCAGTTTTATTAACCATTCCATGAGTATTGCACTATTTACTAGTCAAGTACTTAGTCAACTTAAAAGCGGTACTTTAGTTATACTTGTCTATGATCGAGAAACTGTGCTCCAAGTCGTCAATAACCGCGGACACGGCTTTCAGAAAGATTTACCCTGCAGGGGTGCACAAATAGCAACACACACTCGATCAACCTTGGAAAAACCAACTCAAAACCCAACGAGGCATTCACGACAAAGTGATCACAGGATTCAGAAATATTTCAGGGGGCCACCCCAATAAGCTACCCGCAACGAAGTTGGCCGGCTCTGAGACGGACCCAGGGTTTGCGACAATGGCTGTAAACGACTAGGAACCCAAAAATGTGACTGGGCTTGTCGATACCGCGAAAACATTCCGCATTCTTAAACAGTACAGGTGCGCCTCGCACTATCTTAAATAAAGTAGTAAAGATGGCATAAGTACAGGATAGTAATAAAGCCCCAAACTAATTGTGGCCCCAAGAAATAAGAATGAATCAAGCTCTAGCTTAGGGGGGTCCATAAGGCCTCCCGGATGTGGATAGTGCGAATAGTCAAGGAACAGGAATCAAGTACTCGGGGTCCTACGGGACACAAGTGAGCATGAAGAACCAAATAGCAGATATTGCTCACCGGTGCCTCTTTCATTAGTTATCCCATTACTACTCAGGTTAAGTTGTTTAGGTACCTCGTTATCCATCAGACACTCACATACCCTACACATGCTTTTTCTACGACTCGCATGGCTCAAACAACTCCTGTAGTAATGGCTCATGGGATTGAGGAACAAGCTTCGGTGGGGTTTAAAAGTAAAGGCTATGCAGTACTTGGGATTCAATTTAATGCAATCGCGACTCAATGATGCAAGAATAAGATAGAGGCAATAGGTACTATATGTATGCAAGAATGTGGTAGTGCTTTCTTGGCAGCTTAGTTGAAGCGAGAGATGGATCTGGGTAGAACTCCTGTGATTCCTGGTAATTCTCCTGCTGGGCGTCTATTCGAAGAAGAACCAAACAAACAAGGGCCAACATAAATAAAGTGCACAATCATATGAATAAAATGCGACAAGCAAACAAGCATGCCATGATGAATGATGCACAATTTACATGGCATTTAAAGTAGCATGGCAAGGGTGAGGTGTGGGTACAAGAATAATTCATTTTATTATTTATTCGGTCATGTTTTATTGCGATAAACAGTTCTGATTTTTAATAATGACATGATGCATGCTTCAATTCAGAACATGGAATGCATAGATAGAACGGGCTCGTCGCGCTGATCGATTTAGACATATTATTTGTTGAATTTGGAGTTATAGAATTAAAGTTATTAATTTATTAAGAAAAGGCATTTTATTTGTAATTTTAATCATCTCGAAAATTTAAAGTGGTCAAACATTATTTTGAATAGCATATTTGAATTCCTCACATTTTTCTGATTCCAAAACATATATCATTTGTATTATTTGGATTTATAATTAAAAAGTTATTTAGAAACAGATTTGAATTTATATTTAAACATTTTTGAAAATGTTTTGTTTAAACAGAAATACACCCAGACTTTTTATACCTAGAGAAATCTAACCCAAGTCACTGACGGGTGGGCCGCGGCTGACTGGGCGAAAACAGCGCGCAGGAACTTTTTGCACCGCGAGCTGAGCTAGCCCATGCGACTGACAGATGGGGCCAATAGCCTCGCGGGTCCACTGCGCGCACGGCCAGCCGGTGGGCGACACGTGGCGGATCCGGGGACTGCGGTTTGTGGAAAAACAAAACCAGGGTGCCTAAACATAAAACTGCCACGGCAGATGACAGGCGTGCCTGGATTGGACTGCGGGTTGATGCAAAAGAGTGTGAGGGGGGGGGGGGTATGTGCAAAGCTACCAACGAGCATTGGGGATCTTCCCTGCGTCTCTGTCGAAACTGACAGAGAACGCGAGCGGCACGGTGGGGGCTCGGACCCACGATGCGGTGCGTGCGAGCAGGCGGCGGTGACCACTGGGCTAGGCGGGGTTTGTTGGAGGAGAAGGGGGACGTGGCTAGGTAAGTTAGCGCGGCGCGCAGCAGGCCGGTGCACATGCACGTGCATGCACTGAGAGCGTTCGGCTCGTGGATCCGTGCGTACAGGAACAGCAAGACGATGAGAGGGTGTTAGGAAGGATCGCGGGCTCACCGCGGGGCTGCTGGTGGTGGCGGATCGGGCTGGGCGGCAGTGGATCGAAGGCGATGCAGACGCCCCCGCGGCTAGGGTTTCGGTCGGCCTCGACGGAGTTTGGCGGGGCTGGTCCTTCTCCTCCTCGTCTGCGGGTACAGGGGCGATGCGGAAGGTCGCCTCAGTCATCCCCAACAGTCCAACAACCACGTCGCCGGCTATGACGTCCAGGAGAAGGAGGAGGCCGACGGTGGACGGCAACGGAGGAGAGAGGGGTAGCAGCAGGTGGTGGAAGGAGAAGGGCGAGGCCCTGGGGATCTGGGGAGGCAGAGGAGGCGTAGGGAAAGAGATAAAGGCGAGAGGGAGAGGGGAGGTGCCGTGGGGAAGCAGGGTAGAGAAAAAGGTGGCCTCGGTCACCTTTTCCTCCCTCTCTTTCACGTGCTCGGCGTGGCCGATCAGGGCAGGGGCAGGGGCATGGTGTGGCTGCAGGTGGGCCAGAGAGAGGAGAGGCTCGGGTGTGGGACTGGCCGGCAGAGAGAAAGAGAGAGGCTAGGGAGAGGCTCGGGTTTAGCTAGGTCAGGCTCGGTTACGGTTTAGGAGGGGCTCGAGTTAGGGTGGTGTTAGTTAGAGAGGGGTAGCTAGGGCCAGGTTGGCAGAGAGAGAAAGAATGAGAGAGGGAGGGAGCTAGGAGTGCTCGGCATGGAGAGAGGTGAGTTAGGGTTAGGGTTTAGGGAGAGGATTAGAGATAGGGGGTAGGGTAGGATCTTAGGATTTTTGGGGCTTTCTCATGATCATGGCAAGCTCAAGCAAGTAAAGATGTGGCCAAGAGGGGATGTGTGCCTAGGGTTTTGGTTGAAGCATTGTCATGTGCATGGGAACATACTCAAAAGAGGGGTGGTGAGAGTGGAGGAGAGAAAAGAACAAGGTGGTGAGGCTTGTGGTGCACACATGGTGGTGGTAGAAGAGAGATAAAGGTGGAGCTCAACAAAAGATTAAGAATCACTTGAGATGAAAACAAAAGACAAGAGCCACTTTAAAAACAAGGACAAAACCCAAAGGAGAAGAGGTGGTGGAGATTTGCATGGCCCATGCAAAAGCATTCATTGCCATGTTTTAATCTTGTGAAAACAAAATAATAAACATGGCACTTATACATATGCATTCCAAAATATGGAGTAAGGCCAAGCTAAAGGAAAAATATAATTGGATTCATCCCAACCCACATGAGCTAGATTCAATGCCAAAAGAAAGTAAAAGCTCATGGGTACATAGGATGGTGGAATTATAAGGTGGTGACAAAGAAAGGTGATGGAGTTGAATAAAAGACATGCCCCCAACTCAACTTGGGCATCAAGCATTCATCAAGAACCAAATACAATATAGCAAGAGCCAAATACAATTACCAATGCATATGAGAGAAGAACCAATGGAAAGGGTTTTATATGATGCTCAAATACAAGGTGGCATGATGACATGAGCATGATATAATTATGATGCACAATTGTATGTAGGAAGTAGCCATTATATTACTAGACCATGTAGCATTACATATGTTAGACAAATGGGATGCTACAGTGTTTTGCTAAACTTGTAACTCAAAATATCTTTCTTTATGATCCAATCATAAACTCTTTATTTTCTTGTTAAAATGATTTTCTACTTCATCTTGAAATTCTTTGAACATTAAACATATGAAATTGAAATCCATCGCTCACGACTACACATAATGGACTACATACATCAATATGTACATATTCCAATAAGTTAGTCGTTCGTTCTTCTTTGGCCTATGAACGGAGTTTTAATTATCTCCAGGAAAGTATCACAAACATCATTTGATCAAAATCAAAGACTCCAAAAATCCATCAACATAGAGTTTCTTCATGTTTCCTTTCCAATATAATTTAAACGGCGATGTCACTTCATAAGTGATCTTTCAATCATTTGTCTTGCGACATTTTTAGCATTAATTTTATGGGCGTGATTTCTCCAACCAGACTTGTATATCATCCATCTATTATGGAATACGGTAATTATTTGAAAAACCTTTTGTTCTCATAATACCTGATCAAATAACAATTATTAAAACAAATCTTTGAAGGCAAGCTTTGATGTCAACGAGAAACATAACAACACTTTATTTGTTTTCGATGAACGTCATCACATATTCTCTTGCTAGTTACTTAGGCCATTGCAATTCATGAATTGTGTTCTTCTATATGACACTTCATATCGACAAATTCGGTATCTAATATCCAAAAACCACATTGTTTAACAAGCAAAGAATACAACCATAACATGTATATCATCTATATACTTAAGCTGGACAATACCAGTCTTTTATTTTCTACCAAGTATTTCTAAAATTCTCTTTCAGCATTCCCTTTTCCTTTTAAAAGAATCTATCAACATCAAAAGTGGTGCCATACACATGACACACAATCCAAAGCGTGTATAGTCAAATACTAATACCTTTATACTTGCACTTTGATGTAGATCACCATTATCAAATATTTGGTGTTCTTTCAAAATCCATTCTTTAGTAATCTTTTAGTGTAGCAAACATTTTATCTACAACTTATATTCATCCTTATCATGAAAACTTTCATGATCAAGCTACTATAGCTTATAAAGGCAAATCGTGAGTATAATGTTATTTTCCAAAACCTTTTGGAAGATTAGGACGTCTAGCATCTCCAACCTTCGCAAATTCTCATCAAATATGAGAACATATACTCTATCATGTTGCAACCAAAAAATTGTTTTAAATATCACAATATCTTTCACACATGATGGTTTCTGAAACATTGCTTTCAGCTCTTAGATAAACTTGATATTAAAAACAATATTTTGAGTATCAATAATCATGAAGGCAAACATGATACATTAAATACTAACACTAGAATTGTTACTCTTGATTTAATACTGTTTATTAAACTTCACGGAGTAAACAAAGTTTGCTAAAAGTTTGCAATAGGACTTTTAAACTTTTGGTTGACACTCAAAACAATACGATACCAGTTCGTAAAGTATATCCAGAATTCTATAGTTCTACTATCTCAACTATAACTAAGCATAAGGTGGTGAACGGATGCCAATGACTACAAGAAATTTTGCAAATTCACTTTGGTTTAATTTATGATAAATTGTGTTCAAGTTAAATCATATTACCTTTTGAACTCCCACTCAAAACCAACACCCCTCGAGTTGTTTTGGTGATTACATGAACCAAATCCACTACACCAAGTCCGATCATCATGAGAGAAGATGTAGCTTCAAAGGCGAACATCCAACATGTTCATCATATCATTCATATGACTCATGCTTTACCTTTCGGTATTCCGTGTTCCGAGACCATGTATGTACAAGCTAGGCTCGTCAAGATTAACCTTAGTATCCACATGTGCAAATCTGGCTTGCACCCGTTGTATGCACATGTAGAGTCTATAACATCCGATCATCACGACATGCTTCGAAACGACGAGTCTTAGCAATGGTGCCTACTAAGGACGAACAGTTTATTACTTGATATTTTAATGAGAGGGATCATCTTATAATGATACCATCACGAACTAAGCAATACAAGATGCAAAAACGATTAACATCACATGCAATTCATAATATGTGACATGATATGGCCTTTCTTCTTGTACCTTTGATCTCCATCTCCAAAGCACGGACATGATATCCATCATCACCAGCGTGGCATCAAGGTCAGTGGCGCCGCTTCATGGTTGTCCATCACTTAACAACAACTATTACAACTACTTGGAATAAAGCTATTATATGATAAATAGACACGCAAGTCTTAACAAAAATTAAAAACAACCATTAGGCTCCTGCCGGTTGCCATATTACAATAAGGATCATTGCATACATCAAATGTATTCACAATCACATCGTGGCCATATCACATCACATGCCCCTATAAAAACAAGTTAGACGCCTCTAATTTTCTTTGCATGTTTTACGTGGCTTGGGACTTTCGTATAAGAACCGATCTTACCTACGAACAAGAACCACAACACTGATACAAGTGTTGTCAGATGCTAATTGTAAATTTAATCTTAACTATGGTGGGAGAGACAGACACCCGCAAGGCCACTTGTGTAATGCAAGTTGCACGTCAAGCGTGGAGAAAGTCTCATGTGCGAGGACATGTAAGGTTAGCCCAAGCTTCTTCATCCCACCATCCCGTAAGATGCAAAGTACACGTGAAGACAACAACAACAAAAGCATCAACACCCACAAAACCATTGTGTTCTACTCGTGCACCATATATACGCATAGACATGGCTCTCATACCACTAACGGGTTCGTAGCAGGGAAAACAAAAAATTTCAACCGCAAGAACAAACAAAACCAAGATCTAATCTAGGAAAAAGCCAAGATCTAATCTATTAGATCAGTGCAACGAGATAGATCTGTACTAACCCTTGTAGATCCGAAAGCCTTGTGCGAGATCGGATCTCGTGGTTGATGTAGACGATCACTTGCCGATCTCAAGATCGAGTAGACGATCCTTCCGGCGCCGCGTTCCGGCAGCGCTTCCATAGTCGGTCACACGTGCGGAGTCTATGTAGGCCTTCCTCTCCCTGTTCCAGTGGGAAGCAGAGTGGTAGATCTCCACGGAATCCCAGCAGCACGACGACGTGGTGGTGGTGGAGAAGGATTTCTGCAAGGCTTTGCCTAAGCCAGAGCAGGAGGACAGTGGAGGAGAGAGGCGACCAGGGTTTGGGGTGGAAGGGTGCAAGGGGAGAGGCGCCCCCTCCCCTCCTTTATATAGAGGGGAGGTGAAAGAACATTTGATGTTTTCCTATGTTTTGCGTGTTAGATAACAATACTATGGAGACTTTTCATGTGTGCTAAGTGTGTAGGAAGTTTTGAGGGGGGCCGGATAATCCGCCCCACCAAGGGCCGGATAATCCGGCCTACCTCATCTCTCAAGGAAGCCAAGGCGCGTCGCTTGGTACCCAGTCGGATTTTCTCCCGGAAAATCTGAACTGGGGCAGTTTTTCCTCCCCAGGCCGGATAATCCGGGTGTCGCATGGGCCGGATAATCCGGCCCCCAGTTTTCGAGCAAAAGGATCCAAGGCGCATCGCTCGGTATCCGGTCAGATTTTCTACCGGAAAATCCGAACTGGGGCGGTTTTTCTTTCCCAAGTCAGATAATCCGGCCTTCGCATAGGGTCGGATAATCCGGCCCCCAGAAGTTGATCAAGGGCAAGCTCGGCGCGTCGTTCTGTCAGGGGGCGGATTATCTGCCGGATATTCTGAATCTGGGGCGGTGTTTCCCTAGACCGGATAATCCGGCCCTCACTTGGGCCGGATAATCCGGCCCCCAAAGGTTGCAACAGCTGGTTTCTAAAGGGGGGGGGGGTATAAATATCCCTTCTTCCCCAACGTTCAGACCACTTGATTCATTCGAATTTGACCAGACCTTATGCAAGAGCTCTAAATCTGGATCTCCCACTTCAACCACCCGAAGGTCTTGATCTTTGGTGGAATTGAAGGAGGAGAAGTTCATCATCATCAAGAATCAAGCGCTTCAACTCCTCTCCATTCAATTGGAGAAATCCTTGATCTAGTATTCTTGTCAATACCTAGATCTTGTTTATTGTATTTGATAAGTTTGTTTTTGTGGCAGCTTGTTGCCATTTCGGGAGGCTCCAAGTTATTGTGGAGTTGTTGCCCCGCTAGTTGTGTAAAGGTGCCGGTGCCCGCCTCGAAGGGTACCTATAGTGGAAGGTGGATCAGGCCTATTGTGGCGAGATCCATCGGAGAACAGGGTGAGGCCTTTTGTGGCGTGGTGGTCTTAGTACCGCCCACCCCTCCAACGCAGACGTACGTCCCTTAACAAGGAAGGGACTGCGGTCAAACAAATCATGTGTCTCCGCGTGCTTCACTTCGGTTTACTCGTTCCTCTTCCACTCGCTCTTTACTCGCTAGTAGATAGGTTTGCATATAGGGAAATTCCACCCAATAGTCTATCTAGAGAATTTACCCTTTGTGCTAAGCCTAAAACTGAAAAAGAATTAAAAATTGGTGTAGCACCTATTCACCCCCCCTCTAGGTGCCCATACGATCCATTTCAATTGGTATCAAAGCCCCGGCTCTTAATTCGGGCTTAACCGCCTAAGAGTAGTATGGGTACCAAGGATGATGGAAATGAGGCTGTGCATAAGGTTACAATGGATGATCTCAAGTCGTTGGAAACAACCTTGTTGAAATCCTTTGGGGCCAAGATGGAGGAGATGAATCAAATGATTGCTCGCCTTGCATCATCCATAACTCCATCTCCATCCTCCTCTGAGGCTCCCACACCATCATCTAAGGAAAAGGGTAACACCGGATCCAAGGATGATGATGTGGAAGGTGAAAAACTAAATGGCTCCACCTCCAAAAGGGAAATGGTAAGGAGGAATATAGTGAGGTTCGCCACGTATATTCCCCCGACCCACCTATCCCTCATCCTCATGTAAACAATAGGGGTGATCCACCCAAGCTCATTGCATCTTCTTTTAACCAATGGCAATTCCTAATGAAATCTCATGTTTGCAGCTCCTCTATTGAATTGTGGAGGATTATTGAAAAAGGTCTTCATATTGGAGATCAAACCAATCTAATGAGAAGGGAAGTTGTGGATAGCCAGTTGAATGCCACCGCTCTCCACATGATACAGCTGGGTGTGGGTCCCAAGGACATGCCACACATTGAACATCTCAACACAGCTAAAGAGGCATGGGATGCTCTTACAGACCTTTTCATTGGAAACGAAAGCATGAGAAGAAACAGGTATGATGCCCTTAGTAATGAAGCTGAGGGATTCTACATGTTGGATGGTGAAAACCATGAGGACATGTATAGAAGACTCAAGGGCATCGCAACAACATTTCGGAAGCATGGGGCCACTCACATTGATGATGCATGGATAGAAAGAAAATATGTGAGGGCCTTAATGCCATTCGAGCCAACGGATTTGAAGAGCCTGCAAGGTAGACACAACTATCATCAAATGACATCCAATGAAGTCATGCAAGAAATGGCGTCATTCAAAGTGGCGGCAAAGAATGCTGAAGATGCCCGTGCTCGGGCCATTGGGATGCAAAAGGGTGTCAATGTGGCTCTCAAAGCCAATGTTGTTGAGCAAGAGGAAGATGAAGGAGTTTTTTAGGGGGTATCCATGGACTGCCCCGATGAGGTCAAACGTGCTCATGGTGAGTACATGGAATTCTATGCAAGGAACTTTTGGAAGGACCCTGCCAAAGCCAAGTTTGATCTTGAGCGCAAGAACGGGTCAAATGGAAGAAGAGAAAGTGGCCCAAGATTGAGAACTTGCTTCAACTATGGAGATAGAATCCACTTTGTTGCCGAGTGTCCTTATCAAAATAGAGAAGACAATGGTGGCAGGCTCATTCTTAAAGAGAAATCTAAAGCTCCTAAGAAGAAGCCGTTTATTAAGAAGAATGGCCCTTTCAAGAAGCATCCCAAGATTGTCCTTGTAGCTCAAGAGGAATACTCCTCCGCAAGTGAAGATGAAGAGGATGATGATAGTTCCCGCGAAGTGGCTGCTATAGCCACCACATCAACTCCCTCCTCTCTCTTCGACTCGCCGAACGAGAACACCATCAACAACAACGCCACTTGCCTAATGGCAAGAGGATCCGAGGTATCAACTTCTAGCTCTTCATTTCCTAAGACTAACATTATTTTGGATATGGATGATCATGACAGTCTTGTAATGAAATAAGAAGTTATTTTCCTTGGATACTTTTTTCACTAACCTACAAGGTGAGCACAAACTCCATTTTGATGCTCTTACGGGTCAACTTGCTCAAGCCGAAGATCTCCTTGAAGAAAAGGGCAGAATTGAAAGAGAAGATGCCTTGGAGATAGCTTCTTTGAAGAATGCCTTGGAAGAGGAAGTGGAAGCTCAAGTTTCTTTGGAAGAAAGTCTCGAATCCCTTGAAGAGTCACAAGAAGAAGCTGTAGCTCAGCTCATTAAAGAACGTGATCATGCTCTTGCCAAGGTAAAGAAACTAAAGAAAGAAAAGATTGATTTTGGGGCTGTTCATGCTAGACTTTTGGAGAAGTTTGATAATCTTGAAAGTGCTCACAAGGCATTGAAGAGTGATCATTCTACTCTAAATGAGTCTCATGACCAGCTCCAAACTTAATTGAAACGGTATGATGTGCCAAGTACCTCCTCTTCATCCTTTGGAAAAGAAGATCTTGCAAGAAGTTCTCAACACAAAGGTAAAGGGGTTATTGATGAGATACTGAGAAGGCAAAGGACAAACAATAGTAAAGAAGTTCTTGGTTACATACCCAAGACAAAGAGCAAGAAAAACAACAAGAAGAAGAAGAACAAGACTTCTCAATCAAAGACTAGCAACATTACCAATAACAAGACTAATCATGATGGTTTTGCAGGGATCAACAATCCTAACTTTGAACTATATTGTGATTGTTATGGTGATGTTTATGCTAGTTATGTAGGGCCTTATGATTGTTACATTCCTTGGTCTATTTGGGTTCCCAAGACCCTTGTTACTAACATGAGAGGACCCATTGAAAAATGGGTACCTAAAACCAAGAAGTAATTTTCTTGCAGGGCTATGCTTCTGGTGGTTCTAAATGGGTACTCGATAGCGGTTGTACGAGTCATATGACCGGAAGCAAGGAGATCATCACGGAGATGCGGCCAAACCTATATCACATTACCGTTTCCTATGGTGACAAGTCAAAATATGAGGTATTGGGTCTCGGCAAAGTTGTGGTGGCTCACGATATCTCTCTCGTGGATGTCATGCTTGTTGAGACCCTCGGGTATAACTTACTTTCAGTTCGTGCCCTTGGTAAGATGGGCTTTGTAGTTTACATTGATGCTGATTTAGTGGTACTCTTGTAGAGCAAGTCTCTAAAATTCGCTTTCGTGGGATATGTCAAAACGACCTGTATGTGGTGGACTTTTCAGGGAAAACCACTACAGGCCCGATGTGTCTTTTCGGAAAGGCTGACGCGGGTTGGCTATGGCATCACCGACTAGCCCACGTCAATATGAGAACTTTGCAAAGTCTCCACAAGGGTGGCCACATTCTTGGACTAAAAGAAAATGTCTCTTTTGCCAAAGATCGTGTTTGCAGGGCGTGTGTTGAAGGGAAAATGCATGATTCACCTCATCGAAGGAAAACCATTATCTCTTCAAAAAGGATTTTGGAGCTCCTTCATGTGGACCTCTTCGGACCTCCATCACATGCAAGCCTCGGTGGGAAGAAGTATTGTCTAGTGATTGTTGATTATTACTCAAGATACACTTGGGTTTATTTCTTCAAGTTGAAGAGTGAAACTCAACAAACAATCATCGACTTCACCAACGAGGTTCAACGTCAACACAACGTCCCCATTCTGGCTATAAGGAGTGATAACGGTTCGGAGTTCAAGAACTACACCTTAAATGAGTTCCTAAGTGAAGAGGGGATAAGACATCAATATTCCGCTGCGTACACCCCTCAACAAAATGGTGTAGCCGAGAGGAAGAATCGAACTCTAATGGACATGGCAAGATCAATGTTAGCCGAATTTAAATCTCCATATAACTTCTGGGCTGAAGCAATATCTACTGCTTGTCATTCATCCAACCGCTTATACCTCCGCAAGATCTTCGACAAGACTCCGTATGAAATACTTACCGGTAACAAGCCAAACATCTCATACTTTCGGGTATTCGGGTGTAAGTGTTTCTTTCTTATTAAAGGAGTTCGTTTATCTAAGTTTGAATCTAAGGCTTTAGAAGGTATTTTTGTTGGTTATGGTGCCGAATCCCACACTTATAGAGTCTACAATAAGCTCTCCGGAACTGTTGTAGAATCTTGTAGTGTGGTGTTCGAGAAAAATGACGGTTCCCGTGCAGAGCAAGTTGGTGTATGTGATGCAGATGTTGAAATACCCCAAGATGCCATAAGAAGAATGGGCGTGGGATTCTTCTGCCCCATTGAGGAACCCCCTGTGGCGGACCTGGAAGGACAATGCTCTACTCATATAGAGCCCTCATCTACACATACTCAACATGCTCCAACCATGGGGGCAACTTCTACACCATCTCCATCAAATGCTGAAGGTCAAGATGTTCCAGAAAGCTCCAGGCCGGATTTTCCGGTTGACACCGGATTATCCGGCCACCCCGCTACAGCTGACCATGTTGCTCCTGCTGGTGAAGATTTCAACGCAAGCTCCAGGCCGGATTTTCCGGTTAGCCCCGGACTATCCGGACCCTCACCAGTTCAAGCAAGTCCCAGGCCTCCTGAAGAAGCTGCGACAAGTACTCCCAGGCCGGATTATCCGGCCTCTCCATCGGCCGGATTATCCGGCCCCGACTCTCCAGTTCTGTAGCCTCCTGTTACGTCTACGGATTCACCTCAAGGGCATGTGTCTCCACCACCTGCTACCGATGTTCTAGTTACTGTTCAAGGCAGAGAAAATGCTTCCAATGAAGACTCAAGTGATGAATCTCCTCCTCCAAGAGACAACAAACTTATTGAACTTCGTCGCAAGGCTCGGGCTGATCGTAACCTTGAGTTGAGGGGTCACACTCTCGACAAGGTTGTTGGTGATCTTCGACGAAGGGTTTCTACAAGAAGAGAATTGGCCAGTTTTGGTGAGCATCAAGCTCATATCTCCATGGTGGAACCTAAGAAGGTCTTTGAAGCCCTTGAAGACCCAGACTTGGTTGTTGCTATGCATGAAGAATTGAATAATTTCGAGCGCAACAAAGTCTGGAAACTAGTGGAGAAACCCAAAGAGTGCCGCAATGTTATCGGCACCAAGTGGATTTTCAAGAAGAAGCAAGATGAGAATGGCATTGTTGTGAGGAACAAGGCAAGACTTGTGGCACAAGGGTACTCCCAAGTTGAGGGCATCGACTTCGGCGAGACCTATGCTCCTGTGGCTCGCCTTGAGTCCATCCATATCCTTCTTGCTTATGCTGCTCATAACAATTTTAAGCTGCAGCAAATGGACGTCAAGAGTGCCTTCCTTAACGGTCCTCTACATGAGTTGGTATACGTAAAGTAACCCCCGGGGTTTGAGGATCCTAACTTTCCAAACCATGTCTACAAACTTGATAAGGCACTCTATGGCCTTAAACAAGCCCCACGTGCGTGGTATGAGCACCTTAAAGAGCTTTTGTTAGATCGTGGCTTCGAAGTTGGGCAAATTGACCCCACTCTGTTTACTAAGAAGGTTAAGGGGGAGCTCTTCGTATGCCAACTATATGTAGACGATATCATCTTTGGTTCTACTAACAAAGCTTTTAACGATGAATTTTCAAAGCTTATGACTGATAGTTTGAGATGTCTATGATGGGGGAATTACGGTTCTTTCTTGGATTCGAGATCAAACAACTTAGAGAAGGAACCTTTATTAATCAAGCAAAGTACATCCAAGACATGCTCAAGAGATTCAAGATGACGGATCTAAATGGTGTCGCCACTCCGATGCAAACAAAGTGTCATCTTGAACTTAACCCTCATGGTAAAGATGTGGACCAAATGGTATACCGGTCCATGATTGGCTCTCTTCTTTACCTCTGCGCATCTAGACCCGATATTGTGTTGAGTGTGGGAGTGTGTGCAAGGTATCAAGCAGCTCCTAAAGAAAGCCACTTAGTGGCGGTCAAGAGGATCTTTCGATATTTGGTTCATTCCCCCAACTTTGGTCTCTTGTATCCCAAGGGCTCGAATTTCTCTTTATGTGGTTATACTGACTCAGATTGGGTTGGTGATAAGGTTGATCGGAAATCCACTTCTGGAGCTTGTCAATTCTTGGGAAGATCTCTTGTATGTTGGTCCTCCAAAAAGCAGAATTGTATATCTCTCTCTACCGCCGAAGCTGAATATGTTACTGCTACCAGCGCTTGTACTCAGTTATTGTGGATGAGGCAAACTTTAAAGGAATACGGTGTCAATTGTGACAAAGTGCCTCTTTTATGTGATAATGAAAGTGCAATCAAAATTGCGTACAATCCAGTACAACACACAAGGACGAAGCATATTGAGATTCGGAATCATTTTATTCGAGACCATGTTGCTCGCGGCGATATTGATCTATCCTTTGTGAGCACGAAGAACCAACTGGCGGATATCTTTACAAAGCCACTTGATGAAGCAAGATTCTGCTATTTGAGGAATGAGCTAAATATCATTGATTCTGGGAGCTTGTCTTGATTACCCATGCACTCACTCGTACATCTCAATCCGTGTTTGGTCTAGGTGTGGGCATGGATATAGGGGGAGTGTGGTCCTAACTCATTGGGCTAACCGTCCCCCCATAATCCCAAAAGCAAGATAAATCGTTTCTCTTAATATCATTCTATGATATGTGAGCTTATTGATGAGTATTGGTCGTGAACCCAAGATATATCTTCGTGGTGTCACACCATACACTCCAACAAGGTGGCTTCGGCCACCGCTCTCTCCCTTGAGGAGAATTGGATCTTTTTGGTTGTTATTTACTCTCTCATGTTCTTATGGGAATCACACTCAATCTTGGCTTTTATTTGATTTGGATTTTGCAATTTTGAGTGTCTAGTACGATCTCAGTTTGGCCCTCTTAATCCTAAGCCTTCCCTACCCCTAAGCCATCTATTCTTGCACACAAGTCCCTTGTACATCTTGTGGGGGTGTTGTTTGGGGACGCGCGGGCCTGGTTCTGTGTATAACAGAATTCCAGAATTTAGGATAATCCGGCCCTGGCGGATTTCAGAATTCCAGAATTCCAAGTGTTGGCCGGATAATCCGGCCCTGGCGGATTTCATCTTAAAGGGTAGGGCTCGGGGGGAAGGGCTCATATCGAGCAACACTTCTCCCCCCGCCCTCTCCTCCTCCACAGCCGCCGCCTGCCGCCCCTCACCCTCCCTGGAGCCTCTCCGGCCATCGGATTTTCCGGGCCTCCCCGGATCTTCTTCTCCGCGCCTCCAGGTACCTTCTCCTCCGCGTTCTTCCTCCAATGAGTGAGGGTAACTCCCTCTCTCTCCATCTTTGGCTAGATGTGTATCTTGTTGGGTGGAACGTTGTCTAGAAGGATGTGTTTTCGCATAGAAATCGTAGTCTTGCAGTTTCTAGGTCCGATCTACTTTTTTGCATGCAGTCTAGGTGAAATCGAAAATTTCTGCCAGGGCTGGATTATCTACTCTTGGCCAGGCCGGATAATCCGGTCTGACAGATTCGACTCTGCTTCAGTTTCACTATGTGTATGCATTGAGTAGTTTTGACCTATGAACTTTTTGACTACTTTTTCCATGCTCTCTCCTGGACTTGTGTGTATGCTTATCCCCTTGCTATCGCCCTTATTCTCCTCACAGGTGGTTCCGGTGTTTCCAAGACCTACAAGCGCCGTCCTCGCGCCAAGTACTTTCGGGACGACGGTCAAGGTAACCTAGTGGACAAAGTTGAATTGAGGAGAAGGAAGAACGAAGAGAGGCAAATGGCTGAACAATCCAAGAGGACTAGGAAGGGGGTGTCCAAGAGGAAGGGCAAGGAGCCCAAGATCAACTATAGGGCTTTGGATGCAGTCTCCTTTTCCGCCATTCGTCACCGTGACTTGTTTGCTGACCTGCCTCGTGATGTTGAGCTGGGGGATACCCGTTTTTGGTGTGCAGAACAGAAGGGGATTTATGAAGACATCTATGCCAGGCTGAACATTAGGCCTATGCACCCTCTGGTACTTGCTGATGCTTTGGAGAAGGCGCATCTTGTGGATGCGATGTATGTGGCTGAGAGGATGGGGCTGCACCATCTCATGTCTCTCCAGTGCTCCTTTGACTCTGAGGTGGTGAAGCAGTTCTTCTCCACTTTGGTGATTTGTGGGGATGAGCGTCGCACTATGAAGTGGATGACTCATGACAGGCCAATGACAGCTGATTTTCACGTGTTTGCTGAGGTTCTGGGGTACTCCTTCCGCAGTAGGGATATAGCCAGTGGCCACCGCATCATCACTCAGTTGAAGCCCAACAAGGATGCAACTCTCTCTCCGTGCACTATGGACAATGGCATTGTCGGTATTGTGGCTGGTCTTGCTCCCATCTATGCTGCATTAGTGGGTCTCTTCCGTGACTCTATTACACCGAGTGGGGGCAACAATGACAGCATCCGTGGTCACCTTGTTCAGCTACTTCAATTTTCTCATGAGGTTGCCTCCTACGAGGACGAGTCAGTGCAGTACAAGCTGGATGTCATGGACTTCATCTACCATGAGCTATGTGATGCTATGTTCAACCGTCTGTCCATTCCCTATGCGCCCTACATTATGATGCTCATCCGCCACCTGCTTCCTGCTGAGGAGTTCCACATTGACTCGGTGCACAATGCCAAGAAGATATACAACAAGGTTCGGAAGACCTCTCACCCCTCCTCTACTCCCGAGGGTCTCATGAGGGATTCTCGCGGGCCCCCTGTGCCCCCCGTGGCCCGTGAGATCAAGCAGCTGAACTAGTTCCAGCGTCACATTCTCTGCATGGTCGTGGACACGCGCAAGGGTCAGTACGAGGCTTACATGCAGCGCCATGAGTTGGCTCACTCCTTGACATGGGTATACCCTACAGGTACTCGAGCTTGGTATATACGGTCCAAATACGTACAGGCCCACGGTGTCGCCAAGGCCCAAACAAGGGACTCGAGTGGCCTACGGACTCTTGATTGCTTGAAGAACAAGAAGAAGTTAAAGATAGAAAGTTTGAAGGGGAAAAACCCTAACTTGTAACCGACTCGATCTGCTACCCGAGACCTAGCCTATCTATATAAATGCTAGGAGGGGGCGGCGAGGAGAACACACACAACCCTAGTTTCCACAACCCTCGCTAGATTACATCTGCGCACCATTGTAACTTTCGACTCCTTCGATAATTCCACGAGCAAACAAGCAGGAGCAGGGACCTCTACGAGGCCTGAACCTGGGTAAATCCTTTGTCCCCTGTGTGCTTGTTTGCTAGCCGATAGATGTCTCCAGCGCTCCCTCCTTCTCCAAAACCCAAGTCCATAACAATGGGAATTAATGAGTTAAACCCTCGTCAATTGGCGCCATCTGTGGGAATTGGGAGTGCTGATGTTGCGGCTTCTTCAGCTCCATCAACTGCGATCTACAACTCCGTAATAGCGGAGATTCGCCAGCTCTTTGGCGCCTTTGACTTCACCGTCCACACGCTGGCCACCCGCCCGGCCTTCGAGTCCATGGGCGACGGAATTAGCCTGGCGATTGGGAGCTTCCGCTTCCAAGTTGGTCAGATGGGCACGCTTTGCATGCCTGATCAGCCGACAGCACCGATGATTGCCCCGGCGTCATGGTTCCCTCCATCGATCAGCGTCCTCAGCGAGATAAATGCCCCAGTGGCAATCGAGAATACGGTCAACGACAACAGTCGCGATTCCGATCTAAGCGATCTGGGCACTGAAGATGGAACCTACGGTTCCGGATCTGAGAGTTGTGGAAGCAACAACTTCCCCAATCACTTCATGTGCGCCGTCATCAACGCAGGCGACACCTCTGCCAATCGCGACAACGGTGGCAACCCTGGCAACGGCACCGATCCACCCAACACCGGCAATGGTGGCAACGGTGGTAGTGGCGAAAATCGCGCTACCGTCAACAACGGAGGAGCAGTCGAACCTCCCAGCATAATCAATGAGCAAACCGGCGAACGCGTCGTAATCAAGCTCAACGAGCAAGAGTGGGCTCGCTGCCGCGAGGCCCTACGGGGCACACCTCTACCCTTTGGGTCCCCACAAGAACTGCTGATGGGCTACCACTGGCTCTTGAAGGAAGAATTCAAGCGCTAGGTGCAACCAATCGTGCAACTTGAGGCGCGTAAAAAGGTAGCGGATGCATCGAGCCTTCATCGCGCCGGGCTCTCCTCCTACGGAGGATCCTCCTCAAAGGGCAATGAATACCTCGCCAATAAGAGGCAGTCGCGGATGGCTCACCTCACTGAACAAGAGCGCATAGAGGCCGCAAAAGTCCTCGACTTCGGCTCTATGACAGTCGACACGAGAGGCAACATGGTTCCCAGAACACCGCAGGCTGCGGTGACGGCAGCCACCATGTACCTCCTCAATAACCAGCTGCCAGCTAGAGATCCCCGAACTGCCATGCACCGATCTACGATCGCGTGCTTGGGATTAATCGAGGCTGCCCTCAACAAGGAGCCAACGCCATACCCAAAAAAGGGCAAAGCGCTAGCAAAGCGCCACTCCTCGCACTCATCCAGCGATGACAGTCATGACCTGTCTCGGCGCCGCCGCTCATGGCGACATGATCGTGACTACGATGCGCGCGACAACCTCACGCAACGCAAAATCGGAAAGTCAAGGGCACAACATGCTCGGTCGACTGACACAGAAGAGGAAGATGGGGAGCTCTGCGGCGCCAGATGCTTCAGCAGATCCATTAGGCAGAAGCGGATGCCTAAAGGGTTTAAAGTCCCATCGGAGAACCCGAAATTCGACGGTCTACAGGACCCCAAGATCTGGCTGGAGGATCACATCTCCTCCGCCAGGCTCCACGGAGGCAGTCGAAGTACTGCCATGCAATGCTTGCAGCTACAGCTGCAGGACGCCGCCCGAGCATGGCTCAATAACCTCCCACGCGGATCCATTCGCAGTTGGGATGAGCTGGTTTACAGCTTCGTGCGCAACTTTAAGGGCACGTACAAACGGCCCGCATCAATTGAAGAGCTGAGATGCTGCCAGCAAAGATCTGGCGAATCGGTGCGCTCATACATCCAAAGGTGGTCCATCATCAAGAACTTCGCGGAAAATATCTCGGAAGACCGGCGATTGATGCATTCAACGGTGGCGTCCGCCGCCTAGACCTCAGGGAGGAGCTGGGCCGCTCAAAGCCCCAGAAAATCGACCACCTGATGGAGATCACGAATCGGTGGGCCGATGGAGAAGATTCGGTGAAGAATCGTGCTCACTCCGACGAGGAGGCGGAACTCGAACGCAGACGCGACTGCCGAGGCAAGCGTCGCATGCGCATCTACGACGAGCGCGACGACGTCAACATGGTCGCAGCCGGCTACGCCGATAGACGCGACGATAACCGCAACAGCGGATACCGTAGCGGCGGATACCGTGACTCCGAGAAAACCACGCAAGTATGGCAACGCCGCACTCGCGATGAGGCACCTGCGACCTCCATCGAGGACAAACTGTCCGGGCCATGTACGGTACATTTCTACATCGACAAACATGATGGCAAGAGAAAGTCCAGCCACCTCCTCAAAGACTGCCGCGAGTTCCTCAAGCTACACGAGGGATTGGTTCGGATGAACCGCCATGCAGTCGAAAGAGGCTACGGAGCCGCTCCAGGCGCCGTGGCACACGGCGCACCACCATCACCACCTGGGACACCCCCGAACGGAGCCACATCGGACTAGCACCACGGAGGAGAACCGTACCCACGGGCCATGGGTACCATGATGATCCAAAAAGGGTGTCCCTCTAGCAGGGTGCAGAAGGCCATCCCTCGCCAAGTCAACTTGGCCACGCACTCGCCACCATCCACCACTGAGTACCTCAGTGGGAGCGAGTCGTGCATCACCTTCGACAAACGCGACCACCCACCTCAGATACCTCGTCCAGGTCATTGCCCCCTCGTACTCAAGGCGCAAATTGGAGGCTTCAACATGAGTCGCGTCTTCATGGACGGCGGAAGAGGCATCAACCTCATATTCGCGAGTACCTTGCGAGCGATGAGGATCCCTCTAACCTTCCTGGAGGCATCGGACACAACGTTCCACGGCATCGTCCTAGGGAAAGGCGTCATCTTCGGCACGCGGAAGAACTTCCGGCGCGAATGCATTGACTTTGAGGTCGTCGACTGGCCCTCACAATACCACTGCATCCTCGGGTGCGTCGCGTTCGCTAGGTTGATGGAAGTGCCCCACTACGCCTACCTGCAGATGAAAATGCCAGGTGCCAACGGCGTTATCACAATCAACGGGAGCTTTGAATGATCTGACAGTTGCGACAGGGAATTCAACAGAATCTCCCAGTCCTTCGGCATGCAGGAGGAACTCGCAAGACTGAAAGAGACGACAGACAACAGTCTGCCTCCCCTAAGTAGGCCAAGCTCACCTGACCTCTCCTTCGACTCATCTGTGCACACAAAGAAGGTTCAGGTCCATCCATCGGATCCTGCCAAGACGACCCTCATCGCCAACAACTTGAGTCCCACATAGGAACTCACGCTCATCGAATTCCTCCGTGAGCACTGGGAAATCTTTGCCCGGTGTCCTGCGGACATGCCAGGAGTTCCCAGGGAATTCGCCGAGCACGCACTCAACATCAACCCCGACGCAAGGCCAGTCAAGCAAACAATCAGGCGACTATCTGAGCCACGAGCGCAGGCAGTTGGAATGGAGATAAACAGACTCCATGAGGCCAAGTTCATCCGTGGGATCAAGGAAAGCACTTGGCTCGCCAATACGGTGTTGGTACCAAAAAAGGACACGGATATCCTGTGGATGTGCGTGGACTTCACTTCTCTAAACAAGCACTGCCCAAAGGATCACTTCCCGCTGCCACGAATCGACCAGATCATCGACTCCACCGCGGGGTGTGAGCATCTCTACTTCCTCGACGCCTACTCAGGCTATAATCAAATTCGAATGAAGGAGGAAGATCAAGAGAAAACAGCGTTTACAACGCCCTTTGGTGTGTTCTGCTACAACACAATGCCCTTCGGGCTAAAAAACACGGGAGCCACCTGCCAGCGGTGCATGGAGGCTTGCCTCAAGGAACAACTGGGTCGCAACATCCAAGTCTATGTCGATGACATAGTAATCAAGACCAAGGAGGAAGCCTCTCTAATCGACGATTTGCGCGAAACCTTCGCCAACCTCGACAGCTACCGGATCAAGCTCAATCCGGATAAGTGCGCCTTCGGCGTACCATCTGGGCAGCTACTTGGGTATCTCATCTCCGCGAGGGGAATCGAGGCGAACCCGAAGAAGATAAAAGCCATACTGTCCATGGAGAAGCCGAAGAACATAAGAGGCGTCTAGCAAATGGCCGGACGAATCGCGGCCCTCAGTCGATTTATTAGTCGGATGGGTGAAAAGGCACTGCCCTTCTACCAGCTCCTCCGCAAAGCTGAAAAATTTGAGTGGACCAATGAAGCGGAAGAAGCATTCGAAGATCTCAAGCGCCTGCTATCCACTTCGCCAGTACTGGTGACTCCACGAGAAAGGGAACCGCTATTACTGTACATCTCCGCCACCAACCAGGTGGTCAGCATAGTGCTCGTCGTCGAGCGGGCTGAAGAAAACAAGGTCCATGGCGTACAACGCCCTGTATACTACCTCAGCGAGGTCCTCACGCCAACAAAACAGCGGTACCTGCACTACCAGAAGCTGGCGTACGGTGTCTTTATGACCGCCCGGCGACTGCGCCACTACTTCCAGGAGCACCCAATCGTGGTAGTCAGCGACGCCCCGTTGGGACATATCCTCAATAACCCCGACGCCACGGGGCGAGTCGCGCTTTGGGGAATAGAACTGTCTCCACGAGACATCACATACGAAAAGCGCGACGCAATCAAGTCGCAAGTCCTCCCTGACTTCCTCGTGCACTGGATGGAGAACCAACTCCTGGACAAGCCAGATATGTCCTATCTCTGGACAATGCACTTCGATGGGTCCAAGCGGAAAGACGGAGCAGGCGCAGGTGTCATACTGACATCACCTCAAGGGGACAAGCTGAAGTATATCTTGCGAATGCAGTTCACAGCCTCAAACAACGAGGCTGACTACGAGACCCTATTGCACGGGATGAGGATGGCAAAAGCTTGCGGCGCTAAGAGGCTCATCATATATGGCAACTCCAAGTTGGTCGTCAACCAAACAATGCATGAGTGCGACGCACTGAACGACAACATGATCGCGTACCGCAACCTCTACGATACACTCGAGGGAGACTTTGATGGTTGCGAGCTGCGACACGTAGGTCGCGAAAGCAACGAAGAGGCAGACGCACTCGCCAACATAGGCTCTACCTGTGCCCCCATACCACCTGGGGTATTTCTCGAGCGCATATGCGAACGCTCCATCAAGCCAAAGGCCGCAGAGAAGAAAACAAGCGCAGCAACGGACTCGGGGGCTACGCCACCCAATGAGCCCATGGCACTCGATGACTTGGAGCTGGACACCGGACTCGAAGGACCACTGAGCGTCATGCTGATTGAGCAATCATGGACGCAGCCGTACATCACGTACCTCCTCAGCAAGAGGCTACCGGACGATCCGACAGATGCACGGCACATCGCGCGGCACTCCAAGGCATTCGCCGTTATCAACGGCGAACTGTATAAAGGCAGCATCACAGGAGTGCTACAACGATGCATCTCCATGGCTGATGGAGGAGCAGTTCTCCTCGACATCCATGAAGGGACCTATGGGCACCACGCTGGCGTCGCGCCCTCGTTGCCAAAGCTCTATGAGCTGGATTCTACTGGCCTACGGCCATGCGCGACGCCAAGGACATCGTCCAAAAATGCAACGCTTGCCAGTGATTCGCGGACAAGCCGCACGCACCGGGCGTAGAGCTACGACCAATCCCATTGGCCTGACCCTTCGCGCAATGGGGGCTCGACATGGTCGGCAAGCTTCCAAGGTCCTCGCGAGGAGGCTACGTCTACCTCTTGGTCGCAGTCGACAAATTCACCAAGTGGATTGAGGCCATGTCAGTAACCAACCAATCCGCGCACAGCACAGTCAAATTCTTTGAGTCCATCGTCTACCACTTCGGGGTGCCACATAACATCATCACCGACAACGGGACGAACTTCATATCTAAGGAGTTCCAAGAATTCTGTGAGAACCTAGGGATCAACATCAGCTACACCTCAGTAGCGCATCCACAGACCAACGACCAGGTGGAAAAGGCAAACGGGCTCGTCTGCAGCGGCATCAAGAAGCGACTCCTCCGACCACTCGAACAAGCTGCGGGCTGCTGGCCGGATGAACTTCAATCCGTACTCTGGAGCCTACGTACAACTCCAAACAGCGCCACGGGCTACAAGCCATTCTTTATGGTGCACAGAGCAGAGGCAGTGCTACCCGCCGAAGAACAGTACAAAGTGCCATGCGTGGTCGCCTACAGCGAACAGGAATCATCCCTCGCACTTGAAGACTCTGTCGACCTCCTTGATGAAGCAAGCGAAATCGCCACAGAAAGATCCACGATCTACCAGCAGAACCTGCGCAACTACCACAGTAGGAGGCTTCGCCCTAGATCCTTCGTTGAAGGTGACCTGGTCTTGCGACTGAAGCAGCAGGGGCATCTCAAGCTCGAGTCCCCCTGGGAAGGACCGTACGTGATTACAGAAGTAATCCAAGGTGGCGCCTATTGCCTTAAAGATTTAGAGACAAGAGTCGCATACTCCAATCCCTAGAACATTGCACAGCTGCGACGCTTCTACCCTTAGTTCATTTTTACTTTTACATTGCAAATAAGGCTACTTAGCCACACATTGTACCTCGCACTGTTCTTCGAATAAATAAAAGCTAAGTGCCCTAAAACTCTGTGTTCTCCTTTACTTTTTCAATTTATATACTCGGGGGCTGCGCCACCCTATACACATCTGTTCTTCGAACCAAAACGCGATATCCTGAGTAGCTGGTACATCAATCGAAACCCTTAAAAACACGACCTCAACTCAGTTGCAACGCACCTGACAGGTTGACAAGGGACCGAGATAAAAGATGGTCAGGCTAACGAAAAGGACTCGCATAGTGCAACTCACCTCACGCTCACAGAGCTCTTTATACACATTCGACAATTAATGATCTACAACATCTATACGAACTTTACAACACAAGTACACTTATGTGCAGGATACAAATTTGGCTACTCTCGCAACAGATGAACGTTGGTTTGTTCCTCAAAGAAGTCGACGATCTCCTCTGCTGGACGGTCCACTGCCTGATAGTGCGGTACCATATTCCAGGCTGATCCTGCTGGTGGCGCTGGCGGCCCATAGGCAATGGCGGCAATATCCACGTCAGGCCTGTGCAATCGCACCATTGAGAGGGCAGCCTTGGCACCAGCCACCAACTGCTGCCTCACGCACTCGCGAACCGCGGACAGATCTTGAAATTTGGCAAGAAGAGCCAGCAGGCTTGATGGAGTGTCGTCCAGCGGAAACATCGCCCGATAAATGTTCTTCAAGCACGACTGCAACTTCTTCAGAAAGAGCAGCACTCGCGACGCGCGATCCTGCAGGGTCGCCAACGCAGTCGCACGATCATGATCTACCCAGAAGTATCCACTCTCTTGAAGTTGCTCCTAGGTGAGATCATGAAGGCGAATGGCAATTCTATCCTTCTCCTCCTGCGGATGGCGCGCGCTAACAACTACACGAAGCAACATCAATAGCATGAGTACAACGTACCGCTGCGAGAGACTACAAAGGAAAAAATGAGAATAGGCAAACTAACACTTAAACTGGTCGCCCAGCTGCGCCACCTCGCCAAGCAGATACTGCTCGCAGGCGGCGCCTTTTTCCGCCTTCGACTTCCACACATCTGCCCTACCGCGGATCACGGGCAACTCACGCTCCAGCTGCTTCACGCGATCACGAAGTCACGAAAGAAAGGATAGCTCCTCTACCCTGGAGCGCGGTGGTGCCACTGTATCATCACGAGATGGCGAGTCCTGGGTTCCCCCCACGGGATCACTTGATGTGCCCTACCACAAGTCAATATAGAAGCAAATAAGATGACCAAATCAACACAAAGACAAAAGGGTCAGATGCATTCAAGACCGGCATAAGTATCAACAGACACACTCTCTAGCAGGCATGTTCTTAAACAAAAGGACAATTAATCAACTATTACAAAAAGCAAACTACAGAGCAACTGGCTTCTTCGACTTCGACGGCTTCGGGGGCTTCATCAAATCCGTGGCAGTGTCAGATGCCATTGACTTTCCGCCGGCCCCTGAGGCCAAAGCCTTCGCCGCCTTCTTAGCACGTTGGAGCTCCTCCGAGTACTTCGCGATGGTATTTATCAAGTGATGCCCATATTTGCCACAGGCAGTCGCAAAAGGAGCGAAGACTACCTGTTGACCATCTACGCCAACAGGCATCGCCTTCGACATCGCGGAGGGATCGATCTCGACTCCTTGGGCCTGCACCATGGCGAGGGACATGGTCGCGCCAGCCGCGCGGAGGGAGTTCTTGTAGGTGGAAGGCACACCCCCGACGAGTGACTCTGCCAGCTCGTCCATATTATCGACCAGCTCCGCCTTCGGCATCAACTCCTCCCGGAGGCGACTGAGGGCGACCTTGGCCTTGGAAAGTGTATCTTGGACGGCGGCGCTACGGTCCTCGACTGCAGCCACTGCACCTGCCAGAGCGTCATCGCGACGAAGGGCCTGCAGATCAAAGCTCAAATCACCAATATCTGTACATGAACCCACACATCGATCAAAACTTCAATGTCACCAGCAAAAACATTCGATGCGGAGAAGGAAAAAAATATTCACAAGCAAAAGTACCTGAGAGAGCCTTGGCGACTGAGAACATTGTTCTTCGAACAACTTTTCCCTGGCAGCAAAGGAGGCACGCAGATCCTCTTCATGTTTCCGCGCCTCGTCACGCGCTGCGATTGCCTCGTCGCGACCCTTCACAGCCGCGGCCAGTGTCTTCTCCAAGGTGGCGGTGTCACGCAACAAAGCATTATGCTCAGCTACACGACAAACAAAAGTTGACTATCAGTCGACTACACCAAAAAGAGAAGACGAAGAAGAGTAAGTGTAGAACACTCACTTTCAACCATGCGGTGACGCGTCTCCAACATTGCATGTTGGCGGCCCATCGCCATCACTTACTCTGCCAAGTGCGCGGTTTCCTTTACAAGTAGCTGTCGTGCAAACAAAGAACCATTAGAGGAAAATATATAACATCGACTGCAACACTACAAAGAAGGAAACAACTACACGTACATGGTCCTCCAACGACTCCGAAGATGTTTGATGTGCCGTCATCCGGGCAACCATTCGATGCTTCCCCACGTGAGGAGAGCTGGAAGAGTTGTGCTCGAAGTGGGCTGCCACTGGAGGAGAGGGAGCGCGCTCGACCTCTTTCTTGGCCATTGAGGTCGCGACTCCAGATTCCTTCAAAAATTCGACGTCGCCCGAAGACGACGATGCCTCTTGACTACAAGACAAAACTCACCTTGAGAAAAAGCAAACTCCTAGGGAAAGTCAACAAGAAGAAAACAGAGAAGAGCAAATGAACTCGAAAACTTACCAGTCAAACTTTTCAACATCAAACGTGGTCTCCGCGGACTCCGACGAAGACTCCTTAGTCAATCGCATCTTCTTGCGAGAAGATGGTACCACAGCTCTCACAGGGACGACAGGAATTGGCGACTCCGTGCCACCAACCGTACCTTCTAGAGTCGAAGGAGACGACGCGTCAGAATCCTTGCTGCGCGAACGCTTGCGAGTGTCTGGACTCTCGGACTCGGGGGCTTCCTCCTCCACATCAGAAGGGACAGTCAACTCAGACTCGTCCTCTTCCAAAGCTTCTCGAGGAATAACCCCCTCAGGGAGAGGAGGCATACAAGGCGACACCGCCCAATCCTGCATACATACAACAAAAATCAGCAAAAATCAAGTAAGCAATAGAAAAGAAATCGAGAAAATAAGCTACTGCGTAGCACAACTGTACCTCAGGAGGAGGATTCGAAGCATCAAAAGGAGGAACACATGGCTCATTCGGAAGCACATCCTTTCCAGTGTACTTCGTGACCAGTTGAAGCCTCTTATCCACCTCATTCGCGGACATGCCATTGGCAGACATGCGAGTGGCATCATCGGCGGCAGCCCATTGAAACATGGGATGAACTCTAGCTTGAAGGGGTTGGACGCGGCGGCGCAGCCAAGTTCGGATAAGGGCGCAGCCTCCCTCTTCTGCGCCTATGCGACTCTCGAGGTCACAGACGCGTTGATACAACATGTCTGTCTCCGCGAGTTCGCCAGGCATAACTACGTTCTTCCAGGAACGCATCTTCTTGCAGGGAGTCGCGAGATCGGAGGGCGCGAGTCCAAACTGCTCATCTTTGGACTTCTGATCGCGGACATAGAACCATCTGTCCCTCCATCCCTGGACGAACTTAGTGAGCTTGATGTCGAAGTAGGTGGCGGATGGGTCGACGTGGATTCCGCAACCACCTACGTCGTAAACTAAAGAGCCAGATGCGGACTGACGCTTCAATTTAAAAATGCGCTTGAAGAGACCAAAGTGTGGCTCGATTCCGAGCCGGCACTCGCAAAGAGTGATGAAGCAGGTGATGTGGAGGATCGAATTGGCAGACAGCTGATGGAGCTGGAGCCCGTAGAAACAAACTACGAAAGGGGTGGAGAGGCAAGGAAAGACCGCGAATGACGAATGCAAGAAACATCACTCGAAAACCAGCGGGAGGAGCATGAATGGTCTCACCGCTGGGGACACGCGTATCAGCGACTGCTGCGGAGATAACTCCGTCTTGGCGAAGAAGACGGAGATCCGAAGCCTTGATGATGGAAGGGCGCCATGCACCATTTGTCACGCGGGTGCCCGTGACCTTCTTCTTCCCGCCGGTGCTGGTTCCCGCAGCAGCGGAGCCACCCTTCTTCTTCGTCGCGGCAACGATGGCCGTAGAATCAACAGCAGTGCCTCCCTTCTTCTTCCCCATTGCGCGACGGCGGTGTGAACGGAGGAAGTAGCTGGGGAAGATGCGAAGTTGGTCCAGCGCCGCAGCAAGAAAGAGCGCAAGGAAGCAGAGAGTAACAGCAATGGCGATGGCAGCTAGGAAGAAAGAGCGCAGAGGGAAAATTACCGTCGCATCGCCGCTACTTAACCCCTGGAAGATACAATCCAACGGCTCAGAAAAACCCTACCGGACGCGTGGCACATATCGCGTTGGACACGTGGAGAAGGGGAAGCACGAACCGTCCCTCCACTACTCCCATTACGCACGGAAATCGAGGAGGCGCAGTTAAAATAAAGATTACGCACGCCCAGTCAAATCAAAGTCAGGAAGTGGGACCCACCACTCGTCACGTCCCATCAAACTCGCTCACACGGGCAACTGAGGTCATACAAGCGTCAGCACTGACGTCATCAAAGCTATGCAGTGGAAAAATTTGACTACTTTAGTCCTTGCTGGAGTCTTCGACTCCACCAAGCACTCAAGGGCTACTCCCATAGGGAGCGCTGGCCGCACACCCTACGATTTTCTTTTCTTTTTGCAGGAACATGGACAATCAAAAGTAAACCCAACCTCTAGAAATATGGTTCGACTATGGACATGGGTTACTCCCATAGGGAGCGCCGGAAACAAATTCGACTGAAACAAGCAAGCAAAAGACGACAGTAGTCGCAAAGGCTATTTAGTCCCTGCCTGAGTCTTCGACTCAACCAGGCACTCGGGGGCTACTCCCATAGGGAGCGCTGGTCGTGCACCCTATGATTATTTATACAGAAAGCTGTGTGTTGATAACGTCCGTACTCGAAGCTCATGGCGACACCGCCTCATAATTTTCCCTACAAAGAGACTGCGTCTCTTGGGCCACCCGAATCATCTCCGCGATGATAAAATTCGGATGCTGCGCTTACAACGTGAAGGTAAGACATGGATAAGGCATGTCAACGCGTTTAGCTGCGCACTACCAGAAATGTATCCGTGCCTACAGGTACGATGAAGATGCCTTGACGGACGCGTCGAGTGCTCACATCCATATAACTGGAATTCGACTCCTGTAAGACCTCTGCAGCCTGAGTCGAATTACACCAACACTTCTCCGGATTCGAGTCCAGGGACTCGAGTTCGAGTAGATTACGTTGTTTCACCCTAAGGTGGTTAACTGATACTGATACTTCGGTTGTATCAGGCACGTATATCAACAATCCCTATGACACAAATAAAAGCAGTCGAAATGCATTCGTTCAGGCACTCGAAGACTTCAAAAAGTCCCGAGTCGAATCTGCGATTCCACTGGGCACTCGGGGGCTACTGACATGGGTATACCCTACAGGTACTCGAGCTTGGTATATATGGTCCAAATACGTACAGGCCCACGGTGTCGCCAAGGCCCAAACAAGGGACTCGAGTGGCCTACGGACTCTCGATTGCTTGAAGAACAAGAAGAAGTTAAAGATAGAAAGTTTGAAGGGGAAAATCCTAACTTGTAACCGACTCGATCTGTTACCCGAGACCTAGCCTATCTATATAAAGGCTAGGAGGGGGCGGCGAGGAGAACACACACAACCCTAGTTTCCACAACCCTCGCCAGATTACATCTGCACACCATTGTAACTTTCGACTCCTTCGATAATTCCACGAGCAGACAAGCAGGAGTAGGGACCTCTACGAGGCCTGAACCTGGGTAAATCCTTTGTCCCCTGTGTGCTTGTTTGCTAGCCGATAGATGTCTCCAGCGCTCCCTCCTTCTCCAAAACCCAAGTCCATAACAATGGGCATTGATGAGTTAAACCCTCGTCACTCCCAGCAGCTCATTCTCCACCATGTGTCCGGCGCTTAGGGTGCTCCTCTGGCTCATACACCTCCCACTCTGTATGCTCGGTGGAACTCTTCCTCCGGGCTGAACTATGGTGAGATGGAGCGTCACTTGTTCCCCTCTGCGCCCGCTGTTGATGAAGATGAGGAAGCTGACACTGAGGAACTTGAAGATGAGGATGAGGAAGAGAATGAAGAAGAGGACGAGGATGAGGACTATGATGAGTGATCCCATGGGGCGCTAGCATCACTCTTCTCCCTTTTTGGTGTCTCGATGCCAAAGGGGGAGAAGTAGTTCTATTAGGTTGTCCGTGGATTTGCATGGGTCAGGCATAAGCACTTGCATTTTTCTATTCGTTATTTCCTGCTTATGCCCATTTAGCGTTGAACTTTAAATTCGTGATTTGGTTGTTTGAGACTCTTTGTGGTTGTCTGGATTATGCTATGCCTATGGTCTTCATATCATGGATTATGCTAATGGATCTATCTATTCATATCCTTTTGCTGGAGGTATATCGCGGAAGGCGCGCGCGCTCATATTGGTTATCCGGTAATAATTGTGATTTAGGTCAAGGATGCCTATTCTCTACTTCGGTGGTATGTGTTTTTGCTCACATGTCTATGGAATAGATTCTCCTATTTGTGTGCATTTGTGTTCCAATGCAAAACTCTATTATGCACACATTGAGGGGGGTCTCTTTCATAAGTTATCTCTGTTCGTCTTGTGTCTTTCTCCTGCAAATCCTGGTATTGTGATCTAACACCAAAAAGGGGGAGATTGAAAGAACATTTCATGTTTTCCTATATTTTGCGTGTTAGATAACAATACTATGGAGACTTTTCATGTGTGCTAAGTGTGCAGGAAGTTTTGAGGGGGGCCGGATAATCCGCCCCACCAAGGGCCGGATAATCCAGCCTACCTCATCTCTCAAGGAAGCCAAGGCGCGTCGCTCGGTACCCGGTCGGATTTTCTCCCGGAAAATCCGAACTGGGGCAGTTTTTCCTTCCCAGGCCGGATAATCCGGGTGTCGCATGGGCCGGATAATCCGGCCCCCAGTTTTCGAGCAAAAGGAGCCAAGGCGCGTCGCTCGGTATCCGGTCGGATTTTCTACCGGAAAATCCGAACTAGGGCGGTTTTTATTCCCTAGGCCGGATAATCTGGCCTTCACACAGGGCCGGATAATTTGGCCCCCAGAAGTTGATCAAGGGCAAGCTCGGCGCGTCGCTCTGTTAGGGGGGCGGATTATCTGCCGGATATTCCGAGTCTAGGGCGGTGTTCCCCCAGAACGGATAATCCGGACCTCACTTGGGCCGGAAAATCCGTCCCCCAAAGGTTGCAACAGCTGGTTTCTGAAGGGGGTGGGTATAAATATCCCTTCTTCCCCAACGTTCAGACCACTTGATTCATTCGAATTTGACCAGACCTTGTGCAAGATCTCTAAATCTCGATCTCCCACTTCAACCACCCGAAGGTCTTGATCTTTGGTGAAATTGAAGGAGGAGAAGTTCATCATCATCAAGAATCAAGTGCTTCAACTCCTCTCCATTCAATTGGAGAAATCCTTGATCTAGTATTCTTGTCAATACCAAGATCTTGTTTATTGTATTTGATAAGTTTGTTTTTGTGGCAGCTTGTTGTCATTTCGGGAGGCTCCAAGTTGTTGTGGAGTTGTTGCCCCGCTAGTTGTGTAAAGGCGTAGGTGCCCGCCTCGAAGGGTACCTATAGTGGAAGGTGGATCAGGCCTGTTGTGGCGAGATCCATCGAAGAACAGGGTGAGGCCTTTTGTGGCGTGGTGGTCTTAGTACCGCCCACCCCTCCAACACAGACGTACTTCTCTTAACAAGGAAGGAACTGCGGTCAAACAAATCCTGTGTCTCCGCGTGCTTCACTTCGGTTTACTCGTTCCTCTTCCACTCGCTCTTTACTCGCTAGTAGATAGGTTTGCATATAGGAAAATTCCACCCAATAGTCTATCTAGAGAATTTACCCTTTGTGCTAAGCCTAAAACTGAAAAAGAATTAAAAATTGGTGTAGCACCTATTCACCCCCCTCTAGGTGCCCATACGATCCATTTCAATTGGTATCAGAGCCCCGGCTCTTAATTCGGGCTTAACCGCCTAAGAGTAGTATGGGTACCAAGGATGATGGAAATGAGGCCGTGGATAAGGTCACAATGGATGATCTCAAGTCATTGGAAGCAACCTTGTTGAAATCCTTTGAGGCCAAGATGGAGGAGATGAATCAAATGATTGCTCGCCTTACATCATCCATAGCTCCATCTCCATCCTCCTCTGAGGCTCCCACACCATCATCTAAGGAAAAGGGTAACACCAGATCCAAGGATGATGATGTGGAAGGTGAAAAACTAAATGGCTCCACCTCCAAAAGGGAAATGGTAAGGAGGAATATAGTGAGGTTCACCACGTATATTCCTCCGACCCACCTATCCCTCATCATCATATAAACAATAGGGGTGATCCACCCAAGATCACTGCATCTTCTTTTAACCAATGGCAATTCCTAATGAAATCTCATGTTTGCAGCTCCTCTATTGAATTGTGGAGGATTATTGAAGAAGGTCTTCATATTGGAGACCAAACAAATCTAACGAGAAGGGAAGTTGTGGATAGCCAGTTGAATGCCACCTCTCTCCACATGATACAGCTAGGTGTGGGTCCCAAGGACATGCCACACATTGAACATCTAAACACAACTAAAGAGGCATGGGATGCTCTTACGAACCTTTTCATTGGAAACAAAAGCATGAGAAGAAACAGGTATGGTGCCCTTAGTAATGAAGCTGAGGGATTCTACATGTTGGATGGTGAAAACCATGAGGACATGTATAGAAGACTTAAGGGCATCGCAACAACATTTCGGAAGCATGGGCCACTCACATGGATGATGCATGGATAAAAAGAAAATATGTGAGGGCCTTAATGCCATTCGAGCCAACGGATTTGAAGAGCCTGCAAGGTAGACACAACTATCATCAAATGACATCCAACGAAGTCATGCAAGAAATGGCATCATTCAAAGTGGCGGCAAAGAATGCTGAAGATGCCCGTGCTCGGGCCATTGGGATGCAAAAGGGTGTCAATGTGGCTCTCAAAGCCAATGTTGTTGAGCAAGAGGAAGATGAAGGAGTTTTTGAGGGGGTATCCATGGACTGCCCCGATGAGGTCAAACGTGCTCATGGTGAGTACATGGCATTCTATGCAAGGAACTTTTGGAAGGACCCTGCCAAAGCCAAGTCTGATCTTGAGCGCAAGAACGGGTCAAATGGAAGAAGAGAAAGTGGCCCAAGATTGAGAACTTGCTTCAACTGTGGAGATAGAATGCACTTTGTTGCCGAGTGTCCTTATCAAAATAGAGAAGACAATGGTGGCAGGCTCATTCTTAAAGAGAAATCTAAAGCTCCTAAGTAGAAGCCGTTTATTAAGAAGAATGAACCTTTCAAGAAGCAACCCAAGATTGTCCTTGTAACTCAAGATGAATACTCCTCCGCAAGTGAAGATGAAGAGGATGATGATAGAACCATTAACATACGAAACCAATTCCCTTTGTCACAGCAACGCGTAGTAGCAATTGCCGAAGAACTGGCAGGATTCTTGATGAACGAGATGATAGATGACGTCGGAGAATTTAGTGTGAATAGGTGCCGATGATCCTCGACCGTGTAATTGAATAGACGGGCTCTAGTCCCGATAATTGTGATCTCCATGTGTAACTATCATGTATATATTTATATGCTCGATCTTAAGAGAAGTTATCTTATGTATGCACGAACATGTACGGTATGTGGTAGCGTAGAAAACTATTTTGAAATGAAAAAAAGAATACAAATTAAATTCTCTGCCGTGGCAGAGAAAGTGCCTAAAATTCTGCCGCGGCAGAGAACCATTTGTCCCGGTTCGTATTACGAACCGGGACTAATGGGTGGCGCCCCGCGCCCGCAGAGACGGCCACGTGGATGCCCATTGGTCCCGGCTGGTAAGAGGGCCGAGACTAATGGGTGGGCCTTTAGTCCCGCCCCTCCAGTCCCGGTTACCAGGACCGGTACTAAAGCCCCTTACGGGCCGGGACTGGAGGCCCGTTTTCCACTAGTGTCTACTTATCCGAGGTTCGATCATCGGTATCTCCATACCTAGTTCAACCTCGTTACCCATAAGTACTCTTTACTCGTTCCATGATATGTCATCCCTTGTGACCTAGTCACATGCTTGCAAGCTAATTAGATGACATTCCACCAAGAGGGCCTAGAGCATATCTATCCGTCATATGGATGGACAAATCCTAGTCTTGATCCATGCACTTCAACACATACTTTTAGAATATCTAATGCCACCTTTATAACCACCCAGTTACGAAGCGACGTTTGATGTCATCAAAGCACTCATCTAGTGATGGTGATTAACACGATCTCATGGTCGAAAGATTAGGTTACTATGCATTTGAAAGCTTGTAGCAAAACGAACTTAATGACTTGATCTTATGCTATGCTTACTATGGGTGTGTGTCCATCACATCATTCTCCTAAGGATATGATCTTGTTATTAATAACAACCAATGTTCATGATCAGGAAACCATGATCATCTATTAATCAACAAGCTAGTTTAACAAGAGGCTTTACTAGGGACTCTTACATGTTTACAAATCAAACAAGTATTAATGTTTCTGGTTAATACAATTATAGCATGGGATGTAAACTTTTATCATAAACATAAAGATATGATAATAACCACTTTATTATTGCGTATTGGGCATATCTCCAACAGCCGCAACATATGTGCCTCCTCCATAGATCGCTTCCCCCTCCTCCGGCCGGTCTCGCCGGTGTCGGGACGGGTGGGGAACCCGATCTATGAGTGGAGTTTACAACAAAAATAGCATTTTCAAATATTAGATAAGTGTTTTGGTTGTCATCTTCTTGACCTCTATGTTAATAGAGATGTCATCGTTTATAATAAGCGACCTTTGGCCTTTCGGTCGACGATGAGATCTCTTTCCCGGTGTAAATGGTGGTGTTTAAAGATTAAGATTCTATCGGTACGGTCTTTCAAATCTTCCTTCACCGGATCAATTTTAGATTTTTTTCTCGTGGTTATCGTGAGGATTATACTCGCAATATTTGTCCTGGCTGCTACGTCCTCGACAATGGTGATTCGTACTCTCGATTCGCTAGTGACATCGATCAGGCTACTTGTGTTGGATCTCTTGTCAGAGTTGATTGATTACCCTAATAGTTGCGCGTGTGCACGTAGCCTTGGTACTGGAGCTCAAAAAATTATGGGAGAACCTTCATTGGTATTTACAGGTTATTCAGTGTGCAGCTGCCTTCAAAAAAGTGTAAGATTATGTTTTGGAAGAAGAAAGAGATTGAAGACCTCAAAGATTTGCTAGTTTCTTTTATACTTTATTTTGTTATATCGATGGAATGTATCTCTACCATGTACTATTTACTATAAATATATCATGGTGTTGATTGTCCAAAAAAATACGCACTATTAGATGATCGTGTTGAATCCAATGGGCATTGTTAGGAGTATATAGCATGAAGAACACATGTACAATAAATGAATAGCAGGTATATCTAAACTCAGATTAGATCTCTGCCGAATAATTAGACTTGAGGGGACATTTGTTTGGTTTTGCAAAGTTTAGGGGGTTATTAAGTGAGCCAATTTTTACTTGAGGGGGTGCTGTGTCCAAACTCTGAAACTTGTGGGGTGTTATATGGAGTTCTTTCAAAAATATGATGTGCGACTGCAATTAATGACGAGAGATGGTAGTAGTATTATAGGTAGAAATAGTGTCATAGCATTTAAAACTAGAAAATTTAGTACTCCCTCTGACCCAAATTAGTTGACTTAGATTTCTCTAGATTTAAATGTATCTAGACTTGTTTTAGTGCTAGATACCTTCGAATCTAGACAAAACTAAATCAATTAATTTGGGTCAGAGGGAGTATAAAAAAATTGTACACAATTTTGCCATGCGATTTAGAAAACAATAAATATAATAAGACTATGATACTACTACAATGTGTTATGATAATACATTGTTGAGATATTGTCATATAGTAGTATCATATCCACTATAACCAGTCTTAGTAACTTGACATGAATCCAATGCGCATTGTTAGGTGATCATGTATGTGTATACCATGAGGAACAACCTGTACAATCAGTGAATACCAGGTAGTACTATGTCTGAATTCATATTAGACATCTACTGAACAAGTTTCATTACTATTGCTTTCTTGATCGCCAACAGGTAGTCATCTGTGGACTCACCATCGACATAGTAACTCAGACAGTAGTGCAAAAAGAAACACCACATAACGACGCGATTCAGAAAATCAGTGTCTTCGCTAAGCACTCGTGCTCGGGCTCGTGCAGAAAGCTTTACCGGCGTCCGGCACGACGGGCAGGTGCGGCTCCTCTTCATCCACTCGTCGATGCACGCGGCGTGGAAGACGTGGCCGCATCCTTGCAGCCGCCGGCACGTCTCGCCGGCGTCCTGCGGCTGCTGCTCCAGGCATATGCAGCATCTGTCGCCATCGCCGCCTTCTGCGTCGCTGATGACGCCCTGCTCCTCGTCGTAATTGTAGTCTTGGCTGCCGTCGCCAATGGCGGTGTACGAGCCCTGGTCGTCGGGGTCTTCGGTGCTCCCACGAACGTTTATCCTTCTTGAGATGACGACGTAGACGAGCCGGAAGAAGAAGACAAGCTCCACGGCGCCGCTCGCCCAGAATAAAAGTTCGATGATAAAGTCGATGATCGCCATCGGATCTATTACGTAACCACCACGACCACGGTGGAAGATTGTTGATTGCCTCGAACAAAAGAACGATCTTGCCCTTTGTATTTTCTAAGGCTTTCTCAACTGACCAGGTGTTGCTCTTATGGTCTTGAAGCTATCGGAACCCTAGCAAATAGGAATTCGGTTCGAAAGAATTGTACATGACGTGGTATAGGAGGACTGTTCCCGATCAATGTCCTGTTTAGTTTACACAGGACTCTTTTTTTTTGAAATAAAACCACTATATTAATCTGCAAAAATAGTTACATCATGTGCTAGTGTTTCCAAAATAAAATCTGGGGATCATCTATCCATACAGTCGATAGAGAACCCTCTACATTGCTAGCTAAGATATGAGCGACCTTGTTACTTTCCTTGCAGCTAAACTCAAATTTAACTTGAGAAAAACCTCTAGACAGCATAGTGCATTCCTCATAAATTGCCGATGCCGGTCCAACAAAGAAACCGCCATCGATCATAGTAGAGATAACCTCGCCAAGCAATCGCTGTTGACGATGAGTTTGTTGCAACCCACCTGGCCTGCTAACAAAAGGCCATCGTGCAGCGCCCTCACTTCAGCAGAAGCAGCATCCGAAATAGCAGTGATACTAGAGTTACCATATGCCACAAACATGCCAGTTGCATCACGAATGACCACACCAGTGGCACGTGTAGATGAATTAGCCTGGAAGGATGCGTCAACGTTGAGTTTGCAGAACCCCTCGGTCGGTTTTTCTGAGCCATGATGTAATGCCCGGAAAATATTTCAAAAAAAATGCCTATTTCTTTTTGCGCATCATCATGACATCATGCATATTTTGCTATGACATATTTTTACCAAAAGTCTATTTTGCTTTCTAACAAGTCTCCTTCTTTAATTTCAAATTAAAACCCTAATCTTTTTTTTGATCTTTTATTTGTCTAAAAACTATTACAAAAGCCTTCTAAATATAAAACAAATTAAATAAAAGTATAATTTTTTAGAGGGAGGCAGCCGGCCGGGTCTAAAGGCCCAGCTAGCCACCTACTACCCCGTACCCGGCTAACCCTAATCCCTAACTGCAACACAGCCGCACACATAATCCCCACCATAACCCTAAAAAAAACCTAATCCCCACCCCGCCGCTGTTGTGCACCACACACACTCCACACACGCACTACTTGGTCCAATCCTGGATCCCATTGAGAAGTGCATCGCCGATACCAAGACCCATACCAAGTAGAGGGAGGGGCAAGCCGACGAGAGATGGACGCAACTGCTTTAGAACCAAGTGTAACACCCTCGAATCGGTCCTGTGCAAGTTTTAGCCCTTTCCGCCAAACCCGCATAGAAACGATTCAAGGACGTCCACCAGGCACTTTCGTGCGGGTGGAAAACGAAGTAATACCATTACACAACAGTCCTCGATGGGACCCACATAACAGATATATATATATACAACAACGACTCCACGAGTCAAGTTTACAGATATACAATACAAAGATCCAAATCACCTTGAAAACGATAGAGCGTCTGACTACGGACAAGAGGCAAATGGGGCTAAGAGCCCTGAAGAATAACCAATGGCGTCCATAACCCTGCCCAGGCCAAGCCGGAAGGGTAACCCTGCTAACGACATCGATCTCAAACCTGCTAAAACAAAAGGGGTGCCGACAAAGGGCAAGGAAAAAGAGGAGCGTCAGTACTGAGGCCAGTATATGGCGAGGCTAGAATTCGGCGGCTCTCGCCTACATAGGTATGGTGGGCTGAAGCGGCAGCGCAGCGGCACTAAACAACCTATAGAGACTCGATACAACCGGCGGTTATCAGAGAGGGGTAAGAAAGACCTATTCGAATCCAACCTGAAGCTAACACCAAACAAACCCATCCTGGTATTTCCCCCTCGAAACCAAACGAGGAAGTCGGACCAAGGAACTCACACAGTTGGCAATTTAGTCATTCCGTTTTAGTTGCAGCACTTACTAATCAGATATAGACAGCATGAGTCATCCTGAAGCATAAGTAGTGGGCAGTTTAATTACCATTCCATTGTAGTTGGAACATTTACTAGTCAGATATAATTGTCCTGAGAAATCCCAAAACCCAGCAGTTGTTGGCACTTTTATCACATTCCATTGGAGTTGCAATACTTACTAGGCAGGTACAGCATGACACAGATCACCACAGATCCACCAGATGTTGGCATTTTTAATTTACATTCCGTTATAGTTGAATCTGATTACTAGTCATATGTTAAGTCAAGTTTATAGCACTACTTTAGTTATGCTTGTCTATGATCGAGATACTGTGCTCCAAGTCATCCATAACCGCGGATACGGCTTTCAGAAAGTTTTACCCTGTAGGGGTGCACAAATAGCAACACACACTCGATCAACCTCGGAAAAACCAACTCAAAACCCAACGAGGCATTCACGACAAAGCGATCACAGGATTCAGAAATATTTCAGGAGGCCACCCCACTAAGCTACCCGCAACGAAGTTGGCCGGCTCCGGAACGGACCCAGGGTTTGTGTGGACGGCTGTAAACGACTGGGAACCCGGAAGTGTGACTGGGCTTGTCGATACAGCAAAAACGTGTCACGATCCTAAACAGTACAGGTGCTCCACGCACAATCGTAAATAAAGCAGTAACATGGCATAAGTACATGATAGTAATAAACCCCCAAACTAGTTTGTGGCCCCAAGAAATAGAAATGAATCAAGCTCTGGCTCAGGGGGGTCCACGGCCTCCCGGATGTGGATAGTGCGAAAAATCAACGAACAGGTATCAAGTACTCGGGGTCCTACGGGACACAAGTGAGCGTGGAAGAACCAAAGAACATCTATTGCTCACCGATGCCTCTGCATCGGTTATATCTAGCATTTTAATAGTGGTATTTAAAGTCATGAACATCTCCACCACAAACATCTTCCAGCATTCCAACCACTATGGTACTTGACAACACGAGATCACACCTGAGCAAGCGACTATGACTCGCAAGGCCAGCTATCTACCACACAGGTAATAGGAGGTGTCCAAGGCAATATAGAGGTAGCACGGGGTATAATTGGTGTAAGGAAACTAAAGCATCGCGACACGGATAGCAATAGATCAACGAGAGGAAATAAACACTATAAATGCAAAATAGGTAGAAGGGGGAGAGATGCTCGCCTGGGAATCACTGCCGAAGGTTCATATCCGGAGAACTTGTCGATACTCGCATCAACTCATCGGCCTAATCCATGAAGAAGCAAACACTAGAAGAAACATCGTATGCAATATTTAATACTATGGCAGAAGATCCGGCATGATTATGATATGATGCAGATGCGGTGCAATTAGGCAGTATTAAGCGGAACCGGGGTCCCGACAATTAATTAATAGGTTCAAGTTATTTATCTACCCCGCAAATTAAATGTTGGATTAACAAGGCAAAACAGGGCATCGGTATAACAAGCAGATATCCCGCATAAACACTCCATATTTAATTATGAGGTGAATCGGCATAATGCACCCAAACCATAGACATGTATGCATGCATGAACAATTTAATATGCGACAATTGATAATGTCATATTATAAAAATAGGGGCTTAGGGGCACACATCTGGGTTCGGAAGATCTTGGTTCCGGGGGTCGAAGAACTTGGTGTCGGAGAAGGATGCCTTGGGGTTCTGGCTTTGGTCTTCGGGGTTCGGATCCTCGGGATCAGGGCTTCGGATCCGTAAAGGAGACCTTGGCGTTCCATCTCGAAGGCCTTGACGGTGAACAGGGTCGGGTCAATCTTGTCGAGGGTTGTGTGGAGGAACCAACATCATCACCGCATCAACATCTCAATGTCATTGCTGCCGGGGTTTCGCAGACGCCGTATGTACTTCACCACACATAATGCCTCATCATCGGTAAGGCAACAACATGGATTTGGATCAAAACGAGCCACTATATCACCAGATCAAAAGGGAACGCTTCAACGCGCGGCATACTACCACCTACAGCGACTAGATGGCACTACAGGGACTCACCGGGTCAACAAGCAGACACGCGGCAGGATAAAAAAAGAAACGAGGCTGACAAGGACGCATACGCACGGGGAGGAAGTCAAGGACGGAGCTCCATGCGGCACGGGTTAGAGAAAATAGCCATGGGCGGAGGTGCTCTGGTCGACGACGAGCGGGTCGGGAGAAGGCGTGGGCGAGCCAGCTGCGGGCTCGGGTGGCGTCATGGCGACGGACGACGAGCGTCGGCCGGAGGCGGGCAGCTCGGGGAAACGGCGATGGAGGCCAGGGAGGAGGCGGTTCCGGCGTGGGGCGGCGAGACGGAGGGCGGCCGAGGCGGACGAGGAGGAGGCACCACCGCAGTTGGGAGGGAAGGCAGCCGGCTTGGGGCGGAGCTCGGTGCTCGACGACGGGGTCGGCGGGGTCGGCGGGAGAGGACGGGGGCGGCTCCGCCCGGGAGCGGCCGAGGCGACGGCACGGCGCTGGCCTGGAAGGAGAGGGGGCCGCGATGGGGGAGCTTGGGCGGCGGTGGCAAAGGAAGGCGGCGGAGGTTGGGCGACAGGGGCGAGACGGGGTCCGCGTGCGGGGGAGGGAGCGGAGAGGAGAGATGGGGGTCGCGTGGGGGCGCGGGGCCAGGGGCCCGACTAGGACGAGGTAGAGGGCGCCGTCAGTTCGGGGCGGACGTGCTTGTCCCTTGGGGCGGACGAACTCCAGGAAGGAAGGAGGTCGGCGGGGTCGCGCCTACCGACGGCGAGGAAGAAGGGGCCGGACGACGAGCTAGAGAGACAGCGGGGCCGAGCTGCGTGGCGGGAGGACGAAGGCGAGGAGGAAGGTGGGCCATGACGGCGGCCGGCAGAGAGGAGGCGGGGCCGCGACGGGGAGGAAGAGGAGGTGGGGAGACCGGTGGTGGTAGATGGACGAGGCGGAGTTGGTCGCTGGCGAAGGCCGGAGCGACGACGAGGGAGAGGCGGCGGTGGAGAGGCGAGACCGGAGCGGGGCGCGCTGTGGCTAGCGGCGGCGGTCAGCGGGGGATGGCAGCGGCAGGCGCGCGGAGGCAGAGGAGGGGAGGCGCGGGGTGGAGTGGTAGGTGGCGAAAGACAGGGTCAGCAGGGTGGGTCGTGCGTCGTGGTGGCCAGGCGGCACGTGGGCGGCCAGGGTGTGACACGGGAATCCCGAGGCGGTTGGGACTGGCTCACACTGGCAGTGGACCAAGCGGGGTGGGTTGGTCGGTAGTGGGGCGGGGCGTGTGAGGGAGTGCGCAGGGGACGGGTGTGTGGGTCGCGTGGGGATTGGTGCCAGGCGTGTGTGGTGTGCTGGGGTTGGGCGCGTGCGTGCGTTGTGTGTGTGGTTTGGGCGGGAGAAAAGTGAAGGGAGTGGGTCCAGGAGGGTGACGTGGTGAGCACTGATTGGATAGGGTGAGGTGGAGGGATGGGGGAAGGGGCTGGGTAGAACAGGGTTGGGTAGATTAGGACTAGATATTTTTAGACTAGGGTTTGGAGGTGGCCGGCCGGGCTTTCAGGCCTAGCGGGCTGCGTCCCAAAAATAAATTAAATATTTTACTTGTTTAAAACGGGACGTTTGAAATCTTTTTGAAGACGAAACAAAATATTCCGGAGACCCGGGTTTTAATTTGAATAAAGACGGGAATATTTAGAAAACAAAACTAGGCGTTTCGAAAATAGTTTAGACAAAACCCTACATGATGATGACGATGCTCCAGTGCAATGTGGCATGATGACATGAGCATGTTGTCATGATGATGCAATGCACAAAAAACACCGCGATTTTCTAGTAGTGGTTTTAGCGGGATGCCACAATTTGACACCACTAACAATGGATCTCACCCTCGAGATCCGCCTCGTGGTACCGGGAAGAAGGTCGGCGATCTGAATCTTCTCGCTTCGTGTCGATCCTCGCGACCCCACTAACAAGAGGTCGTTGTTCGTGATCGTCGAGAGAACACTCCAGGAAACAAAAGACGAAGGTAAAGGTATCAACAAATAAAGCCACCTCTAGCTTCCGTGGACGGAGTAAAATTGCTGGATCCACCGATTCAATATACAAAAGCGAATGATAAGAGTAGTCGGATGGTGATCAGTCCATCGCGCACCCAAACCATTACTCTGCACACGAATCGGAGAATTATGCAACCAACTCTCGGAATCAGACTGAAGATCTCGACAAGCGAGGTTCGGAACAAAGGAGAAATGCAGACTCTGCATCAGATCTGGCATAGATGATGTCGTCGCGTCGGAAAACACTGGAAGGCACAACAAGGAACAGAGAGAAAATCGATAGATGAAGGATTACTCAGGTAGCACAAAGACCGGACATAGAAGCACCGTTACCAAAGAAGGAAGCGAAAACCCTGAAGGTACAACGGAAACCCAACCGCGAGAATTCCTGGACTCGAAGCAAATATAAGAGAGAAGATTCAAAATACGTAGAGGTAAGAGGAGAACAGCAGAGGGGTAAGGAGTAAAAGCAGACCTAATTAGATCTATCCAACCGATTTTGCAAAAATAGTTTTGACACTCTACTTCGGCCGTTAGCTAGGTTATCCTATAGGCTGGACTTGTGGGGTATCGCAACAGCTGAGCTCTGATACCACTCTGTAACACCCTAGAATCGACCATGTGCAAGTTTTAGCCCTTTCCGCCAAACCCGCATAGAAACGATTCAACGATGCCCACCAGGCACTTTCGTGCGGGTGGAAAACGAAGTAATACCATTACACAACAGTCCTCGATGGGACCCACAGAACAGATATATATACAACAACGACTCCACGAGTCAAGTTTACAGATATACAATACAAAGATCCAAATCACCTTGAAAACGATAGAGCGTCTGACTATGGACAAAAGGCAAATGGGGCTAAGAGCCCTGAAGAATAACCAATGGCATCCATACCCTGCCCAGGCCAAGCCGGAAGGGTAACCCTGCTAACGACGTCGATCTCAAACCTGCTAAAACAAAAGGGGTGCCGACAAAGGGCAAGGAAAAAGTGGAGCGTCAGTACTGAGGCCAGTACATGGGGAGGCTAGAATTCGGCGGCTCTCGCCTACATAGGTATGGTGGGCTGAAGCGGCAGCGCAGCGGCACTAAACAACCTATAGAGACTCGATACAACTGGCGGTTATCAGAGAGGGGTAAGAAAGACCTATTTGAATCCAACCTAAAGCTAACACCAAACAAACCCATCCTAGTATTTCCCCCTCGAGACCAAACGAGGAAGTCGGAACAAGGAACTCACACAATTGGCAATTTTACTCATTCCGTTTTAGTTGCAGCACTTACTAATCAGATATAGACAGCATGAGTCATCCTGAAGCATAAGTAGTGGGCCGTTTAATTACCATTCCATTGTGGTTGGAACATTTAATAGTCAGATATAATTGTCCTGAGGAATCCCAAAACCCAGCAGTTGTTGGCACTTTTATCACATTCCATTGGAGTTGCAATACTTACTAGGGAGGTACAGCATGACATAGATCACCACAGATCCACCAGATGTTGGCATTTTTAATTTACATTCTGTTATAGTTGAATCTGATTACTAGTCATATGTTAAGTCAAGTTTATAGCACTACTTTAGTTATGCTTGTCTATGATCGAGATACTGTGCTCCAAGTCGTCCATAACCGCGGACATGGCTTTCAGAAAGTTTTACCCTGCAGGGGTGCACAAATAGCACCACACACTCGATCAACCTCGGAAAAACCAACTCAAAACCCAACGAGGCATTCACGACAAAGCGATCACAGGATTCAGAAATATTTCAGGGGGCCAGCCCACTAAGCTACCCGCAACGAAGTTGGCCGGCTCCGGAACGGACCTAGGGTTTGTGTGGACGGCTGTAAACGACTAGGAACCCGAAAGTGTGACTAGGCTTGTCGATACAGCGAAAACGTGTCACGATCCTAAATAGTACAGGTGCTCCACACACAATCGTAAATAAAGCAGTAACATGGCATAAGTACATGATAGTAATAAAACCCCAAACTAGTTTGTGGCCCCAAGAAATATAAATGAATCAAGCTCTTGCTCAGGGGGGTCCACGGCCTCCCGGATGTGGATAGTGTGAAAAATCAAGGAACATGTATCAAGTACTCGGGGTCCTACGGGACACAAGTGAGCGTGGAAGAACCAAATAACATCTATTGCTCACCGATGCCTCTGCATCGGTTATATCTAGCATTTTAATAGTGGTATTTAAAGTCATGAACATCTCCACCACAAACATCTTCCAGCATTCCAACCATTATGGTACTTGACAACACGAGATCACACCTGAGCAAGCGACTATGACTCGCAAGGCCAGCTATCTACCACACAGGTAATAGGAGGTGTCCAAGGCAATATAGAGGCTGCACGGGGTATAATTGGTGTACGGAAACTAAAGCATCGCGACACGGATAGCAATAGATCAACAAGAGGAAATAAAGACCATAAATGCAAAATAGGTAGAAGGGGGAGAGATGCTCGCCTGGGAATCACTGCCGAAGGTTCATATCCGGAGAACTTGTCGATACTCGCATCAACTCGTCGGCCTAATCCGGGAAGAAGCAAACACTAGAAGAAGCACCGTATGCAATATTTAATACTACGGCAGAAGATCCGGCATGATTATGATATGATGCAGATGCGGTGCAATTAGGCAGTATTAAGCAGAACCGGGGTCCCGACAATTAATTAATAGGTTCGAGTTATTTATCTACCCCGCAAATTAAATGTTGGATTAACAAGCCGAAACAGGGAATTGGTTCGCTACACAAATTAAATGGAGTCCGGAATAAGACAAAGATATCCCGCATAAACACTCCATATTTAATTATGAGGTGAATCGTCATAATGCACCCAAACCACAGACAGGTATGCATGCATGAACAATTTAATATGCGACAGTTGATAATGTCATATTATAAAAATAGGGGCTTAGGGGCACACATATGGGTTCGGAAGATCTTGGTTCCGGGGGTCGAAGAACTTGGTGTCCGAGAAGGATGCCTTGGAGTTCTGGCTTTGGTCTTCGGGGTTCGGATCCTCGGGATCGGGGCTTCGGATCCGTGAAGGAGACCTTGGCGTTCCGTGTCGAAGGGCTTGGCGGTGAACAGGGTCGGGTCAATCTTGTCGAGGGCTGTGTGGAGGAACCAACATCATCACCGCATCAACATCTCAATGTCATTGCTGCCGGGGTTTCGCAGACGCCGTATGTACTTCACCACACATAATGCCTCGTCATCGGTAAGGCAACAACAGGGATCTGGATCAAAACGAGCCACTATATCACCAGATCAAAAGAGAACGCTTCAACGCGCGGCATACTACCACCTACAGCGACTAGATGGCACTGCAGGGACTCACCGGGTCAACAAGCAGACACGCGGCAGGATAAAAAAAGAAACTAGGCTGACAAGGACGCATACGCACGGGGAGGAAGTCAAGGACGGAGCTCCATGCGGCACGGGGCAGAGAAAATAGCCATGGGAGGAGGTGCTCTGGTCGATGACGAGCGGGTCGGGAGAAGGCGTGGGCGAGGCCAGCTGCGGGCTCGGGTGGCGTCATGGCGATGGACGACGAGCGCCGGCCGGAGGCGGGCAGCTCGGGGAAACGACGATGGAGGCTAGGCAGGAGGCGGTTCCGGCGTGGGGCGGCGAGACGGAGGGCGGCCGATGCGGACGTGGAGGAGGCGCCGCCGCGGTTGGGAGGGAAGGCGGTCGTCTTTTGGCAGAGCTCGGTGCTCGATGGCGGGTTCAGCGGGGTCGGGGGGAGAGGACGGGGGCGGCTTCGCCCGGGAGCGGCCAGGGTGACGGCGCGGCGCTGGCCTGGAAGGAGAGGGGGCCGCGGTGGAGGAGCTTGGGTGGCGGTGGCAGAGGGAGGCGGCGGAGGTTGGGCGACAGGGGTGAGACGGGGTCCGCGTGCGGGGGAGGGAGCGGAGAGGAGAGATGGGGGTCGCGTGGGGGCACGGGGCCAGGGGCCCGACTAGGATGAGGCAGAGGGCGCCGTCGGTTCGGGGCGGACGTGCTTGTCCCTTGCGGCGGACGAACTCCGGGAAGGAAGGAGGTCGGCGGGGGTCGCGCCTATCGGCGGCGAGGAAGAAGGCGGCCGGACGATGGGCTAGAGAGATAGCGGGGCCGAGCTGCGTGGCAGGAGGACGAAGGCGAGGAGGAAGGTGGGCCACGACGGCAGCCTGCAGAGAGGAGGCGGGGCCGCGATGGGGAGGAAGAGGAGGTGGGGATACCGGCGGTGGTAGATGGACGAGGCGGAGTTGGTCGCTGGCGACGGCCGGAGCGACGACGAGGGAGAGGCGGCGGTGGAGAGGCGAGGCCGGACCGGGGCGCGCGGAGGCAGAGGAGGGGAGGCGCGAGGTGGAGTGGTAGGTGGGGGAAGACAGGGTCAGCAGGGTGGGTCGTGCGTCGTGGTGGCCAGGCGGCACGCGGTCGACCAGGGTGTGACGCGGGGATCTCGAGGCGGTTGGGACTGGCTCACACTGGCGGTGGACCAAGCGGGGTAGGTTGGTCGGTAGTGGGGACGGGCGTGTGAGGGAGTGCGCAGGGGACGGGTGTGTGGGTCGCGTGGGGATTGGTGCCAGGCGTGTGTGGTGTGCTGGGGTTCGGCGCGTGCGTGCGTGGTGTGCGTGGTTTGGGCGGGAGAAAAGTGAGGGGAGTGGGTCCAGGAGGGTGACGTGGCGAGCACTGACTGGATGGGGTGAGGTGGAGGGATGGGGGAAGGGGCTGGGTAGAACAGGGTTGGGTAGATTAGGACTAGATATTTTTAGACTAGGGTTTGGAGGTGGCCGGCTGGGCTTTCGGGCCTAGCGGGTTGCCTCCCAAAAATAAATTAAATATTTTACTTGTTTAAAACGGGGCGTTTGAAATATGTTTGAAGACGAAACAAAATATTCCGGAGACCCGAGTTTTAATTTGAATAAAGAGGGGAATATTTAGAAAACAAAACTAGGCGTTTTGAAAATAGTTTAGACAAAACCCTGCATGATGATGACGATGCTCCAATGTAATGTGGCATGATGACATAAGCATGTTGTTATGATGATGCAATGCATAAAAAACACCACGATTTTCTAGTAGTGGTTTTAGCGGGATGCCACACCAAGACCGCACGCTCGACCTCCTCAAAGCGAACTACGCCGCCAAGAAGAGGAACACGGATCTCCAGTTCCTCATGGGCGGTGAAGACACCTCGGCGATGAGTACGCCGGTCAAGGCCTGGTACATGGCGTGCCGCAACGCCATCCTGCAGGAGGACAACGCCGCTAGTATGCCAAGCTCGGCGCCGACTGCCTCCGCCGCACCGGCTTCGCCGAGCTCTGCTTCCACGTCCTCCAACCAGTCGGATGGTCACGACGCCGACACGCCTATCCCCGTCGCACCAGACACGCCGGAGGAGTCCATCCCCATCGAAAACTGACCGCTGACCTATTTTCCTTGTTCTGTAATAATTTGATTGCTAAACCTTTTTTGGGTGTATTCATGTCGAACACCTTTGGCCGAGATTTCGCCAGCAGGAACGATAAAATTCGAATATGTCGCCTTTTTTGGTTCACCTGGAAACTCGGCATGGGAATGCGACTGGAAAAACGGCCATTCCCAGGCTGAAAACTTACTCCGTCCGGCGCTATTTAGCTCTGGATTTTGGCCTAGGAACAGCCAACAAGTGGAGATGCTCCCATGAACATGCCAGATCCTCCGCCGTAGTATTAAATATTGCACTGGTTGTTCTTTCTAGTGTTTTGCTTCTTCACCGGATAGGCCGTTGAGTTTATGCGAGATACGACGAGCCTTTGGGTGATATTCTCAGGCGAGCATTCTCCCCCTTCTACCTATTTTGCATTTATAGTCTTTACTTCCTTCCTTTGATCTATTGCTATCCTTATTATCGATACGTTAATATCGTTCCCTTATTTTACCTGCTCTACTATATTGCCTTGGTTATCCTATTGCCTTTGTTTGAGTAGCTAGCTTCGTCCTTGCGAGTCATAGCGCATGCTTAGGTTTCCTTCCCGCTCTCATACAGGTGAACCGTGATATCTGGTTATGGTTGATAACATGATAAATTAAATTAGTGATGTTGGTTATGGTTATGGTTTCACCTAATGATAAGGCCCTGACAATGACTACCTTTGGAAACTTCTTGAGCCGACCTAGGACCCGTTCGTTCTACGATACTAGTTCTGAATTGATCGCGCTAACCAAACGTGGGGGCCCCTAGGATCCCTCCCTAAACTACCTGCGCTATTCGTTTATCCAGAGGGTTACAAAATTGGTTTTCCATTTGGTGCATACGCATACTATGTCCTTGGACATGGGTGGGTTGATATGTCTTCAGACTTGGTGATGATATGATTTGGTGGACAGCCTAGGCATTGCATATATAAAAGCGGTACATGCCGGTGTTCCAAGGGGAGCTCTACAAGTTATCTTCCAGGATTGTTCAGCATAGTAGGTGCAAACACTATACCACCCTTGAGAATCATCGTGCCTCCTGGTTGGGTCAATACAGTAGGTGATACCTCTGGATACGCACGTAGTTATGTGACAATTCTTGTTGTGAACATGCGTTTGAGTACAGTAGTGCACCCCTACAGGGTAAATCTTTTCGAGAAGCCGTATGCCCACGGTTATGGAAGCCTCAGGAGTACGGTGTCATGATGATAGACAACGCCACTAATGTTTTGCCTCTAATAATATGATTAGTAATTAGCCTTATCAACTAAACACCTTCTTAATTAAAATTTCAAAGGGTGTGTTCCTCGAGAGGACTTGCTCTACTAGTCTTCGAGGGGGAAATCTTCTGATGAATTATGATTGGAGTTATATCCATGACATCGTATATCACTCTCTTACCTCACTCTAATAGCCGAAGTTGAAGCATGTCTCTATAAGTTAGGTAGTGCAAGCTTTGCTGGTGCTGAGCCCACCATACCTATGTAGGCGAGGACCGCCAAATTCTAGCCTTGCTGTGTACTGGCCTCATTACTGACCGCTCTCTTTTTTATTTGCCCTTTGTCGGCACCCCTTTGGCTTTGACAGGTATGTGATTAACGACGTTAGCAAGGTTACCCTTCTGGCTTGGCCTGGACAGGGTTATGGACACCACTTGGTTATTCTTCAGGACTCTTACTCCAATTTGGATCTTGTCCGTAATCGGACACTATCTCGCTTTCTTTAAGATTTGTATCTTTGAATTGTATCATTTGTATTCTTGATTCGTTGAGTCATTGTTGTATATATAAGTTCTTGTGGACTGTGTTGTAAACTGCGGCCATGTAACTATTTGTAATCAAATCCCACCCTCATGAAAGTGTTTGGTGGGTGTCTTTGAATCGCTTCTATGTGGGTTTTGGCAGGAAATGCTAAGATCTGCATAGACCCGATTCTGGGGTGTTACACATGACAAGGAACACCTGAATTTCTTTTTACAGCTTTGGCATAGTTTGAGTTGATTGCTAGCATCGCCTGGATAGACCAAGCCGGGTTGACAATATTTTCTCCATGGACCAATTGTCTTCGCTGCCACCAAAAATACCAACATGCTGTCACCATCAGTTCTTTAAACCCCACCTCCTCTAGGACTAGAGAAGGTTTGTCTTGGGGACAAAGTAGATATTCAAGAACCATAGACCCCAATCTACCAATAGTGGAGTGCTCGTTGATTAGATCTAGGAGGCCCAACTTCTCCCAAATATGTTGTACCCTAGGACATTGAAAGAAAGTGTGTAGGGTATCTTCACAGTAGATCTCACACATAGGACAGAGGCTACTCCTAATAATATGTCTATTAGCCAACATAGCGTTACATGGAATAGTGCCATGTAAAAGGCGTCAGGAAAAAAATCTTCATCTTAGGAGAAATCTTCATTGACCAAACTTTAGACCACACCGGGTTTACATCCGACGGACTTTGATCATTTGTTTGAATTAATTTCCTTCCATGTTGAAAATCCCACTCTGTGTGATATGCATATCGGACAGAGAATAAGCCATTTTTGGTCTTGTTCGAGGCCACAAAGTCATCTATCATCCCCATAGCCAAAGGGATTTTACATATCCGCATGGCGTCAATAGATAGAAAAAGAGAGTCCAGTAAAGCATCATCCCATGTCCTTGTAACTGGATCAATGAGCTCAGAAACTTTAGTGTAGATCACATTACCACTCCTGGACACCAATTTTCGGTTAGGACTAGAGGGGATCCAAGGATCATCCCAAATGTTGACGTTTTCTCCTGTACCAACTCACCATATATACCCTTTTTTGAAACTTTGGATTCGTCCCATATGCCTTGCCAGGTATAGGATGAACCCTTTTTCAGCTCAGCATTAAGGACATCACCTGAAGGGAAATACTTTGCCCTAAATACTTGGGAACATAAGGATTCTGGCTCACAAATTAATCTCCAGGCTTTCTTTGCTAACATAGCCAAGTTAAAGCAATGGAGATCTCTAAAACCCATGCCTCCTCTCTTCTTTGGAATGCACATCTTCCACCATGCAAACCAGTGCATATGTTTATGATCATCATCTCCCCACCAGTAACGGGACATGGCATCAGTTAGTCCTTTAATTACTTGTTTATGGAGCTTGAATACCGACATAGCATAAGTAGGAATGGCCTACACAACAGCTTTTAGAAACACTTACTTACCACCAAAATAGAGAAGTTTCCTCAACCCCATCAATTTACCACAAATTCTGTCTATCAAATGCATGAAAGAATCAGACCTATCCATACCAACTAGGGGAGGCAGTCCTAGGTA